>OZ024889.1:11580571-12165571 GCA_964017195.1 Siderastrea radians | reverse complement strand
ATTCTCTAATAAGCAAGAGCTAATAATGATGATAACAAAGCACTGAGCCCAGCTTAATCATCTGTCATATTATATATACCTTAGGAGAATAACGTTGCAATGTAAAAAATTAAAATAAAAGCCAGAAAGGAATAAATTTGGCAGGCAAGCTACGTACAGGGATTTGCTCTAATGAAATGGTTACGCTCAAAACGTTAGCTTTTAAACCCAGTCTTAACGATGGCCATTTCACTTTATATCAACACAGTTGATATCAGGTATCATGCTGTAGGGCGTATATGTGGTTCAACATTTTTTTTTTAATCCAAGGATATAGTTTGCATGCCTAATTAATTCCCATTTGGCACTTGGTCATTGAAACACGAAAATATGACCTCAGTTTCAACAAATTCAATACTATTTACGTTTGTATTTTTTCTAGTTCTTGAGCCTGTCGGGGTATCGTGACGGAGGGAGGAGGGGGGGCACAAATTGCCCCCTCCTTTTGCTGTGAAAACGAAACCTTGAGGATAGATAGTACGTCCATTGTTGTTTCATTTGAGGTCCCCATCATAAGCTGATGGTGTCATATCACGTTGGGATTAGGTCAGGGATTTAGTACACCAAACTTGGTGACTTTTTATCTATGATAAATTTAGTATAGCAAGTCATTTCATGAAAATTTGACGTTAGCATGGTAATCACATTGTAAGGGACAGAACTTTTCAGAATCTGAAAATTTTCCTCTTTTTAATGAAAAACTTTTACATTTTTAGATTATTTTAGTGTTCTTTATTGATTTTGATTATATTTTTTGGTCAATATTGTTCCAATTTTGTCGCAAATATTCGTGAAGTTTTGAAGAAAAATCAAGAAATGCAAGATGGCAGATACAGTGGTCCCTGCATGGTACAACGTAGCTAGTCAGTCCGGATAGTCATTCTGATTACCATAGCCGAGAAAAAGGATGCAGGTTAAGAGCGTTCACAGTAATCTGACCCCTCCCCGTTAATATTACCGTCGTCGAAATATTGTCGTCGTATCACTGTTTTGAAAACTGCTTTCGACAGCAGGTTTAATAAGTCATAACAGCTATTCACCTTATCTCTCCCATGAATTCCATAGTCGCACTTGTAGTTGTTAAACCATCCAAAGATCTCCCTATTTTGTATGGTCTTACGCTGTTTTCAGTAAATGAAAACCTCCGCATCGCATTTGGGAAACTAATTCTGAGGAAAAACGCCAACGGCTTTTCTGACCAGCGGTATTTCTTGCCACTAACAAAGACGTTGAACGCGAAAATGAAACACCTAAAGGCTTGAAAGAAATATAAGGGTTGATATATTAGGAACTCAAATTCTTTCCCCTTTCTTATCTCCGTCTTCACCCAACTTCCCACTAAGTGTTCACGCGTTTTATCTGCGCGTTTGCTTTTTCATTTATCATCTGAGGGCCTGGAACAAGAGAAAGAAATTGAACATTTTCAGAAATGGTGCTTTACCTGACAAAAAATAACCACAACAACAAACAAGATACCTTGAACAACTTGTTTATTTTCTATTAAGGCAACAAAATTTATCATACTAAGAAAACAATCAGATCGAAACACTTTCTACATACTTACACAAGAATAAAATGTAATTTTCACGAAGAAATGACATAAAACTTCTCCTTACAGAACACCTCTGTATCACGTTCAGTTTTCTGCGTCAGACATTTCACTTGGTCAGAAAGAGATCATATTAAAGGGGCTGCGTCATGGGGATTTTCACATTTTGGGGTCAAATATGTGCTGAAATTCAAATTAAATACCTTCTCTTGTAAATTAAATGCTCCTAGTACATCAACAACATGAATGAAATGGAGAGATTTTCAAAAACGGAGAACAAACCATAACCAGACATTAGCCTAATGTTTTCAAGTTGCAATCCATTTCTATCCTAGCTATCTGCAGCCAAACTCACTTATTTATGGTTTTCGAAAACTGGTACAACAATTTTAAACAAAACTGAACCATGATTTTTGGGTTTCCTTTGACTTTAAAATGCCGTTCTACCTTTTTAAAGTAATTGATCCTAACGTAGGTAAATATTAATGTAAATGCTGCATATAGCGCACTATATGATGGACAGATAGCCCTTTCAAGGCCCTTTCAAGGCCTCGTTGTTCTTGTCAACGTTTAGCAAAACAAAATTCGTGTAAGAATAAAGACACAGCAAAAAACACGACACAGAACGTAGTCCCCATCGCATTGTTTCGATGTCATATGACTAATTAAAGCACCCATCATTATTCTTGAGGATGAGAAATTTATAGTTTGCTGATTTGGAAAAATATTGCAATTCTAATCTGGCTTTATAAAAAAAATGTAATACATATTTATTCACTTTTCTTCGAGTTTGCCAACGGAATCTTAAACAGCCAGCTTTCTGCCTTTCTCAGAACTTGTCCCAGTAATAAACAATTAACGGATGAATTTGAAAATTAAGGACGTTCGCGGGAAAAACCTCTACAATACAGATTTTTTTCACACTTTGGCTGCAGTCAGATAATGAGTTACCTATGTCAGAAATGCAAAAAAATTGGGGGGTCACCGACTTCGTTTTCAAAATAAAGCGCGTGGAAAACTGCCCCAATTTTGACAAATCGGCCCACGCAACTCGACATGGCCTCAGTGCTTGTTAGTAGAAAAATATTAAAAATGATTCGCTGTAGACCCACTTTCTTAGTCAAATTTTATTTAAGTGGGTCTGTCAAGTAAACAATGTGAGCTGGTGTCATCCTTTAAGTTAAACTCATCCTCTAAGATGGACTTTTGCGAACACCGTGCAGCTACAATAATAGCATAATTCGATGACCCGAGGGCAGAAAAGTTGAAAAAAATCAAACTTCCACAGTACAGATTTTCTTTACTTTTTCTCAAAACGTAGATAATTGACAGAGAAAGTGATTTATCGAAAGAAAATATGGGGTCACCGAACATTTAAGAGAGTTAAACCCGTGCATAGATACTAAAGTGCCCACTAGCGCTATATATCTCCACATTTCTCCAACAGCGCGCGCGCTCAATGCATGACGTGGCAGTGAATTGCGTGCGCGGTAAGGATGCGCAGAAACAGCGCGAACGTCCTTAAAGTTTGAAAAATGGTAAAGGAATCCTTCTACTTTCAGAGAAAGAACGAACTTTCCTTGAGCTACCGTAAAGTGTGAATGTTTACTTTTGCGACTTGCGTGCGCATTTTGCTTTGAATGGACAAAGAACGTCTCACAAATGTAAGAAAAGAATGATTGGTGTAGTCTGCAAAAGGATAGCATAAGTGCGACGGCGGCAAGTCCAGGACATTTATCAGATTTAGGAATGTGTGATATTTAATCTGCTCAAAAATGAATAGAAAAGATAAATAAATATAATTTAATGCACCTTGTCTAAAGCGACAAACTAATGTTGGCCAACTCGTGTTGGCAAACTCAAACTGGTGTGTGTGAACGACAACACAACAACACGTTGGAAAAAGGTCGGCGGAAAGTTGGCGAGAAGACAAGTTCTATTTCTCGAGAAGACAAGTTCTATTTCTCGCCAACAGTTTGCCAACATGTTGTTGTGTCGTTCACACACACCGATTTGACTTTGCCAACACGAGTTAGCCAAAATTAATTTGACGTGTGAAGGCAGCTTAAGAGCAGTTTTCTATGTTGCCGTTGCTCTTGTTGTTGCTGTCATGCATGAGGAATACAGCACGCGCGAAATCAGCGCGACAAAACAATTGAAATGTAACTTTCACTTTCATTCCATTTATTTATACTGAGTGATAATAGCGTAAACAAAAGATAGATCTATAATATTGGTTATGATAGAAAAACCAGCATGGTTCATACCCCATTTTGTAGCTTGCATTGTGGAGAACATGGTTGTGTGGTCATGTCAATGCCTACGGTTCGCTTTCAGCTCGAGAAGAAGGAATGCTGTGGTGTACATTTATAAAGAAATCCGTGCCGCTTAAATTAGGCAAAAAGACAAAATCAATCCGTCAACGCGCGCGTATTGTTTGAGTGTATGTCTCGCAGCCGTCGCAGGATGAATGGTGCTGTGTCACTTTACTGGTCACACAGTTTTCACGTTCATCCAAATGATCGTGACAAACAGGTCGCAAGAACGTGCAATCGAAAAACCTAAGTGAGCCCATGCAGCTGATTTATCAAAAACTATATAACCTGTCGTTGTAAAAATTTCAAGGGAGGGTAACTAAGTAGCTATGATTAGAACAGACCAGCACAGACAGGTTTCCACTCCTTGTCACGGCAAGTACGTAGGGGGTGGACAGCACAGGAAATTTCTTGACATGTTAGCAAAGAACATTGGTTACCAGAGCCAATAGCCTGTGTACAAGACGTCTATTGTCTGCAGAGACGCTTGGAACCCTCTCATGCTATAACAACCACGAGATAAAAAGACAAGTGAATAGCTTGTAACATTATGGATATAAATTGAAACTTCAACGGTATGGTATGGTTCTCCTTTATATGAATCGCACACCACCATGTCCACGATTTAAAATTTAAAATAATGAAATGACTTTGGTGTGTGCTTTCTATATTGTTCTTTGCATTAGTATTTAACAATTCTTGTAAGCATGTAAGAATTGGGTTTTTTTTTTAAATCACTCTATCGCCCGCGAAATCGGCTGTCAAAGGCCTGGAACTGGTTTCAGAGAAGAAACATAAATAAATGGAACACTAACTTTCGTTTGGAACAGCCCAACCGGGTAAAAGGGACTACCTTTTCAGAAGTTCCATTTCTCCGGGAAATTTTCCATTAGGTGGACCCAAAAATAAGTCATGTTCCATTCATCCGTTCTGACCGGAATTTCCGGAAATTATTTGTAAATCGAAAACATCTCCTTCTGCACGCATCGAGCAAGGACGACAACGATGGATCTGTGAGAGGAAAAGTCTGTTCCTCCTGCTGAATTGTTGGTTGGTACTATTCAGCGACGCTGAGTCGTTTGCTTTGTATTGTAATTGATCAATCAGCTTTTCTTTCCTTTTGTCAATAACAAAGTTTGCCTTTTCTTCTCTCTTCTCACGACTTTTTCTCACATTAAACTTCAGTTTTTTTTTTCACTAACTTGTGACTCTTGTTAAGTGATAATTGAAAACATCTTTTCCTTTACCACTCACTCTTAAATTTGAAACTATCATTTAATCTATATTTTCAAGAGCCACAAAAGATACATAATGAATGTCGTCTATATGGCCGATGTCAGGGGTGATAGGCTTCTGCCGATGCAAATAGCAGTAGGTTTTTGTTGCGAGAAACATAAGAGCTATCTTCAGGAAACGTTCAGCTCGCGACGCTTTGATTCAGGTAAGATATTCAAGATTATAATTTTTACTCGCCAACCAAGGACCACATACTGTATGTATTGTTTATCAATTTCTGCAGTAGTGGGTAAAGAGTCAAACGAATACCACCTCATACGTCATCGGTATTGCTCACTGATAGCAAAACAACGATACGGCTCAGCCTCACCTTTTGGCTCGGCATCGCCTTAATCGTCGTTTTGCTATCAGCGAGCAATACCGCTGCCGTATGAGGTGGTGATTCCTTTGACTCTTTACCCACTACTACCAACATTATTGGTTGAGTGTTTTGCGCCGCGCCCCCGCACCTGCGCGCTGTCTACGTGCGCCGCCGTTATCCAGCACAAATAAACTCGCCAACTCAAACGAATACCACCGGTCGCGCAACTAATCACTCATGTCAGACAATTCCGCCAACTCTTCTTCTTGAGTTTTTTCTTCACAAAAGTCCGCGTGATATTCAAGCGGTTCAGTGTGAATACCGTCGTCAAGAAGCCACCGTTTGTCGTAATAAGTGCTCAAACCGAGTTTGTTTTGTTCGTAGCTTATTACTTTGTTTCCATAGTTTTTAAACCCCAAGTTTGTCGCCATGTCCTTGTGCCCAAACAAAGTTTTTTGGTAACGCTGCCAGTTTAAATTATTGTGTTTGTGCGAAACCGCCTTTGAGCTGCATTTTGTTTTGCCGTTTTCGAGCGGGTCAAGTTAATAACATTTCGGGCAAAGCGCAATCATCGCGCTGCCTTCGGCTTCCAACTTAAAAAGCCCAGGAGTGCGTTTGTCCCAATCTCTTACAGCGACCCATTTGTGTTTTTCGCGCTCAAACTCTTGCACCATGTCAGGTTTGACAATTTCGTCCAAAGAATCGCCGGATATCGCCATGTAAAAGCTGTCCGAGTCCATCTGAATCAACTCAAAATCCCGCCTGTCAATGTACCGGTCAAGAAAGTCATAACAAAACTCAAGCATCCTGAGTTTGGCCAGCTGATAAACCGCAATACCGGCGTGGAACGGTCTGTCGATGGTCACCCGCTGTTTTCGTGATTTAAGCTCGTAAGCTTGGCCAATTGCGTTGAGGTCAGAGAAAAACACGCTTCTCAAAGTTCTGTCAACAACTTTTTTGTTTTTGGCATAAGATATGTTGGTCTGGTCTTCGAGGTTTTCTATGAACTTGCCATAACCGCTGTTTCCCAAAAGTTTGAACATGTCAGCGAGCAACGCCTTGTTTTTGTCAACATCGCCTTTGCGCCTCTCTTCTGTCACTTTTTCCACGAACCGATCAAAAACGACCTCTGGCTCGTAATTAATTGTCAAATAAACTTTTGTTATCTCAAGACCGTGCTCCAAGTACCACTTCAACAAAGGCACATAAAGCAACATTTTTTGAGCCGAAAGCGCTCCGACAAGCTTTTTTCCTTTACCGCGTGTGCGCCCTGTTTTTTTAAATAATTGAGAGAGAAGTTTGAAACGGCGCCGTCAGGCAAAACCTTATTAACAAACAAAGGGCAAAACTCTTCGAAAAACAGGCGACAGTTTTTTGGCACTTCGATGTCAACCTGCGCGAAACCGAACCAAGAACCGTTTAACACACTGTTTTTTAACCACGTTGAAGGCCCAATCGTTTGGTCGTCAGAATATTTGACAACCTTGCCTGGTCCGCAAGGCATTGGAAACTTCATCGTGTACAAGTAAAGCGAGTTGGCGTCAAAACCAACGATTTTTTTTTAGATTTTACAATCAGCATGTCTGTGCGAGCGTATTTTTGTTTCGCCCGCTCTGTGGTATCTCGTGAAAACGATGCTTGGGCCGCCGAGTCAATCGACTGTTTTAAAATGCTGTAAGCTTCTTTGTTTGGTCCCCACAAATCAGCACCTCTGTCACTCGAACCCCGCAACACATAAGCAAAACTCACACCTGAAATGCTTACAGCGTCTTTAAAGACATCAAGCTCTCTTTGCTCGTAAAACTCACGCATTTTGACCAAAGTTTCAAGAGCTGAAACCACGTCAAGGTTGTTGTAATATTCCAGCCAGTCAGCAAAAGTTTTCATCCCTTTTTCTTCAAACAAGCGTTGGCACTGTTTGAACTCATCCAAAGTCAAAACATAATCACCTTTAAGTTTTGAAAACCAGTTTGAGTACGCGGGCAAACCTGGGAAGTCAAGTTTTTCTGGGCAATCAAACCAATCATAAGGCATCCAAGACTTTGTGCTTTTGCATCCATAAGCTTTCACCCATCTGTCGTAAGAGACACCAGGGCCTGTATACACACACAACGAGTTCCCAAACTTTCAAAATCATCCAAGTTGATAATGCACGGGCAATGAAACAGAGGTTTCGGTTAATTTCTGCTAAAAATACCTTCGATGGGAATGCGCAAAAAATCGCACCATTTTTTAAGGTCAATGTTGGAGAGAGGCGCGTCTTTAAACTCTATTCATAATCATCCCACGTTCCGAAGAAAGGTAGTGGTCGCATTTGCATGTGGTGGTCGGGGGTAGCGACGTGGACGTGGTGGTTGAGTTTGCAAGCCTTTCCCGAGTATCTTTTTGACTAAGTCGATAGCCAAAGGTACTCCGATGGACGGTAACATACCAAGGAAACCGCCGTATTGTGCGGCGCCTCCCCTTACAACACCTTGTCCGACAAGATATATGGTTCCACTTCCTTTTTCTGAGCAGGATTCATCATCTGGGTAAGTTTGTAAAGTTCAATTTCCTTCGACCCAAAACCCTTTCCAAATATTTTTTTCAGCACCTTTTCAGCGCCGAAACTCAAACCAGCACTTGCGAAGGCCCCAAGGGCCGGCTTTATCAAAGGTCGTGCCAAACCAAGCACAGCAGAAAACAAGTTTCCACCACGCTGCGCAGTATTTTGAATCTGGGTCTGGCTTAATTTGAGCTAAAGCCCTTTCCCTGCCGCGGCTGTTTTTTTCACTCGGCAGATTTGAGTAGCAGTGAGAAGGAGTTCGTCGCCGCGTCCAATTTGCTCTGGTTTTACCTTCAGAGCCACAGCTGTTTCGAAACATATGCCTTTTGTAGTTTCTTTTTCTGACCATCGGTCAGCGCTATTTTATATGGATGATAAGTTGTAGCCATCTTGCGTATATATTAATTGAGATTTTTTTAGACAGCGACAAGTTCATTCCCAATTTGCTTCAGCGCAAATTCTTCCTCATTCAAAACCGCGGCAAAGATTTTGTAATCTTGAGCGTTAGCAGCTTCATTCAGTCTGTAATGGAATTCGAGCTTTTTCCCGTCGTCTGTCACACTTTCTTTGGTGTTTCGTAGATCAAAGTAGATAATTGGGTACAACTCCTGGAAGTTGTTGAGCTGCAGCTGAACACCGGTGTTGTAGTCGTTCTTTCTGTATCTGAAATTGATTAAATCATTCAGAATTCTAAATTTTAAAGTCATGGTCGTAATCAAGCTCAGGATAAAAGCTTGTGCCGTACTGAAGGCGACACCGTCGATATTGAATGTGTCAAAGATGTAAGGGTTTTGCGTATAATAATTTTTGTTTCCGACATGCTTCGGGTTTTTTACCGCAGGTGTAATCAACCACGTACCATTTGCATCCCTTCGGGAGCTGCTGTCATACAAATCTTCTTTCAGGTATTTCCATTGGGTTGGTCGAAAGAAATTTTCATTGACCAGGGTTTATCCTTGGCCAGTAAACTGTAATTGTGGCACCCACAACTCCAACGGACGACAATCCTTCGAGCTGTTCCATCGTTTTGGAAAATCATTTCTCTGTCGTCTTGCAGAACAATTTCAAACTCAAGTTGCATTGGTGGCAGCAGCCTGTCTGATAGACCTTCGAAGAAGGAGTATCGGTTCGATGGGATAATAGTTTGAACTGTCTCACCTTCATGTGACAGAAGTGCCCTTGCCCGCATTCCGGCGTTCGTCGCATTGCCATCAGTCACTGTGGTGGCGTCAGAGTCAAGATACCAAAATTGGTTTTTAGCCACGCTTCTCGAAAAATCGTCCGAAAAGTCAAGCAGGTTTTTGATGAAAATTACCTTGTGGATATCCTTGCCCTGGTACAGATTTTTCCCCGCTGATTTAAGATTCAATCTTTTTATCAACGAAAAAGAACCGTCGATCGGGGCCGATTGGGTGTCAACGCCGAGTCCAACAAGTGAATCAAGCAGAGACAATACCTGATTTTTTTAGTTTTATTGAGCTGTTTCCTGCTTTGATCGAGCCTAAGCTCACATAAAGGTGGTTGATCAATTTTTCAGCACTACCGATGCCACTTCCTTCGGTTTCCCAATCTTGTTCAGAAAAGTCCTCTTCATCGTCTGAAGGCTCAACAGCAGGTCTTCGGCCCATGCCTTTTTTTCCAGGGAGGTTGGAGGATATTCTTTACTTTTGCGATTGATCGTTTGCAACCGGGTTGATTCATGATATTCCAGCTCAACCGGTTCCGGCTTCGCCCACTCTTTTCGTTTGGATGTGTCTTCCATCAGCGGTGGGGGTGGTGGTGGAAAATCATCACCATCATCATCATCATATGGGAGTGGTGGTGTTGGTTCTGGTAATGGTGATGGTGGTGGTGATGGGGCTGGTGTTGGGGCATCCGGTCTGAATTCATCACCAAACGGGTTGGTTCTGTCAAATTCATCTATTGCATAATCGGGACTTTCCTCCACCTCTTGCGTTGTGGTGCTGCTGTTTTCATCAAGCCTTTTTGTAATTGGTTTAAAAAGCTCCTTCCCTGAAAGCTGACCAAACTCTTTGCTTATTTTGTTCATTCTAAATTTTTGGTGAATGTCTTGTGTTTGCTGATCTTCCGCCGACTTTTCCTCAGCCAACTGATGCCACTTTTGTATTGACATAATTCCAGCGTGATTATATAGAAACCAAGAAATGAAGATTCCAAATTATGACCCAGGTTTTTTCAAGAGTAGCTACAAGCAAGGCAGCCCTTGCATGCCCACCGATGTTTTCCGGATGCTAATTTGTGGACCCAGTAATTCTGGCAAAACAAACATATTACTGCATATGCTTTATGAGTTGCTAGAGTTTGATAAAATTTACCTCTTTTCAAAGAACCTGCACCAGAACAAATACTAGGCTCTTTTGCAGGACTTTGCTGAAAGAATCAACCCCAAGGTTGGTTACGAGGTCATCGAGGCTTCAGGTGATGAAATCATTCCACTCGAGGAGCTACCGGTGGACAACCAAAAAATTGTTGTTGAAATTATGAATATATGAAATTCATATATTTGAACTGCGGAATGAAGAAATTAATGTAAAGAACATCCTCGCAGTTATTAACGCAACTTATGCAGTTGCGAAAAGAAAGCCTGAAAAAATCAGGGTTGCCGGGATTCGAACCCTGACCTCTGTGATACCGGTGCAGCGCTCTAACCAATTGAGCTAACAAGCCAACTGGGAGCTGGTCATTCAATTGGTTCGTAATATACCCGGGAAAGAAAGAAATTATGAATATATGAAATTCATATATTTGAACTGCGGAATGAAGAAATAAATGTAAAGAAGATCCTCGCAGTTATTAACGCAACTTATGCAGTTGCGAAATGAAAGCCTGAAAAAATCAGGCTTGCCGGGATTCGAACCCTGACCTCTGCGATACCGGTGCAGCGCTCTAACAAAATGAGCTAACAAGCCAACTGGGAGCTGGTCATTCTGGTCAACTTATGCAGTTGCAAAAAATTGTTGTCTTTGATGATCTGGTTTGTGAAAGCAACCAAAACAGCATCATAAATTATTTCATCAACGGACGGCACAGAAACTGCTGCGTTATTTACCTTACTCAAACCTTCTACAAGGTACCCAAAAATATCCGGGATAACTGCAGCCATTTTTGTATTTTCAGATTTCGTCCACGAGAAAACAAGCGGATTGCGGACGAGATAGGTGTTGATCATGTCACGTTAGATCGTGCCACCGATAAAAATATTCTTTCTTTTACTATGACAAGCCCCAAAAATTAATGAAGAAAACTTTCGATGAAGATATATAAATGGGGTATATTAACAGCCGAATCGGTGAAACTAGCCAAACGACAAGTGAAACGGTGTGTCCTCCTGGGCCGAGGGGTGATAGAGGCCCCGCGGGACCACAAGGTCCGATTGGTCCCCAAGGACAGAAAGGGCCACAAGGACCTCAGGGTCCAAAAGGTGATAAAGGTGATCCTGGACCTCAAGGTAGTGCCAGCGGTTCTGCTGATATTGACATGCAAAATAAGTACGATATTTTGCGATTAAAAAGCAATCCTTATCCTGTCCAAGGTGATCTGTCAAAGGTAATAAACTATCAGGACAAGAGAAATATCTTTCTTTCAAAAAAGGAAGGTGGGAAAATGGAAGCAAGCATTGATATGAATAATAATACAATCAACAACGTAAAAGACCCAGAACAGGTAGATCAAGCCACAAACAAAAAGTATGTCGATAGTCAGCTTGTAAAAAAACTGGATAAAGCGGCTGACATTGACATGAAAAATCATTCGATTACCAATCTTGAGCTTCCATCAAACCTGAGAGAGGCCGCATGTGTCGAGTTTGTTAACTACAGAATTGATGACATAACACAAGAAAAGTTTCTCAAATTTGATGGCACTAACAGTATGAATGGAGACTTGAACTTAAATAATAATACAATTGTCAACTTACACACCGATGGCAAAGATCTGAAATCCGCAGTTAATGTTGATTTTATGCAAAGTGAAATAACATCTATGTCAGATCTTGTCAGTCAAACAATTCATGAGTCCCATATCACTAGCTCGACAAATAAAAAGGACGCCTTCAGGTACTTGATGGAAGATGTTGATGAATCGTCGAGTGAAAATAACATCGGTATTTTGGGCATTAAGGATTTTTCCCGAGTCTCCACATGAAATAAACAAAAAAGCTTACGTTCTCCGGCTCGTGTTAAAAGACGACTTACCGAGCCAGTACCGGTCACGCCTCGGTTTTAACCTCCATCCACTTCCGGTCGGTTACTACACGATGGTTGTGGAATGGTTTCCACCAGAAATGAATGAGGTGAGTGTATCACCACAAGCCACGACGATTTCAATTTCTAATCATACTACAAAAAATTTTGAGAAATACACGAGAACTATAATCCACTTTCACAGATGGAATAGCTCACCCCCGCAATACATATTGCTCGACCTGCACGGCACGGTCCGTCATTCATCATTCATGAAAATTGGACATCTAATCGTTTATGGTGTTAAAGAAACAATTTCAAACGTTGATCCAAGTGTCTATGACACTGCTTTTGTTATGGAAAATGGACAAATGGTAATGCAAACAGACCTGTCTTTAAACGAACATTGTTTGCGTGGTTCCGTTCATTACATAAATAGAATTTTGAATACAAACAATGGAAACGCATTTTTATTAAATGGTTGTGACAAAATAATCATTCCAAATCATAGCCACATATTAACTATAAAAGTGCTCTATTTCAAGCACAAAGACCAATATACGCCTATTTCTTTAAAGGTAAAACAAAGCGACCATTTAACTCAATCAATCACTTACACTTGAACCAAAGCAACTCAATTACAAACAATAAGTATTAATATAGAACTGGCGTTTGGTCTTATGGCTGTGGAACTGGCTTCGGTTATAAAAGATGAGGAACTGTTACTATTGATTGAATACAGAGCGCCATGAACATTTTCAGTTAGGTTGTAATTTTGAAAAAAATGTATTCGTACTACCACAAGAAACATTATGGCTATGAAAAACTCTACCGTTACAATCAGTGGAGAAACCTAATTTATCAGCGCCGCAGTAGCCGGAGGCATTACGCTGAACCCCGTTGTCATTGCAACTTTAAAAGGGGTTGGTCTTATTTTAAAAGCAGTGGCTAGCCTTAAGAAATACGATAACAAGATAGAACAAGCAAATTGGGCCCGGATCGAATACCAAAAAATCGTTGATGAGATTCGATTCTACCTCAGAGGCGAAGCTTTTGACGAAAAGGTCTTTCTTGATAGATTGAAAATGATAGATAATTTCATCACTGATCATTTCATGGAGATTCCGCCATCTATTTGTAAAAAATATGAAAAAACATTCGCTCCATTGTAGATTTTCAAAGTAACTATATACGCTAACAAAATGATTGCAACTTTGCAAGCTATTTGTTATTGGTTTTTGAACTTCTAACACCGCCCAAGATAAAACAAATACGATTTATCACTCGTAATTGTGTTTCAAAAATAATGCCCCCAACTCGTGATGAAGATCGCTACCCCATTTCAGGACAAGATGTGGTTCCATAATACAATTTTTCTCTCTAAGTTGAAAAAAGCGAGACAGTCACGCATGGCATTGTGTGACAACAAGCGTGACATTGTGTGACTGTCACTCTGACGTTGTGTGACGGGTCATGAGAAAAGGGTGTTTCGTGGCGCGTGTCCCTCAATCCCCGATCCTCGATTCCCTGATCCCCTTCCCGTTTTCCTGCAGTCCCTGGTCCTTTCGAATACGGCATGCGTTTCAACAACAATCGTAAAAAGTTTCGGGCAAAAAATGAGTCAGAGTTTCAATGTCACTTTAATTTACGTTCAGTTTAAAACCGCAGTCGCTTTTTTACCCCACCTTAGATGTTAGAGTGATACCGTTGTTAAGATTTGTGTTCGAAACCCTTCGAACGATCGATAGTCTGACAAGAACAGGGGGTTAATCGAAGCTCGTTTTATTTTCCGGAGCCTCTTCAATCGCCTGAACAAACTCATATGTTATTCTTCTCACATCATTCAGCAGGGGCAGCGAAGAAAGTTCGGCGACAATCAAGGAAATCTTAAGAAATAGCACAATCATGTCGGTTTGATTTCTCTCTGAGTTATAAAATAACCTTTGCTTTCATATGTTCGAATAGAATGTTCAAGAACTTTCGCTGTTGCGAAATGAACTAACCTCACGTCTAGTGACAAGGGGTTTTTCTTTCAAATAAGCTGATATTCATATTAAAAAAAAAACCACTTGAAACTATATTTAGGCGCTGGGTCAGCCCATTTCCTAACAAAAAGGGAAACCCCCTTTATTTTCTGTATGTGGCATGTAAGATCAAGCAGGGTATTGTTTTAATTTCGAAGCATTGACGTCATGGGATAAGAAGGGTCACGCGAGGCAGCGCTTTATTTATCAACCACAACACAGACATCACATTTAGGGGCAGAGTGAATAAATAGAAGATGAGATCACTGAGTTTTTTTAGTGGGGAGACATTCCGAAAGGTGTCGGAAATTCCGAAAGGTGCGAGAAACAAAAAACAGAAATCAGCACCTTTCGGAATTTCCGGCAGGCCCTTCGGAATTTCCGTCACCTTTCGGAATGTGTTGTGAAGTGCCCGGAAATTTTTCTGCTGGGAGGTTAAATAGGGGTAAATATGAGTGTACAGATGAAGCTGCACGAACCATGGCCGCTGTTCGAACGATATAACACGGTGCCGTTTCTATCTAAATAGTGAACCCTTTATGACTCAAAAGTAGCAGCAGCTTTTTTTAACTCTTCTTTTTCCCTTAACTCTTTCATAAACTCTTTCGAGTCGTTATATGCGCTGTGCCAGTCGAAAGTATCAGAGCATATTTTTACTAAAGTTATATTCTCGATCGGGGGAGTGTAGAACAGTTTATGATCGATTCCTTGGTTAAAACAGGGATAACAAAGCCCTTCCCAACGGCAGTGACTACACTCTAAGCACATTATTAGACGCACAAGTTGCTGCCTGTTATGACAGAAAGGTTGTTTTGAAAACTCCTCGTGTACTTCTTTCCAACCCAGAGCCGTTCGTTGCCTAATGTTTTTGGCAAGATATCTCTCCCGAAGCTCTGGAGGTAGTTTTCGAATGGTTTCAGAAATGATGGTTGCCATCTCGGCGTATATACCAGTGCATACAAATCTTCAAATGTGTTATAATAGAAATTATTTAATATGCGACACTCAGAGGTCATGCACCATTTATTTCTCGTTTTTGAATATTTTAATTAGATCGCCAGGGAGTCATAACAGTGAGAATTTAAAATAAAAGTTCCCTGTTTTTGTTGATTTCGCAAGACCCTCGTTGAACACGAAATCATAATCTTCCTCTATCAAAGACATGGCAAAAAATATTGGTTTGGCTTCTTGAAGACGGTATTCACACTGAACCGCTTGAGTATCACACGGACCTTTGTGAAGAAAACACTCAAGAAGAAGAGTTGGCGGAATTGTTTGACATGAGTGATTAGTTGCGCGACCGGTGGTATTCGTTTGAGTTGGCTAGTTTATTTGCGCTTTATAACGGCGGCGCACGTAGACAGCGTGCAGGTGCGGGGGCGCGGCGCAAAACACTCAACCAATGATGTTGGTAGTAGTGGGTAAAGAGTCAAACGAATCACCACCTCATACGGCAGCGGTATTGCTCGCTGATAGCAAAACAACGATTAAGGCGATGCCGAGCCAAAAGGTGGGGCTGAGCCGTATCGTTGTTTTGCTATAAGCTTTTTTTGGCTCGTTCGCTTTCGAAAAGTGTTTCTCAAAAAGCCTGAAAGTGTTCCGAATTGTCCTCCAATATTTTGGGGATCTGTTCTGTAAAACCAAGCTCGAAAGGTCATTCTAGAGGCTGAGCACAGCTTGATTATTTTACTCACGAGCTGTCTTGCTTGGTGTTTGCAATGTTTCCATATCATGTCATTAACTGTCAAGGCTTGTCAAATCTCCTTGGATTATTGGCTGTTCGCTTGAATGAGCTTGAAACGGCGCTCATTTACAAAAACAAAATAAAAAGTATTCGACTGTAAGGTGGCTCGATCGAGTTTTTGAGTGACGATACCTCTCAACTTTGAGCAACTAGTGTACCACAGTGAACAACCCAATAGAAAATCGATCGTTACTGCTGACCTAGAGAAAGATGAAAGTTTTACAAGAGGTAAGTTTCATAGAAATCGGATTGTATTGAATATTGATTATTCTGCTTGAGGACAAAGATATAAAAACATTCATCTACCGCTTTTTAATTCATAACCATTTTAATAAGTGTAGTGTCAATTTTTGATAAAAAAAAGCCCAGTAACACACAAAACAAGTTCATATTCAAGCCAACGTTTCTAAAAATCAAATGGAACGATTTCCCTGAAATTTTCACACAAAGTAATTAGATGATATAACATTCATTTAAAACCAGAATGTTATTTCATCAAGCCTTTGAGGGCATACTTTTCAATAACAGATCAAAATTGTTTTGTTTTTGTTGTTTTTTAACACCTTAAAACTTCACCCGAAAATTTCTCAAAAACGCTCTCATAGAAATTCTTCAAATTTTGCAGACGTGAATACAAATATGTCAGGTCGAAGATCCAGTCGAGCGCTTTCCAGAATTATCTCTTGGTGACAAGTAATTGGCTCTCATGTAAAATGGGGGATGACGTCATTACGTTGCTATGGTAACTCCGATTTCGATGAAACTTACCTCATTTAAAACTTTCATCTTTCTCTAGGTTAGCAGTAACGATCGATTTTCTATTGGGTTGTTCACTGTGGTACGCTAATTGCTTAAAGTTGAGAGGTATCGTCACTCAAAAACTGGATCGAGCCACCTTAAATGGGTTATCTTCATCGCGTTCGGATGTTAACAAATAACATGAACTGCCACTAAATAAAAATATTAGTCCGGTCAAAAATTTATACTGACATTTCACCGGCATTTTACTGGGATTACCCAAAAGAAAGGATCTGGGGAGCTTCGAAGCACTTGTAATAAACTTATCGAAAAAATGCCGCGTAGGTTTTAGCAGCCGCGAAAAAATTCAAGCACTTTGAGGAACACACATTACTTACCGGATAAAATAGCTTTAAACTCAAAACTGCTTCGCTTATAGTTACGTAAGTAACCCTTATATTTCGTTCTCTAACTTGAGATCAGACCATTGAGATTGAAAACAAACAAACAAACACCGTCCAAACATTCTTAACTCTGTGGCATAAGTTTTGCGGCTGCAAATTGTCAGAAATTCGAGCGCTTTTTTTAATTTAAAAATACACAGAACTGTTTTTGGAAGCTTTTCGGATATAATAGGTTTAAACCGACAACTGCTTCGCTTATAGTTTTTCAAATAACTGTTATATTTCGTTCTCTAACTAGAGACCATCAAGATTCAAAACAAAGAAACACCAAACACGCTTTAATTAAATTATGCCGGCATAAGTTTTGCGGATGCAAAGTAAGCCTATATAAAGTTAGGCGCCTTGAGGAACGCACAAAACTTTTTTCGGAAGCTTTTGGGATAAAATAGCTTTAAACCGACAACTGCTTCGCTTAAAAGATTATTACTATTGAAAACTTCTAGGACAAGAAAATCTACAATTGCACAAAGAGATGTACCTGAAAGTCAAAAATGAAAGCAAAGCTTGTGCAGTTGTCTTGCAGCTGTGCTTAGACATACTGTTATGAATAAACAAAAACAAAATAATGGACAGAGAAATCATTTTTGAAAAAAGTTTATTCGAAATATCGTAAGTTTATACTTAAATGCAATTCACGTTACACTTCCAAAATTGAGGTCGGTCCACGCGAGTGAAATCGGCTGAGCATGGCAAAATATTCAAGAATCTGTCAAAAATCTGAGCGCGTTTTCTAATAATTTTTTAAAGTCAAAAGTAAATGACACATTTCTAATGGCATAAATCAAATTTCCATTTCTAAACGTAATTTCCTTCACCGTAATACTCGAAATCATGTACCTTAGACCCTTTAAAAACTTCACTTACTCGGTTGTGTTTCAGAACAGGGCAAACTCTCCGCCGTGAAGAAAACAAAGCGATGAAGTCCTTTGAACGCAGCTTTCGTAACTTGAACTTTTGGCCTTCTACCAGTGTTCTTTTGAGCTTTTCCTTTCCATTTAGAGATATTAGACGTTTTTTTGTCAAGTATGAAACTTCAGTACTCTCGAGCAATCGTTAAATGCTAAAGAAGCTTAAGCTTTTAAAGAAACTTTTTTTTCAAAAGCGACGATGGTCATGCGATTTCCCACCAAGAAAAACGCCGGTTACCCAAAAGCACCGTGCGATTTCCCGCCAAGAAAAGATGGCATTCTCTACCCCCGTCGGGTTGTCTTGGGACTCCCCTCCCCCTCCCACAGTCTGTGCGGATGGACGGACGTACGGACGGACAGTCACGTGACTATTACGTCACAACCAAAATCTCTCGGATTGTTAGGTTACCAAATTTCCTTAGCAATGGTGCTCCGCTGGCGGGCTTTGCCCGCAGGCTCCGCTATTACTAAGCGTAAGATTATTGATAAATAGGGGCGTTCCTAGAAATTATTTTTGGCAGTACGCACAAAGTCAGGTTGAAACTTAGCCAAATCATTACGGTCAGAAATAACTTCGTATTCTCGTGCTCACATATCAAGTAAGCTAATTGCGCTTTCCAGTAATTATGTTTAAAATTCTGTCTGATACAGTTGCACGCACTATAGTCAGTTTGTGGTACTTCTGATGCGATCATTGTATTTTTCTTTAACGTCTGGTTGTGGATGCAAGAAAGCACGACTTTGACGACTTTGGCATTGCGATAAGGATATTTCCTGATCTTTGGTTTACAGCAGTGTTTTCTGTATCGTCATAGTGTTGATGTTCCCCTATTTTTAGGTGACTCGAGACAATTAGAGATTCGACAGAGTTACAATTTAAAAGCTAACCTGATGTTCTTCTTAGCGCCAAAAACCCTTACTACACTTCTGGTGTCAATCAGAGTGTTTCCATAAGCATGACATACATAAGCGTCAAAGAAAAGGGCTGCTCAATTCTCCTGGCTGAGTGCATGTAGGTCTCGACATTGTGCAAGGTACTAATTGATCGCTTTGGCCTCGAAGTAGTAGTCACACGCTTTGCAAGAAGAAAGAGGGTGAGAACTCTGTTGTTACATTTGGGTACAAAGTAACCCGAGTAAGAAGAATAAATAGTCGAGGATGAAGGTAAAGGATGAAAGTCAAAAAAATGAAGTCGACATAGGTATAGAGATAAAAGGTGTTACCAGGAAAATGCAAATGTTGTTTTCCTTTACCTTGTCGACACCTGTGACCAAGAGATTTAAAACAAACACCGAATGTCTCCGTGCCATTATTTAGCTTCTCATCGTGTTATCTTGTTGAACGTTTTTTTTTTCTGGAAATATCAGTATCTGTTAGTGCAGATATTGGTCTGCGTAAGTGGCGGGAATAAGGAGATGCGATTTATTATTTTCTCGTGGCTTATGCCGTTTATGGCGGCTCCACCGCCAAAACTTTACCTTCATGCGCAGACAATACCGCCAGCTACGCAGGCTATGAAGAGACAAAAGGTTGTTGATACTTAGGCCATAATAATAATGAAATAATAAAATAATTTCCAAGTAGCGGGAATTTTTTTGATACTTATGCCATAATAATAATGAATTTTCACTAACAGTTACTCCTTAAGTCTTACAACTGACTGGAACATACTTCAAAGACAATAAAGCGGTTTCTTGGACTGAAAGAGATAACACACACCCTTTTGAAGCTCAAAAGGTAACGTCATACATGAGCCACAGGACACCCACTCGGCCACAGCTTAACCCGGTTTCTGTAGCATGAAGAACTGAGAGTATTGCTACTCCCTCCTGGATTGGATGCCTGTCCATCGTTGGGTTACCCCCAGCAGTATGACGCCGGTACCCATTTACACCCGGGTGAAGAGAGACAGTGTTGAAAAGTTTCTTTTGTAAGGAAACAACGCGATGGCAGGGACCAGGCCACGAACGTCCACCGACCTCCTGATCTAAAGTCCAACGCGCTATTATAAACCACTACACGACCGCGCCCCCACAAAGCGCAAAAGAATACTCATTATTCTAAAGAATTAGACGACTTGTATAACTTGCGATTTCTACTCCGCGATTTTAACCTGCGTTTTGGACTTCTCGATTTTGACCTGCGATTTCGACTCCTCGACTTCGACCTTTTTCAACTTTAATTACTTACTTCTAAATAAAAAATAATACTAATAAAAAAAACTCACAAGGTGGGAGAACGAATACTATTCAAGTACATTGGTCAAGCTCGTCCGCGATGCTACTAAACAATTAATGTTATTACGAAACAATTAATGTTCGCCGGAACACTCATAAATGTGGAACTTGAGATAATCACAGCCGAGAATCAATCACCGCTTGACAACTTGCCAAAGTCGCAGGCTGAACTTCAGCAAGGAGCGGGGTGGGGAAGCGGGGGAGGGGGTAATATATATATATATATATATATATATATATATATATATATATATATGTAAAACGGCGACTGAGAACCAGCATAAGTACAATTTCCCCCTAACAGCACTTTCAAAAGGCATCATATTTTAAGATATGTTTATTATTCCTGCTTTTTAAGTTTACCAAAGTTTAACACAACCTATCCAAAATTGTCTACATATTTCTTACAGCAGGCACGAGCGATAAATACTTTTTCGAAATGGTTAATATAGGTTATAATAAAGAGAAACATCGGATTAATATTTTCCTACTTTTGCCTTTTACCAAAATTACCGAAACCTACAAAAAGTTTACATATTTCTTTCAAAGCAGGCACAATTATGATAAATATGATTGAAATGAATACGTCAGACTGTTGCAACTTTTGCATTTTACCAAATTACAGATTATTCTAGAAAAATTCTCTATAACTAAATGACTAAAGTTCCTTTTAAAGCAGACAAACATGATAAATATTTTTTTCAATTGATAAATATGGATAAAATGAGTAAAAGAGAAGACATTTTCCCGCTTTTGCCTTTTTCCAAAATTACAGAAACCTACGGAAAAATCTACATATTTCTTTTAAAGCAGGCACAAGTTATAACCGAAATACTTCTTCAAAAATGATAAATATACTGAAACTGATGTTTCAGACTTTTGCTGCTTTTACCTTTTACCAAAATTACCGAATCCTAGAAAAATTCTACATGTAATTATTTTTAAAAGCAGACATTACGGATAAATATTTTCCAAATGATAAATATGGATAAAATGGATACGAGGGTAATTACTTTCCTTCTTTTACATTCTACGAAAATTACCGAAACCTACAAACATTCTGCATATTTCTTCTACAGCAGGCACAAAGGTTAAGTATGATAAATATCAGTTAAATATTTTCGTTTGCGTGACGTAAGGAAGGCTGTGGTAACATTCCTGTGGTACTGTTTCTTCTTTGAGCAACAATGCTATCTGATGCTGGAGTCAGTCACCTGGCAAACAAGGGTAGAATCTTTAGGCAGTCGAACATACTTATGACTAACAAGATCCTGTAATGTTAGCGATTCTTGTTTATCGTGTCCTGAAGAAGGAAACGTGCAATGCGATTCTTTGTAGAGAGATTACTCTCAATAAAGGTAAACCATTTATTTATTTATTTATTTATTTATTTATTTGTTTATTTTATTCCCTTGTGGTTCAGAAAAGAACGGCGAACATGCCTATTACTACCTATGGAAAAGCGATACCAGCTCCCCTAGGTCTTATACTGTAGTCTAAGACAAACAAATGCTTGTGTATGGTTAGGTCCTGATATCTGGTCAAAAATTATTCACGAGACGCATTAGAAAACAAGACTTAGAGAGGACTGTTTAATAATAGCTACAATGGTAACTGCTGTGACCTATGTAGATGTAAATAATATTGCTCTTTTTCGGGGATTATAAGCAGTATAAAACTAGCGTTTTCTTATTAGTTTTGTTAATATTTTATTTTTATTAATTTGTTAATAATTGATATTCTAATGTTTATTATTTAGTGTGCCCAATTAGCTGCAAGGCTAAATACACAGACACACAGACACTTAAAATATGTATTTTATTTTATTTTATTGAACGTCAGAAGGCTAAAATTTTCCGCAGTGGAATTTTCGTCGTCCTCTTCCGACTTTTTTTTTTATTTAAGAATTTAGCAGAGGGAAGCTTACTTGAATCCCTAAATAGCAAATGCCCTTTTGTGCCCCAATAGCAATTATAATTTTAATGTTATAACGCGTAGCCCTGATAACAAGGTATTCGGAGTTAAGTGGTTCAGCTGAGCCTCCTTTTGTAGACACCCTCGTAGTAAGGGTATATCCTTGTAATGGACGTAACAGTTTTCTTGGTCCCGACCCGGACATTTTTTGTTGTTTCAAAACCTAACTTACTTAGTGCGGAAACTGCGTTGATATGTGCGCTTCAGTGAGAAACCTCGTTCGACTATAGATACACTGGCTACTTTGTTTGCTGTTGTACTCACAGAGGATCAGAAGCGTGTCTCCTCTTCGTCATCGTCATCTTTAATGGAGATTTTCGCCAATAACTCGGTTTGTGTCACTTGATGACACTTCCTGTTGTTGTACCCCACGTTGTGGCACATGCCTTGACTTTGTTCACCCTGTTCACGAGTGTCGTCAATAGCGCCACTGTCTTTCAAGGTGTCATGAAAGGTGGACGTCTCCTTCTCTCCATTTTGAAGCCGAGCCTCTTTACAATCGGCTTCTTCCTGGTCCTCCGCTGGGTTATCATCATCTTGTTCTTCATCATCAAGAGTGACATCAATAACCCCACTATCTTTCACGGCACCAACAACAGTTTGCATTTCAAACTGTCCTGTGTCCAGCTGCGTGTTAGTGATGTTCGTTCCAACCAAACCACCAATTTCCCCCGGCAAATTGATGAGAGGAAGAAGCAAAGCCAGACAGCAAGAAAAGGACCAATGTGGATTTTTGCGCCATTCCTTGAGGTATCCGTATAGGTGCATTGCATACTGAACTGAGAATAACACAAAGCAAAAAGTTGTGATCTATCAAAGAGCGCAGTGTAACACAGGATTCAGAGAAGTTCTATTTGATCGTATAAGTTCTCTTTGTCCCTGTCTTCGACGTTTTTCTTGCGTTACAAAAAAAAAATACATACAGAGGGCCAAATTACTGTAGGGGCATGCCTCTTTAGGAAAGCGAAGAAAAACTGTTGCCCATCGGGCAACTGTTACTGCCGCCGCAGTCAGCCCTTGCTGACTGTTTTCAAACATGGCGGAAGCTGCACTAGGAGCTGTGCGAAGAGCTGCGAACGACACAAGATCAAAGGATATTGAAACAGAAGACGATTCAGATTCACAAACGTCCGTTTTGGTGGCATTTTTTTTACAAAGCAAAGATATCATGTCTACAGGGTGAAATACTAAAAAAATTTAAGTCCAAGAGTCTTGTACGATCGCGGTCGAATAGAAAGGTAGACAGGTGGGGTATACAAAAAAAAAAGAAAAAAGAAAACAACACAAACAAAAACACAATTAATTTGAAACGTGGTCGTGCCCGATCACAAACGTATAAAATAGCCTGGGAATGGATCAAAAGTTAATGATTTTCACGCTACAAAGGATGCTTTAGATTTTTTGGAATGGAGTTTGAGCAAACAGTCGCGAAAATAAGGCGTTTATTATTTACGATGGTGGTTTCTGACAAACGCCCAGTCATCAAGTTATATAATGAAAATTCACGCGCCTCAGATCGACATAGCATTATCATAAATAAAAAACATGCCCCACACTAGAACATGAGCACGGTATACTGTTTGAAATTTTTGTTGGGGTGTGATTCAAGATTCTTTAAAGTGCTACTACGATGAAAATTTCTTGCTTTGTTTTCAACTTTTTTAAGCTTCAAACTGTTCAATAGATGCCATATTATATGAATCGCGATAAATTAGATCGATATATGCTTACACGACCCAGGAATATATGTCCGAAAACCGCGTTAAACCCGTCCGCCATTACTCAGTTCGCAAAAGAGAAGCCCGCGAATTTCATTGAAGCGGTCTTATCTCTAACCACGTGAATTTTGCTCGTGACGTAGAAGTCTCAACCATCGCCACGAAGAGTATAATGAAGAGTCGAAAATAGAGAACCAAACATTGCATTATATGGATGTGTTTGCCGTCGAATTTGTCGTCCAGTTATTTTGAGAGCGATTTTGGACAAAGTTTTTTTTGGCGAAGTCGGCGAACTCGCAAAAGTGGCGCCATACGATGACAGTTTCGAGCTTCTCACTACCGAAGAGGAAGCCGTCTCAAACTATGCAAGAATGGATCAAGAACCCGAATAAATATCCCAATTATCCCAAATCACAAACGCTGAAATCCTTCCGATAATACAACAAATTTAACTGTTTCGCATGTCTGTCGTGTTGGGGTCCGTCAGCTGTTTCTTACTCTCGCTTTTTTTTTGCCGATACGGGTTGAGTTTGTTGTTGTTGTGTTCACAGATTTGTTGCAGTATCCTAAATTGCAGTTAATAAATAAATAATAAATCCTATAATAATAAGCTCTCCCTTCTAAAAGAAAAGTCCACATAACGCTACATGAAAGTTTTTGAATAAACATAGAGAGCCCCGCGCCTAACATACATTCAGAATTTTATAGATGAGACAAAAGGTCGAGGAAAATTAATTCACGTAAACGAAGTGAAGTCGCGAATCGCCCGTGTAATTGTGCGAACACGGTAATCTTACTACCTAGTAAACAAGCAAATGCGAATTAATAGAGATAAACTCTGGTTTGCTATCAGAAGTCTAGGAATAAACTGTGGACTACGCCGTCACATCGAAAGTGTTACTGAGAAAAGTGGCTACCCCGAACGCGGTGAAAGGCTCAAGAAATTGTAGCTAATTATGTAAGACTTTGTCAGTTTGGGATTTCGCTACGCCGTACGCCAAGAGAAATTAATTGAAGTATAAAAGAGTTATATTGTTAGGAGCTGGCTACGCGGTACGCGGAGAGAGATAAATTGAAATGTACGAGGGATGTTAGGAGCTGGCTACAGAGTAAAAAGAACAAGCAATACACAGTAAGGTTTGTTATGGTCGATTAAGCTCGGTTGTTTACATTTTCACGTTATATGTGGCCGAGTAATTCAAGGGAATTTCGAGTAATATTCTCGTTTATAGAACGAGGAATACACGGTGATATTCTGTTATCCAGGAACGTTTGTAGTACGCGGAATACGCGGTAATGTTTTCCTATTTTCTGCTTACCGCGTACAACACACCAAGTTGAATAAAAATAATTTCTGCGTATCGCAGAGCCGGCTTGGCGGCGACACAGAAAATAGTTCATGTGAAGGGGCATATATTATGCAGTTAAGCCGAATTCTGTTGGGAGTTATACCTGTATATGCACAAGACAACCGAGCGAAGTATCTCTAAGGTGTGTGAGGAAATGTGTATCTTACCGTACATGTGATGTTAGCACAAACGGCAAATAAATATTCGCTCACCATTCGACGATCCCGCTCAGATATGATTGGTGATGTTTTTCTTCCTGATGGCTGGAACTGATCCTGGTTTTAAATATTTCCCTGTACCTTTCTTGTAAAATGCTTGAGTAAAACATTCAGCCGTAAAAATGCACAGAGCAAACAGTGTCCAACAGGATTGAAGTCCTTCCGGTCAGCCACGCAAACGAAGCTTTTCCGCTTAAAATAAACGTACCCACTCGTCGGTGAACTGTGAATGGAAATTTCCGATTCATCGATGCTTTCTTTGCCGTAATCTTCAACAACAGAGCGCGGACCACGCATACTGCAGCTCAAAATCGAAGAAATGAATCTTGCGAACCCTCACACCTCTCCGAATGCATAAGAAAGTAGCCACGTTTGTTTTGTTGCGTTGAGACTTCTACGTCACTTCCTCTGTCGGCCATCTCGGCCCAACTCGTCCCGGTCATTTTTGAATTGAGTAATGGCGGCAAGCCGAATTCGAAAATTACAGTTAAAATAATTGGACTTCCCGTACGAATTTCGACTTAAAACTTTGCACGGTGAGTAATATATACTTATATTTTCGAAATATGGTGAGAACAAAAAATTCATATTTTTGATCATAGTAGCACTTTAACCCATTTACGCCCAACCTTTTTCAGAAAAAAAAACTATTTTAAACCATGAAAGCTTTCATTTGGTTTCTGTCTGCTCAAATCCCGATCCAAACCTCTAAAAAATCCTCTGCAGCATGTAAACTAAAGTTCTCCATTTCAAAGGTTGTTTGGCAAATTTGATTTTGGGCATGCGCACAAATCAAAATTTGGACAGTTTTTGAACGAGAAAAACACCCTATCAGGACGTCTTTCAGGGTTTCAGCGCTCAGTCCCGCTGTTTTTGTTTCTCAATTCGATTTTTTCAGTTTGCAGGCCATTTGATAGTTTCCTTGGAATAAAGGGGATTTCACCTACACTTTCAGGAAAGAGGAATTTTCAACTAGAAGTGTCAACCTGTGGCAAGGCCAATTCTTGCATCAATTTCACAAGGAATTTTTTTTCCTTTAACTTTGTATAACTCTAGTCAATTTTAAGTAATCCCTTCAGTTTAGGCATTTTTTGTTAGAAGTGTGCCTGGTGCATCAATTGGTTATCAAAAACATCTGCTGTCACTCAAAGTGATGACGTCGCAAACTGAACAAGGACAATGGTCCTTTACAGGCAGCTTTTGGCGTCACGGGAGTCAATGGGTTAAACATGTACAATAACTCACACAACAGATTCATCTGACCCATGTCATGACAAAACTCTATGCCTTACTTCATTCCTGCAGGTAAACCATAACGAAGTTGAGGCCAAAATGATTAAATCTATGTTCACTGTCAGATCGGGTATAGAAAAGCCTCCGCCAAACGAGGACACGAATTTAATGAGAGCTCGCGAGAGCCAGAGGCTAAACGAGGCCAACAGTTTGAAATTCTATTGAATCTAGTTAAAATTTGAGTAGATTTCAGGCCAAACGACTCTCGTCAGCTTAACCTCACTCTCGTTAGCCCCAGGCTTAATAAAAATTCCACTTATTGTGAAGGATAAAGAGTTCGGCTTACCACCAATTAGCCCAATCACCAGAGCGTTTGCTCCAATCACCAATATGTTGAATATAACTGCGTCCAGGTATGAGTCGTTTGGCGCTGGTAAGTACTCGGCGGCAATTCTACTCACGGCTCCAATGACTAGATTGATAACAGTAACAGCAAGGGACGTTGACATCAATCTGTTTTCGAAAGCGTCTTGTAAGGGGTGGATCCAGCAGAAAACTGTTCCATACATCCCAGCAATGACCAGCGTTAAACCAATGTAGGACCTGGTTTCTTGTCCAACAAGGATCAGAACGGAGGTGACGATTACTTTGCGAGACATCTCAACCAGTTCCCAATACCACGAACCAGGCTTATAGCTCTCAAAGAGAAAGCGTAATCCAGTGATCACCTCTGTGGCGGAGTTTTCGTTTTGAGATGTAGCGGTTTCTTCTGTCACTAGTATTGCTCTCCGTTGCCTCCAAAGAGTGACGAACGTGGCTGCAGGAAGGGCGATGATATAAGCAGCGGAAATGTACGCAACGATAGCCAAGTTGTTGTATCTTGATTCATGGCATCGTACGCTGTAATCGGCTTTTAGATATGCGGGACACAACTTGTCATCTTCATCTGCTGCGCAAAGTTTTCGGCAAGCAAGTGGCAAGACAGTGGCTGTTTTGGAGCAAGTGCTGAGGTATGTGACGTA
Organism: Siderastrea radians; assembly: GCA_964017195.1. NCBI lineage: Eukaryota > Metazoa > Cnidaria > Anthozoa > Scleractinia > Rhizangiidae > Siderastrea > Siderastrea radians. Next base: position 12,137,695 of record OZ024889.1, on the reverse strand, counting down.
CAAGAAAAAAAACAAGCTCCTGTACACGACTTCTTTTGTCTTAGACACTCTTCTGGACTTCTCCTCGTCTTCAAGGTTTTTGTTTTTTAAGACAAGCAATTTGCGCACTCCGTACACAACTCCAGAAACGACAATGGCAGCGGAATTTATGGACATTATTGCGAACAAGTTCCCAAAGGCATTCACTCGTAATCCAGAAGAAAGGCACTGAATGGGTGCTATCTGAAGCACATTCAGCTGGAGTATCTCTGAATATTTGCTGATGGCTTGCAGGGAATCTGGCCATTTTATGTAGGAGAACGCTTCTAATAAACCATAGGTCACTTGATAGAAACCAATGACGATCTTTAATTTAGCTAAAAATACGTCTACAGGACTGCGTTCGTCATTGTTGTTCTTGCTTTTCTTGCTCTTGTAGCTGGCCCACGCTGAAACTACAGCGATTATCAAAAAAATGCCCCCCATTATTGATAACTGGCCCGCTATCCATCTCTTGGATGGACACTGTTTACATGTTTTCAATTGTTTATAGTGATTTGAACTGCAAACGTCACAAAGCGGACCTTCGTATCCATACGTACAATTGGAATCCAAACCACCTTGGCAAGCCCCTTCCACCGGGCACTTGTACTGCTTTGGTATCCGGTACGGGTATTGTACATCATCTTCACCTAATGAAGGTAAGGGTGCCAAGAGATTGTTTATAAAGTCTATGTAGCGGCGTTTGTGACTCTCGTTCCTCCATTTCCACCAATATCCAGATTTCAAAATGGCGTAATCATCTTTGCATATCAATCCATGTTCACATTTGACACATTCCTTGAACATATGGGTTCGATACATTCCTTCTAAGCACGGACAAGCACGGTATCCAGCAAAGAAATCAGTCTCTGTTCCTGTTTAAGATTTGAGAATATTTTTATAACTTATTAAAGGCAAAATCTGCAACAGTTTCATTTCGTTAATTCAGGATAAAGTTTCCTATCTCGTCAGAAAAAAGAAATTTACTGAAGGAAGTCTAATTAAATGATCATCACCAGTTAACTTGAAATAAATAAAAAGCTACTCGTTCATTCTAATATCGAAAAAGTCTGTATTGGCAAACTTATGGCTATCAACCAACTATAATTGAACTAGCGTATTTTGTGTTCAGTGTTCTTTAAAGAAAAAAGCGATGCAAAGAAAGTAGTTCAAAAGACGGCGTTTAAGAAAACGTATTCTCTGTACTGGGCGTAGTTGTTCCATGCTAAATTTTTCTTCACTCCCGACGGCAATAGAATGCATTGAACTTTCAATATTAGCAATCAGCTCAGTTTATAGTAATGAGTGTTTTTGTTAATATTGATTATAATGAAAGTTTCACTCCATCTAGTCAATTTATTGTCAGATTTTATTTATGGAGATTACTCAGATGTCCTCCCACCAAACAGAAAATCAATCGAACGACTTAAATGTGCGCGTGCTACATAGAAAGAGACCTTTAAGATCGGCCTAAATGGAACGCACAATCTGAACGCAGATTTAGACATCAACTTAACAATCACCCTACGTACACAATGATTATTGAGACTGCAATATAAGATTGCCTTGATTTCCAAAATGTCACGGAAAATCACATCTGGCGCTGCAAAATCATGATCTTGGTTAGCTAACTAGAACATAACCTAAATTGACTTCTTAAATTTACCTAGGGGGCAAGACTTGCAATCTTGATAACGATTTCCGGGTGCTTTATCAAATGCAACAAAGGAACCATTAGGACATTTCTTGCAGCTTGTACCCACGTAGGCTACATCATCAGAGTAAAAACCTCCTAAAAGGAATCAAACACAAAGGAAACTTTACTAAAAGTACTGTGGAATTACAATTGATGGATTATTTCTTTACTATTAGCTAAAAGAAAGGCGGAAGCGTATCACTGGGAAACTGTAAAATACCTGGTGGGCACGGTATGCATCCTCCAGTTCCTTTCGACGAAAAGTTGGAAAACGTCCCAACAGGACACGGCAGAAAAGAAGAATCTTGCACCTCTCTGAATCCGGAAGTCAATAGAGCGGCACGGACAGAATTAATATTATCACTGCCGTCCACCCTGATAGGTTCTGTTTCGGAGTAGTGAGGATTTCTAGGAGAGAAAATTCATTTTTGTTTACAGGTAGAATAAAATTGACATATATTCTCTTTCCACATTTTGAGATCGTCACAAACTCATGTTAAATAAGTCAAACCCGACACTGCCTGCTACTTTTCTCCAAGATTTACGCTTTTTGCCTTGGAAGAAAATATATTCTCATGACGCAAGGTGTTATATTTTGACAGATTCCCATCAAGTTTTGATTTCAAAATGTTCTCATGACTCATATAATCAATAAAGGCATGAAATCTCCCCGCCCCCTTCCTGTTGCACTGTTCAATGTAAGATGATTCGTAGAGATGGGCGTTTCGCGGTGTTGAATGAAACCCAAATACCGCAAACATCAATATTTCCCTCCTAAAAACATATCTTGCATCAAACATAACTCTTCATAGAATTGCTGGAAAAAGCTATTATTTAGGGGTATACTTCAAAAACTATTGCTTTATTTCATTAAGTTTCTTTTCTTGTCCCATATAAAACTCTTGTCTGTTCATGAACGATAACGTTTATTTATTTATTTATTTATTATTATTATTATTATTATTATTATTACTATTATTATTATTATTATTATTATTATTATTTGTAGTATTTTTTTTGGGGGGGAGGGGGGTGACGAGACTGAGCTTCGAATGGTATAATGCACATGAGCATATGGCACATAGGTGTCATATACAGGGCGTTTCCGGAAAGTTCATGCCCGTCTTTTGAACAGAAAAAATATTGCTTTCCAAACTGTTAAGTCTATGAAGGCATTGAAATTTAATAAGGTATGTTGCATTGTTTCTGTAAATAACATTGGTAGCCTGCATGCCCTCACACATTTTTAATGGTATTCATTAAGGCGCGGTGGCATTGATTGATCGCCAAAGAAACTTTCCTTCATGCCTGATGTAACCGTGTTTTAAGTTCTCCCATTGTTTTTGGGACCGAATCCCTGTACGTAACCTCTTCAAAGGTGCTAAAGAGATTTTTCTACTAGAATAAGGTCTAGGTGAATTCGCTTTCCACTCATTACTTCGATAAAATTGGTAAGTTTCTTCAACACCATGTTTGAGTGGCAGGCGATGTGGGAGCTGGGGCTCCATCTTGTATGAACGTCATGCTCCTGTGGGAGCTAAAAAGCTTTCTCAGTTTTCACGCTTCTTCTGCAGTACAGATAGGGCCGTTAATTAAAGGATTGCCTTTCTTAACTTTATTATCTCATCAAGTATTTTGTTAATGTAATAGTTGGCTGTTAAAGTTTGTCCTTGCAAAACGAAGTGAAGATTTGATAAGCCGTGACTGGTCATTCTGACACAAATGGTCCATTTTGCACTTTTTCTCAGTTGATTTCCTGGTGGGACTCGGCTTTCTTGAGAACCCTATACCAGATCATTCTTTTGATGTGGCTGTTGAAAAATGATCTTAGGACATTTATCTGTAAAAGAATTTGCTTTAAGCATTTAAAGCATTTTTCGACGTCTGAAAGGCTTCCTCTCTTGTTTGTTCACGTATCGCCAAACTGTTGCTGTAGAACCAGCCAGGTCTTTGCTCAATAGCTGCTTGGAAATTTTGCTAGTAGAGCTATCTCGTTTCTACTTCGCGTTTTCACTAAGTGTCTTGACAGTCGGTTTTCCTCAGGACAGTTGGCCTTCCCGTTTGTGGTTTGTCTTCAAAATCTTCACGACCTGGCCACTCCCCCCCCCCCTGCCACTTTTTCACCCAAAACTCACTCCTCTGCGATAATTTCCAAGTTTCTTGAACGGATATCCCAAAAGAGCTCACATTTGACACTTGTGGTCGTAAATAAGCTGTTTTACGTGTTCTTATCGTTGTAATTGAAGTTTATTTACGAAAACAAGACTACAGACTGCCAAAAACCGAAAAAGAGGCGGGAACAGAGATACACGCGTGGTCGCAATGTGCACATTTTCGCTACGATATACATTTTATTAATTTAATAATAATTTTGGTTTTTTGAACTTCTAACAAGAAAAGCCCCAGGGACATTAACCCCGCCGTTGTTCTCTCTCCCCTTGGGGTCCAAAATATATTACGGCCACGTAAGATACAAGCCCAAGTGGTGTAAATTTTTGAAGTTGTTGATTTATCGTACCTTTTACATGTTTGCTATGATAATATATATCAAGACGTAACCACCCTGTCTTAGCGTGTCCCTAAATAACAAGGGCACGGAAATTTAAATAGATTTATTGGTAAAGAAAAAAATTATCCTAAAATCTAAAGGGAACCGTTATCTACCAAAAAAAAAAACCTAAACGTCTACTCTTAGATTTTGCGAAAGCAAGGAACTTTCCCGAATCGGCTTCTGCGTTCGTGCTACAGCAAGTTTGGCGAATTCATGCCAGCTTCAAAGCTCGCTAACACTTTCGTCCTTGCTCTTGTCCAAGAGAGGTCAACTCCATTGTATTTCCTTTACTTTTCTACACAACTTTCCTTAAAGATTTTAGCGAAGGAAAGCCTGAAACTGCCAGAAAATGCTTTCACTTCACCGTTGAATATTTATCCTTGTTTGTTTCGCTCTGGTCCGAGTAACCCGATCGAATCGGTGCCTTTCAAAGCTGGCTAGCATCTTAGCGCTTGCTCTCGTTGGAAAGATTTTTGTTGCACTGCATCCCTAGAAATTTTCTGCTTCATCTTTCATAAAGATTTTGGCGAATCGGCGCTTTCCGACCGAAGATAATGCCTATGTTGACCGTAAGTTTGCAACACGTATTTGTTTGGCCGAGCGAAAACTGGAGGTCTGGGACCAAAAAACAAGAAAAGCCCCAGGAGCATTACCCCGCTTCTCCCCCCTCCCGTCGGGGTGTAAGGAATGACGAAAGACGAAAGACGCGACGAGTATGTTTGGCCGAGCGAAAACCTAAGGTCTGGGGCAAGTGACCACCAAAAGAAAACAAGAAACGCCCCAGGGGCATTAACCCCGCCGTTGTTCTCTCTGCCCTTGGGGTCCAAAATATATAACGGCCACGTAAGGTACAAGCCGAAGTGGTGTCAATTTTAAAAGTTGGTGATTTATCGTATTTTCTATGTGTTTGCAATGATAATATAAATCAAGAGATGACCTGCCTAATCTCCTTGTTTTGGCGTGCGTGACGAAGAGCGTGATGAAATATTTTGATCATAGCGTGACTCAGCCTGGCCTCGTAGCTCAGTTGGTAGAGCGACGCTGTTCTAATCAGGAGGTCGTGGGTTCAAATCCCGCCGGGGTCAAAGATTTTTCTTTTATCTTGGTGCTCATTTATAATTTCTTCTTTTAAGGCCTGTGGCCTGGGGGAAATTATGGAGGGCAGTATTGCTCACTTCTTGGCACTCATACATACACTTTACATCATAATATTACTAAGTTCATAGCGATCGCGAGTTCATGCCAGCTTTCAAACTAAAGCTCGCTAGTACATTCGTCCTTGCTCTCGTCGAAGAAAAGTTAAGTCCATTGAATTCCTTGTACTTTTCTACACAATTTTCCTTAAAGATTTTGGTGAAGCAAGCAAAACTGCCAAAAAAATGCTTGCATTTGACTGTTGAATTATTCAACTTGGCGAAAGCAGGGGACTTCCCCGAATCGGCTTCTGTGTTTCAGTGATGTAATGGAACCGTTATCTACCAAAAAAAAAAACCTAAACGTCTACTCTTAGATTTTGCGAAAGCAAGGAACTTTCCCGAATCGGCTTCTGCGTTCGTGCTACAGCAAGTTAGGCGAATTCATGCCAGCTTCAAAGCTCACTAGCACCTTCGTTCTTGCTTTCATCGAAAAGGTTTTTATGCCATTAAATCGCCAGTAATTTTCTACACCAACTATCATGAAAATTCTGGCGAATAAACTCTAAACGAACGAAAATTACCGGCAAGTATTGTTTTGACCGAGCGAAGGTCTGGGGCAAGTGACCACCCCCCCCCCCCCAAAAAAAAGACGAGTGTTACTAGACCCCGTCCTGACGGCGGGGTAACAAGACAAGACAAGACAAGAAAAGCCCCAGGGGCTTTAACCCCGCCGTTGTTCTCTCTCCCCTTGGGGTCCAAAATCAGGAGCCATAATCGGGGACGGAGACCGTAAGCGCGGGGTCCACGCGGCCCCATCGAAAAAGACAAATGTGCTATTTTTAGAAAAAATTGCGCCACCCTCAACGTCATAAACGCGCGTGGCTACACGCAAATTTGCGTACAACGAGGGCGTGCTGGATATGACCAAGATGGTTATAATTATTTGATATCCGGTATGCCGGAGTACACAATTGTTTTTATTATTAAAAACGCAATCACTAATTGCTATAAAATCAAGAAAGAGAAAAAAAGAGAGAGAAACTCCGAGATAAAAGGGAACAAGAATCGATCGCGATCACATCACTGACCGAAAAAGGCGCCAAAACCTTGCGAAGTGTTGCAGCGTTTCTTTGCGGAGCTGAATGAATCAATGAAACTGCTCCGAAGTGAACGTACAAGCACAAGGTCTGGGAAAAATCTCCCAATTATGGGCTCTGAAATGTGGTACGTGTTTGATTTTTCCGGAAAATTGTTGTAATCGTCGTTCAAAGCGGATTGAAGCTGTACGATCTCACCGTTATGGCTGCGGGAGTTCAAATGAACGAGTTAGAAATCGCTCCGTTCGCACAACGCTGACAACGGAGCCATCATGTGTTTGTTTGATCGAACTGAAGACAGGATTAATAATAAAACTTGAAGGATAATTACTATGCAGCTCAAGGAAACAAGACTACGGAGGTGAGGAACATCAGAATTGATCATCTTACTTTTTAAACGCAAACCACAAAACGCAGTTTTTCTTGGTTTAGAGCCCGCCGACGGAAAGGTAAAAATAACACTCAAACAACTGTGAAAGCGATTCAACGTATTTTACATGGCATCCGACTTGTGTCTAAATGCAGTCTGGAGCTGCTCAAGGGAACCCAGATAGAGCCACAACGAGTACAGGTAAAACAGTGTCAATTTTATGTGGTATAGCCAAAAAATGTCGCCTTTTCTGGTACTGGATTTGTTCAATGCTTGTCGTCCAGACTGTTGCATGATTTTTTTACTGACTCGCCATAAAAAGTGTGACAATTTTTATTAAATGCTTCTTTCCAATTTTACTGTGCTTTATTTTGTCTTGTCTCGATATTTCGGAGTCAAAGCCTTCCGTATGAAACCTGCTGTTTGTGAAATTTTAAGAACAAGTGATTGACTGGACGATGAAAGAAATTGCAAACAAAGCGCTAAATGCTTACAATTCTATTTCTACAGTTTCTTTTCGTCCTAAGAAATCAAGCACTCTGAAACAACTTAGATTTGTGTCTCAGTGACGTTCAGTCGTAATTTCTTCTTAATTTTGCTTCGATACAAAGTGATTTTTCTCACCGGGTTGCTGGCAGAGAAAAATAATTAAGCTCACTCTGTCGTTGAAACCCTTGCCACATCCACTGCGCTATGTATCCCTTCTAGGTTCGTAAATTGCCCAGAAAATAATATTAAGTACTAGGGCAGCATGGAGTTTCACTTCATCTTTCTCCTTCTCATCGACGGAAGTAGTTTTTTTTCTCTTGGTGTTTTTCCAGTTCTCTATTTTGTCGACGATTGATAACGCACCACGAGAGCATTTGATTGAAAACAAGGCGCGCTTTTCACTATTCTTGGTCTTCATTATAAACATTTCGGCCATTTCGGTAAAGGCGGCCGGGCATTATTTCAGAAAACATACGCTGAGAAATCTCGACAGACATTTTCTTTGCTGACTCGGTATTTGAATATATGTTACTATTTTTCTTGCAGTGAAAAAAGTGACAACGATTTATCAGTGCGTTACTTTTCTTCAGTACGTGCTTGGAAAATCATTTTACAGTCTTTGCGGCTGCCCTTCAATCTCTGTACGTCCTCAGAGGAAATATATATTCGAGATGTATTTTCCCTTTTTCTGCCTGATTCGCCTTCAACTGATTTTTTCGTAGTTCGACGCCTTTTTTGCCCGCAAAACGTTTCTTCCGTCTAACGGGGAAATCCTCGTCCGACATGTCCGACACATCTTCGCCACAGGATTTTTCTAAAATATTCTCACTGCCATCATCAGAATCACTTGTATAATCCTCATATTCAGAGTCACCATCCAGAAAGTTCTCCCCAAGGGCTTGCCTCAAATTAGGAAGTGTCACTGATGACAGAAATTGAATTTATTCATCTCCAACAAAGGTAATTTCCGACGCCATTTTGTTTGTTTTTCTCTGCGCGGAGACCTCGCAACACACACGCGCGTGTGTCACGCGCGATGGCGCAATTTTTTCTAAAAATACCACATTTGTCTTTTTCGATGGGGCCAACGCCAATACTAAAAATGGCAGTTAGTTACGGTCTCCATCCCCGATTATGGCTCCTGTCCAAAATATATTTAATGTGGCCACGTAAGATACAAGCGCAAGTAGCGATTTATCGTACGTTTTATGTGTTTGCTATTGATAATATAAATCAAGGCATGAACTGCCTTATTTTCTCTGTTTTAGCGTGCGTGACGAAGAGCGTGATGAATTATTTTGTCCATAGCGTGACTCAGTCTGACCCAAATAGTTATTGCGCCATCAAAATGGGAATGAATGCCAGCTCGATTTGCTACCTTTCAAAGCTCACCAGCGCCTTCGTCCTTGTTCTCATCGAATGGAAGTTAACTCGTTTGAACTCCTACACTGGTTTCCTTAAAGATTTTAGCGAAGTAAACCAAAACTGCTGAAAAATGCTTGCATTTCACGAAAGCAAGGGACTTCCCCGAATCGGCTTCTGTGTTTCAGTGACGTAATGTTTACGTGCCACGGCAAGTTAGGCGAATTCATGCCAGCTTCAAAGCTCGTTAGCACCTTCGTCCTTGCTCTCGTCGAAGAGCAGTCAACTCCATTGAATTTCTTGTACTTTTCTACACAACTTTAATTCCCTAAAGAATTTGGCGAAGAAGAAAAACTGCCAAAAAATGCTTGCATTTCACTGTTGAAGACGGATTCCGCTCAACGTTCGAGCAATTAGTGCAAAAAATATTTACTAAAAAACTACTCATAGCACGGCAACATTTTAAAAGCTATTTGAAACATCTCACTCTAGTTCACTTGCCCAAGTGACCCCGCGATCAAATTCTCAAGCATTCTCAAGAAAATTAATTTCAAATCTCGTAAAAGTATGCTAAAAACGTATGGAGGCCCGTTCTGGTCAAAATTGTAGTAATAAAATTGCCCCACAAGTCAGTTTTTTCAGTCACTGTTTTACTTTTTATGAGCTTGTTGTGTATTTTCATCGGCGGTACAAATTTTTTTTTGAGGTGGTTGCTTATTTTTTTTTAGCAGCATGAATTATTTTAATTTACTTTGGTTAAATTTTTTGTATATTCTACGAATGAATTTTTTTACTCGTACTGCAAATTATTTTTGACTGGTACTGCGAATTATTTTTTACTTGTGGTATTGAGAATTATTTTTTCATTGGCGCTGACAATTATTTTTCACGGTACCGTGAATTTATTTTTTGGCCTACAATACATTGCGGGCTTGCGATTTGAGGGGGACTGGCTCGAGTACCTTCCCGCTCGATTTCTTCGCGCCATCTTTGTGGTTTCATCTTTTAACACTGTATTGAAAATATTTGGAGATGGATAAATCTGTTCAACGGGAGATACGTGAGATAGCCAATAATGCTATAACAGAAATCAGTCGAATTTCTCAGCTAGTGAACTCCACTCATTCTGCGGCAGCAAGTAATCAGCGAAGTTCTTCCACTTCGAGTCCATTATCATCTGGTTCTGCTTCTAGTGCCCTTCCGTCAGGATCAGAATCGGTCGGGATCTTCTTCTAGAAGTTCAGGAAGTTTGGTAAGTGAACTGCACCGAAGATTCCCGAGTATGTAAGGAACAACTCGTCCTAGTTCTACTCCTACTTCGAGCGGTAGAGGCCGCTCTAATTCGACACAAAGGGTTGGCCGTCCATCGAATGAGTTTGCCATCAAAGACATTATTATTGTGGGTTTACAGTGTGAAAAAACACCAACAACTCGCCAGGAAAAGGTCAGTCTCCAGCATAGAAATCGTGTTATAAGTGGATTTACAATTGACAAAGGGTGGAATGAAAAAACCCTTTACAATAAAGTGAAAGCACAGTTTCCAGAGGAATGCAAAGACATTGAGTTCGAATTCGTGAAGAATATCTCTGGAGTGCTAGTGAAACCGACATTGGCTTCAGGGGTAAGGATCAATGGAAACATTTTGCTGAAGAGTATTGCCTCTACAGGTGCTGTGTATGTGCGTTTACTGGTCGAAGATGACCCTGATGAGGTGGACAGTGGTATTCAAAGAAGTATGGATGATTTCATGCCAGAAGTAAATCAAGAGAGCATCATCGTACAAGATGAGGTGCAATCTATGAACTGTGAAGGGCCAAACACAAATAGACATAAGGAAGAGGAACGTGCAGTGGAACAGGGACATGCAGTCAAATCTGCAGATGATCAAGAGCAAGATAGTGGAGAACAACATGCACCCATAACTGCAGATGATCAAGAGGGAGGCAATGGAGAACAACATGTAGTGCAACCTGCGGCTCATAAGGAACAGCCTATAGATAATGGAGAGCCTCTCAGTGAGGCTGACTATTTGAGAATCATTGATAACATTACTGTCAATATTATTGATGAATGTAAGGGATTTCAAAATCCAGTTGCCATCCTAAAGAAAGCACAAGAACACATTTTAGTTGGAAGGTAGTTGGACATAGTTGACCCTTCAACAGAACTAAAAGGAAAGACCAACTTTATAATAATAGATAGGGACCATGTTTCTCAAGATGCATTAGCTGAAGTAGCATTAATTGACAACTTAAGGCTGCCACTTGAGGTAAATTTTACGGGAGAGGGAGCTCAGGACTCGGGGGGACCTAGAAAAGAGTTTTTCAGGTTAGTTCTCAAAGAAATCAAAGAAAAATTGTTTGACAGTGGACTCATCAAGGACTTTGCAGAACGTTACTATACATCTGGTATAATAATGGGATTAAGTGTTCTACAAAATGGGAAAATTCCCACCTTTCTGTCTGAGGAACAACTTCAAGAACGTATTGATGATTCATCTGAGCATAACCCGTGCGTTGTCAACCTACGAAATGGTTTACGTAAAGTTGGAGTCCTGCAACTGATGGCAAAGCTTCCTTTGTTTTTATAAATTATCAGGCCCACTTCTAGCAAACTCAATGTGAGGAATCTTGTCCATTTGTTGGAACCAAAGTTTGCAGAGGAGGGTTCCAATACTAAGAGGTATGAAAAAGAAGCATATGCTGCATTTTACAAATACATGAAAGAAGTTGTTTCTGGGAGAAGGGTTACTGGATCAACCACCCTAACCCTTAATCACATTTTGCAATTTGTTTGTGGCGCAGATGAGGAGCCAGCATTGGGGTTTCCCATTTCCCCGCAAATCAGATTTGTATCCAGCAGTGGGAGCTTCCTTCCTACTTCAAACACTTGCACTAATACATTGCATCTCCCATCTCCAAGCAGCACAGTCAGGCTTCCTTCAGATGACATACTCTTTAATCTGTATGACTATGCTTTTGGTAGCACATACTTTGGAATTATTTAGGAGATTCCAATAATGTTATTGTAGAGTTAAGCATTATTTTTACTGTTACCAAAAGGCTCTTTTCAGAAATGAGGATTACAAGTCTGAATTGAAACTTACGCTTTGTCAAGAGTTAATTTATAGAAAGAAGGTGACAGTTTGTTTTGAAGGTTTTTACATTGTAACAGCTTGAACCTTGAAGTCAAGTTTGATTAAAAGAAAACTGTCCCTTGAACATGTTGTTAATCACAAATATTTCAGTGGCCATGTTAAACAATGATAATATTATTATTCATGACGACATCAGGTCATGTTGAGTTTAAACAGTTTTCAGTTACTGACAGAAAATGTTTTCAAACTAGGATATTCCTGCTCATTCTTGGGTTTCCATTTTAACAACTTAGCTTTTGCAGCTGGTTAGTTTTAGTAATGGTGCTTTGCATCAGTTTTATATGTACTCAAGTGAGATCTCTAAATGGTGTTTTCTCCAGCCTTATTGATACATGTACCTCAATACTTTAGTGACAGCTATGGGAAGAGGTAGCAAAAGTTTACTTTCATACCTGGTATTTGTTACTTAACTTTGTCATTACTTTCCTTTATATAAAATGTTTATGTTATCAACCCAAGTATCATTTTTCTCTTTTTTCAGGGAAATTCTTTATATGGGAGAAATACCCACTCTTAGTACAGGAAATAGGCTATAGAACTCAGGCTTGAGCATTGTGGCTGATGAACTGTAAGATGTATTCCCGAATGGTTTCAATTCTCGTATTCTGACGGTGTTCACTACTTTAGTTCATTGGTGTGGGTTTTTTTTGTGGCAAAAAAACAAACAAACAAACAAAAGAATCAGAAAGAAGATAAAAGACGCAACTGTTTAACAACTTATCCAGGTCATTGCCCCTCTTATTGTTAATGAAAAATAAAAGTGGGACCTATTGAGTGGACTTTGAATGAAGAACTACAGACCTGTCATTAGGAAACATGGAATGGTGACTGTAAAATGGGTACAAAAGCCAAGTTGTTTTGCAGGGAGGTGGAGGGTGTGGGTGTTAACAAGATGATTTTTTAATCTTTCAAAGTAGGTTTTTTATTGTGACTCATACATCTGACTTCTCCCTCTGTTCATCATGGGATACAATTTTGCAAAGTGTCCCAAGGACACAAAATGACTGTTTTGTAATAACCTGACTCAATGCTCTTAGGGTAATGCACTTTACCTCGTCTAAGGTCTAGTCAAAATCTAGGTTGAGTTCAAATCCTTCCTCCATAAAGCAGCAACAAACTGAGTTTAAAATGTTATTTGACACAGAAATCCTAGATTTCAAAATTGCAAGCAGATATAAAAGCTCAGATCAACTGGGTTTTCCATCAGTGACTTCTATTCTTAAGTTTCTTCCTCGTTGAAAAGGAATAATGTCGTGAGCTCGACACTGTTAAGGTAATTGTTCCGACCTTGATTATGGTCATTTTGAAAGGGATCTGGCAGTTGCATCCTTTGCTCTTCTGTGAGTGCAAAGGTTGGTGGATCAATGTGTACCTGGTAGTCTTCATCGCTCACTGTAACTGATTCATCAGGGTCAACACCATACTGTTCCATTTCATCTACAGTAAGTGCAGTGTGTTGAGAATTTATGTTTTGTAGCATGCCACTCGTCCACAGCTGGAGAGGGGACATATTATGCTCTGTTGACACTGGCCTTTGATTCATTTGATCAACAAATTCTTCAAGAGATTTAGTGATTCTTGGTAAGTATATGTAATGAAGACAAAACAGATGCAGTTCATTTAAAGGGTCAAGAATACTAGTTTTTTCCATTTCGTCAAATAACTTTGCATAAAAACACAGGACGCCAGCATAAACATCCCTGTGAGCTCTTTCTACCCGGCAATTGTGAACAGATGATCCTGTGATAATACTTCCCCTGTCTAACCCTCTTCTTTCCAACATGAACTGGGCAACAAGAACATTCTCCATCCCATAATCACATCTTGCTCTTGATGGCAACCCATAGGTTTTTGTGCTCTCCTCAAAAAGTCTTAGCTTTGTTATTGTCACAGCACCTGCAATGGGTAATCAAACGTGAAAATCCATCTATACAAACATGGACTATAAGTTTCCATCGGATAAGCTTGTGGGCTGAGTCAAAGTTCCACAGCGAGTTGGGTGTTGGAACATTATACTTTCGACGATAAATTACCAACCGCCACCTCAAAGCAGTGCCTACAGGGTCTAACCGTCGTAAACAGTTGCTCACCTTCCAGCGTTGAACTCGCAACCCTCTACTCCTCAAGGCTCCAATAAATCGTCTCCTACCAATATTTGGTGTGAGAAATCCACCATTGCTGACATTTGTATCAGCTGCAGTTATTTCTTTGTAGATTTGATCCAACTCATCATCAGATATGTCTTAATATTGTTCGAAATTATCACTTCTTCCTAACACCGTTCGTCTTCTTTGAAGCGTTGATACACTTATGTGAAGCAACTGGGCTATTTTTTCCCATGAAAAATGTATAGAACGCAAATATTCTATTTATTCTTTCGTTATGTTCAAGGCCGGTCTTCCAGGTACATGACCCTCCAACCTTGGACTTGGTTGAGGATAGAAAGGAAACAGAATTCTCTGTACTTGATGCAGAACTTTCACAAGACACGAGAACTCTTTGAAGAGATTGCACATTGCTCTTCAAACGACGCACATGTTCAGGAAGGGGATCGTTCATTTGGGAATTCGTGTCATGCTCAATAAGGGTTAGAGTTGTGTACGAGTCTTGCAGCCGCTGCGTAGTCTCTTCTATTAAATCCTTGGTCCAGAAAACCTCATCACTTGCGCACAGACTAACGACTCCTTTCAGATTTTGTAAGAAAAGATGAAAACCTCTTTCATTTCTTTCTCTGACAATGTTTCGCCTTGGCATTCTTTTGGATAGCACTCGCACAATTTTCAAAATGGCCGCCTAAAAAGTCAAAACACTCGAGCCAGTCCCCCTCAATCGCAACCCCGCAATGTATTGTAGGCCAAAAAATAAATTCACGATACCGTGAAAAATAATTGTCAGCGCCAATGAAAAAATAATTCTCATTACCACAAGTAAAAAATAATTACCAGTACCAGTCAAAAATAATTTGCAGTACGAGTAAAAAAATTCATTCGTAGAATATACAAAAAATTTAACCAGACTAAATTAAAATAATTCATGCTGCTAAAAAAAATAAGTAACCACCTCAAAACAAAATTTGTACCGCCGATGAAAATACACAACAAGCTCATAAAAAGTAAAACAGTGACTGAAAAAACTGACTTGTGGGGCAATTTTATTACTACAATTTTGACCAGAACGGGCCTCCATAAAAACATGAAGTGTCTTTTTAATTGAAGTATGGATAACTTCAAATCCAATTTTCTCTCGCGGGGTCAGCTTGGGAGCAAAAGTAACGATAAGTTCTTATCTGTTCTCAAAATGTGACAGTGCTGCAAGTATTTTTTTGGTAACTTAATTTTTGCACTTACTGCCCGAACGTTGAGCCGAAATCGTCTGAATTATTTAACCTTGTTTATTTTGCTCTGGCCAGAGTAACTCGATGGAATCGGTGTCTTTGAAAACGTGCTAGTATCTTTGTCCTTGCTCTTGTCGAAGAGATTTTTATTGCATTGCATCCTTAGTAATTTTCTACACTGTCTTTCATGAAGATTTTGGCGAATTCTAACCGACCGAAGATATTGCTCATGTTGACCTATAGTTTGCAACACAACACGTAAGAAGTTGTTTGGCCAAGCGAAAACCGGAGGTCTGGGGCAAGCGACCACCAAAAAATGGAAAATAATAACGATGAAAAAAAAACGGGTATTACTAGACCCCGTCCTGACGGCGGGGTAAAAAGCCCCAGGGGCATTAGACCCTGCTGTTTTCCCCTTCCCCTCAGGGTGCAAAATACATTATGGTCACTCAAGATACGAGCTCAAGTGGTGTAAATTTATGAAGTTGGTGATTTATCGTACCTTTGACGTGTTTGCTGCCACCCCCCTCCCGACCACTTTTCTGCACCCTTCTCCTTGTGATAACATGAATCCCTATCAGTATGAACACTTTTCCCATCCCTCATTTCTTGGTCAATCACCTGTAGCAGCACTCGCGAAAAAAGAACGTGATGAAATAGTTTGACCATAGCGTGATTCAGTTACGCCACGTTTTTTTTTAAACGAACTGATATCTCTGTTTAAGGGCACGGAAATGAGATTTACTGATAAAGAAAAATATCCTAAGATCTAAAGGGAACGGTTATCTACCGAAAAAAAGAAATGTACAAGTCTACTTTTGCGCCATGATTCGGTGAATGATTTGGCGAAAGCAAGGGACTTCCCCGAATCGGCTTCTGTGTTTCAGTGATGTAATGTTTACGTGCCAGGGCAAGTTAGGCGAATTCATGCCAGCTTCAAAGCTCGCTCGCACCCTCGTTCTTGCTTTCACCGAAGAGGTTTTTATGCCATTAAATCGCCAGTAATTTTCTACACCAACTTTCATGAAAATTTTGGCGAATAAACGCTAACGAACGAAGATTACAGACAAGTATTGTTTTGACCGAGCGGAGGTCTGGGGCAAGTGACCACCAAAAAAAACAAGAAAAGCCCCAGGGGTATTGGACCCCGCCGTTTTTCTCCTCCTCCCAGGGGACAAAATATGTTACGGTCACTCAACATACGAGCCCAAGGCGTGTAAATTTTAAAGTTGGTGATTTATCGTACCTTTGACGTGTTTGCTGCCATTCCCCCTTACGTCTTCTCCGCACCCTTCTCTCTGTGATAACATGAATCCCTGATAGTATGAACCCCATCTCTCATTCCTTGGTCATCCCTTTGTCCTAGCTTTCGCGAAGAAAAACGTGACGAAATATTTTGACCGTAGCGTGACTCAGTTACGTCACGTTTTTTAAATAAACGAACTGACATGCCAGCGTAATTCTAAATAGCAAGGGCACGGAAATGTAAATAGATTTCTTGATAAAGAAACTTATTCTAAAATCTAAAGGAAACTGGTAGCTATGGGAAAAAAAACGTAAAAGTCTATTTTAGCCCGTGATTCGATGAGTGATTTGGTGCAAGCAAGTTACTTCTCCGAATGGGCTTCTGTCTTTCAATAACGTAATGTTTATGTGCTACGGCACGTAGCATGAATCATTGGCTTTCAAGGCTCGCTAGCACCTTCGTCCTTGCTCTCATCGAAGAGAAGGCAACTCCATTGAATTTCTTGCACTTTTCTACACAACTTTCCCTAAAGGTTTTGGCGAAGCAAAGCAAAACTGCCCAGAAACTGCTTGCATTTCACTGTTGAATTATTCAACTTGGCGAAAGCAAGGGACTTCCCCGAATCGGCTTCTGTGTTTCAGTGATGTAATGTTTACGTGCCAGGGCAAGTTATTAGAATTCATGCCAGCTTCAAAGCTCGCTAGCACCTTCGTTCTTGCTTTCAGCGAAGCGGTTTTTATGCCATTAAATCGCCAGTAGTTTTCTACACCAACTTTCATGAAAATTCTGGCGAATAAACGCTAAACGAACGCACATTACCGGCAAGTATTGTTTTGACCGAGCGCAGGGCTGGGGCAAGTGACCACGACAAAAAAAAAAAAAAAAAAACGGGTATTACTAGACCCCGTCCTGACGGCGGGGTAAGAACACAAGAAAAGCCCAAGGGGCATTGGACCCTGCCGTTTTTCTCCTCCTTCCAGGGAGCAAAATATATTACGGTCACTCAAGATACGAGCACAAGTCGTGTAAATTTTGAAGTTGGCGATTTATCGTACCTTTGACGTGTTTGCTGCCATCCCCCCTTACGTCTTCTCCGGACCCTTCTCCCTGTGATGACATGAATCCCTGATAGTATGAACCCCTTTCCCATCCCTCATTCCTTGGTCATCCACCTCTTAGGCCTAGCTACAAAAATCCCAAAAAATGGCCTAAAATTCTTTCCAGAATTTCTCCAAAAATGCTCTAAAAATCTCCAGTTTCACCTCTAAAAATCCCTTAAAAACTCCTAAAAATCTCTAAAAATCCTAAAAAAAAACCGGGTGACCTGTGGTGAAAATCATTTGGCTTTGGTAGGCTTTCTGCTAGTACCCTCAGTCTCAGCCAAATCAACACAGGCGAATAAGCTCTGCTGAGCCTGCCATTTTGAACTCACTGACGACAAGGAATGCTGGATTATGGGTAAGACTGCTGAAGGATACTGTGAGGGGGGATCAAAACATTGCAAACAAAGGCTTCAGGATTGCTTGTGATGAAACTTTTCCAAATGTCAAGCTTTTTGTAACAAATAAACAAAAAACCTTGAAAATATTCCCCAAAATCTCTAAAAATCCCTCCAAATCTCTAAAAATCCCATAGTTTTCTAAAAGTCCCGTGAAGCTCTAAAAATCCCGAAAAAAGTCCGGATTTTTGTAGCTAGGCCTACCACCTGTCCTAGCCTTCGCGAACAACAACGTGACGAATTATTTTGACCATAGGGTGACTCAGTTACGTCACGTTTTTTAAATAAACGAACTGACATGTCAGCGTAATTCTAAATAACAAGGGCACGGAAATTTAAATAGATTTGTTGATAAAGAAACTTATTCTAAAATCTAAAGGAAACTGGTAGTTATAGAAAAAAAACGTAAAAGTCTAATTTAGGCCGTGATTCGATGAGTAATTGGGTGCATGCAAGTTACTTCCCCGAATCGGCCTCTGTGTTTCAATGACGTGATGTTTATGTGCTGCGGCACTTAGCATGAATCATTGGCTTTCAAAGCTCGCTAGCACCTTCATCCTTACTCTCGTCGAAGAGAAGTTAACTCAGCTGAATTCCTTGTACTTTTCTACACAAATTTCCCTTAAGATTTTGGCGAAGCAAAGCAAAACTGCCAAGAAATGCTTGCATTTCACTGATGAATATTGGCAGGCTCGAGTCGAGTAGCGAAAATAACAAAGATCGAATCGGTGGCTTTCAAAGCTCGTTAGCATCTTCGTCCTTGTTCTCGACAAGGGAATTTTATGCCATTCAATCACCAGTGTTTTTCTGCGCCAACTTTCGTGAAAATGTTGGCGAATAAACGCTTAACAAACGAAGATTACCGGCAAGTATTTTTTGAACGAGAGGAAGTCGGGGGCAAGTGACCACCAAAAAAACTACAACGGAAAAAAATGGGTATTACTAGACCCCGTCCTGATGGCGGGGTAAAAAAACAAGAAAAGCCCCAAGGGCATTAGACCCCGCCGTTTTCCTCTTCCCCTCAGGGTTCAAAATACATTACGGTCACTCAAGGTACGAGCCCAAGTGGTGTAAATTTATGAAGTTGGTGATTTATCGTACCTTTGACGTAATTACTGCCACCCCCGCCCTCCTCCCCACGCCTTTTCTGCACCCTTCTCCTTGTGATAACATGAATCCCTAATAGTATGAACACTTTTTCCCATCCTTCATTTCTTGGTCATTCACCTGTTCCAGCACTCGCGAAAAAAGAAATGATGAAATAGTTTGACCATAGCGTGACTCAGTTACGTCACTTTTCTTTAAAACAAACTAACATCTCAGCGTAATTCTGAATAACAAGGGCACGGAAATGAGATTCATTGATAAAGAAAATAATACTAAAATCTAAAGGGAACGGTTATCTACTGAAAGAAGAAACGTACAAGTCTACTGTTAGGCCGTGATTCGATGAATGATTTGGCGAAAGCAAGGGACTTCCCCGAATCGGCTTCTGCGTTTCAGTGATGTAATGTTTTCGTGCCAGGGCAAGTTAGGCGAATTCATGCCAGCTTCAAAGCTCAGTAGCACGTTCGTTCATGCTTTCATCGAAGGGATTTTATGCCATTAAATCGCCAGTAATTTTCTCCATCAACTTTCACGAAAATTCTGGCGAATAAACGCTAAACGAACGAAGATTACCGGCAAGTATTGTTTTGACCGAGCGGAGGTCTGGGGCAAGTGACCACCCCCAAAAAACGGGTATTACTAGACCCTGTCCTGACGGCGGGGTAACAAGAAAAGCCCCAGGGGCATTGGACCTCGCCATTTTTCCCTCCCCTTGCGGTGCAAAATACAGTACGGTCACTCAAGATATGAGCCCAAGTTGGTAATTTATCTTACCATTGAAGTGTTTGCTGCCATCCCCCCACTTCTTCTCTGCACCCCCCTGCTTGTGATATCCTGTTCTGACACGCGCGAAGAAGAACGTGACGAAATAGTTTTGACCATAGCGTGACTCAGTTACATCACGTTTGTTTAAAACGAACTCACAAGGGCACGGAAATGAGATTTATTGATAAAGAAAAATAGTCTTAAAATCTCAAGGGAACGGTTATCTACGGAATAAAGAAAAGTGCAAGTCTACTTTCAGGTCGATGAATGATCTGTCGAAAGCAAGGGACTTCCCCAAATTGGCTTCTGTATTTCAGTGATGTACTGTTTACGCGCCAGGGCAAGTTAGGCGAATTCATGCCAGCTTCTAAGCTCACTAGCTCCTTCGTCCTTGCTCTCATCGAAGAGAAGTCAACTCTACTGAATTTCTCGTACTTTTCTACACAACTTCCCTAAAGATTTTGGAGAAGCAAAGCAAAACTGCCAAAAAAATGCTTGCATTTCAGTGTTGAATTATTCAGCTTGGCGAAAGCAAGGGGCTTCCCCGAATCGGCGTCTGTGTTTCAGTGATGTAATGTTTACGTGCCAGGGCAAGTTAGGCGAATTCACGCCAGATTCAAAGCTCTCTAGCACCTTCGTTTTTCCTTTCACCGAAGGGGTTTTTACGCCCTTAAATAGCCAGTAATTTTCTTCACCAACTTTCCTGAAAATTCTGGCGAATAAACGCTAAACGAACGAAGATTACCGGCAAGTATTGTTTTGACCGAGCGGAGGTCTTGGGCAAGTGACCACCAAAAAACAAGAAAAGCCCCAGGGGCATTAGACCCCGCCGTTGTTGTCCTAGGCTCAGTCTCCAGCCGAGAGTGTCTCGATGCGCCCGCGATTCACCCCACCTTCACGGCTGGGCGCAAGGGTTTGACAAGCCCCTGAAATTTGGCGGGCAGAATGCGCGGCATAATTTACCGGGATTTCGTCTTTCTTTTGAAATTTCACACTTTTAGCAGGCGTTTCAGGAAATACTTTTCGCATTTCGCTTTTTCTCAAGACAGTACAAAAAAAGAACCGATTAAATTTATGCAATCGACGTGTGGATTGTCTGCATAATTATTAAAATTGTAATGACGTCACGGACATGCAACCAAACCCGTGCGCCCAGCCGTGAAAGTGGTGAGAATCGCGGGCGCATCGAGACACTCACGGCTGGAGACTGAGCCTATTGTTGTCCCTCCCCTAGGGTGCAAAATATAATACGGCCACTCAAGATACGAGCCCTAACCTGTGTAGCGAAGGACACGACAAGTATTTGTTTACCAATATTTCAAAAGGCACAGCCTTTCTTCTTCAGGGTCTTACAGAAAATGACTCTTAGGGCGAAAACGTTACAATTTAATCTAAGGGTATAAAATATGATACTAAAATAACAACTAAAGCAGCTTGTATGACAACGTTTAAAAACTGGCGTAAAAATAAAAACGTTACGATTTGACGCCAGTTTTTAAACGTTGTAATACAAGCTGCCTTAGTTGTTATTTTAGAATCATATTTTATAATACCGTTAGTTTAAATTGTAACGTTTTTTCCCTTAGAGTCA
Organism: Siderastrea radians; assembly: GCA_964017195.1. Classification (NCBI taxonomy): domain Eukaryota; kingdom Metazoa; phylum Cnidaria; class Anthozoa; order Scleractinia; family Rhizangiidae; genus Siderastrea; species Siderastrea radians. Next base: position 12,116,275 of record OZ024889.1, on the reverse strand, counting down.
TTTTCTGTAGGACCCTGAAGCAGAATGGCTGTGCCTTTTGAAATATTGGTAAATATACAGTTTCCCTACCGTTTAATCAGCATTGCTTTCTTATCGTACTTGGTTCTTTATTTTTTGCTGGTTAGATCCTTTACTACATGATCCGGTACTTTTATTTTGTCAGGGTGGTCCATGCAAAGTTTACTGTTTCCAAGTATTTGTTTGGCCGAGGGAAAACCGGAGATCTGGGGTAAGTGACCACCAAAAAAAAAACAAGAAAAAAAAAGGGTATTACTAGAACCCGTCCTGACGGCGGGGTAAAAAAAAAGGGTGTTACTAGACCCTGTCATTACGGCAGGGTAATAATGAAAAAAAAAACGGGTATTACTAGACCCCGTCCTGATGGCGGGGGTAATAATGAATAATAATAATCACAAGAAAAGCCCTAGCGGCATTACCCCACCGTTCCCCCCTCCCCTCAGGGTTTAAAAGATTTATGGTCACTCAAGATACAAGCTCTAGCGGTGTAGCGAAAGACGCGACGAGTATGTGTGGCCGAGCGAGAACCTGAGGTCTGGGGCAAGTGGGCAAGTGACCACCAAAAAAATTAAAACAAGAAAAGCCCCAGGGGTTATTAGACCCCGCCGTTGTTGTCCCTCCCCTAAAGTGCAAAATATATTACGGTCACTCAAGATACGAGCCCTAACCTGTATAGCGAAAGACGCGACGACTATTTGTTTGGCCGAGCGAAAACCGGAGGTCTAGGGCAAGTGACCACCAAAAAAAGACGGGTATTACTAGACCCGTCCTGACGGCGGGGTAAAAAATGGGTATTACTAGACCCCGTCCTGACTGCTGGGTAACAAGAAAAGCCCCAGGGGTATTAGACCCCGCAGTTGTTGTTCCTCCCCCAGGGTGCAAAAGATATTGTGGTCACTCAAGATACGAGCCCTAGCCTGTGTAGCGGAAGTCACGACGAGTATTTGTTTGGCTGAGCGAGGCCTGGGGCAAGTGACCACCAAAAAAAAATAATGAATAATATTAATGAAAAAAAATGGTATTACTAGACCCCGTCCTGACGGCGGGGTAACAAAAAAGGGGTATAACTAGACCCCGTCCTGACGGCGGGGTAAAAACGGGTGGTACTAGACCCGTGGGCATTAACACCGCCGTTGTTCTCTCTGCCCTTGGGGTCCAAAATATATAACGGCCACGTAAGATTCAAACCCAAGTGATGTAAATTTTTAAGTTGGTTGTTTATCGTACCTTCAACGTGTTTGCGATGATAATATAAATCAAGAGATGTCTTGCCTTTTCTTCGGTCAACCACCCTGTTTTAGCGTGCATGACGAAGAGCGTGATGAAATATTTTGATCATAGCGTGACTCAGTCTCGGCTCGCAGCTCAGTTGGTAGAGCGACGGTGATCTCATCCCAAAGTCGTAGGTTCAAACCCCGCCGGGGTCAAAGATTTTTCTTTCATCCTGGTTCTCATTTCTAATTTCTTCTTTAAAGGGCTGTGGCCGGGGGAAATTATGGAGGGCAGTATTGCTCACTTCTTGGCACTCATACATACACTTTACATCATAATTACTAAGTTTATAGCAGTCGCGAGCTCACATCAGCTTTCAAATTAAAGCTCACTAGCACATTCGCCCTTCCTCTCGTCGAAGAGAAGTTTACTCCATTGAATTCCTTGCAGTTTTCTACACAAATTCCTTAAAGATTTTGGCGAAGCAAAGCAAAACTGCCAAAAAGTGGTTGCATTGTGAGTGTTAAATAATGTCTGTTTAGCAGGTTCGGGTATCGAATCGGCACCTTTCAAAACTTGTTAGCATCTTTGTCCTCGCTCTCGTCGAAGAAATTTTCAGGCCATTGTATCCCTAGCAATTTTCGACACCGTCTTTCGCGAAGATTTAAGCTAATCGATCCTAAACGACTGGAGACATTGCTTATGTTGACCGAAAGTTTGTAACGCGTATTTGTTTGGTCGAGGGAGGTCTGGGGTAAGTGACCAGCAATAATAATAATAATACTAATAATAATAATAATAATAATACATTGGTATTACTAGACCCCGTTCGCACGGCGGGGTAACAAGAAAAGCCTCAGGGGAATTAAGCCGCCGTTGTTCTCACTCCTCTCAGGGTCCAAAATATATTGAATAAGGCCACGTAAGATACAAACCCAAGTAGTGTAAACTTTTGAAGTTGGCGATTTATCAAGGCAATCAAGGCATGTAGTGCGTCAGTTTTCTTCTGTCAACCACCCTGTTTAAGTGTGCATGACGAAGAGCGGAACGAATTATTTTGACCAGTAGCGTGCCTCAGTCTGACCCAAATAGTGATTGCGCTATTAAAATGCGAATGAATGCCAGCTCGAATGTTGCCTTTCAAAGCTCGCCAGCACCTTTCTCTTGCTCTCATCGAATGGAAGTTGACTTCTTTGAATTCCTTGTACTTTTCTACACTGACTTCTCTAAAAATTTCAGCGACGTAAACCAAAACTGCCCAAAAATGCTTGCATTTCACTTTTGAATATTTAGCGTTGGTTTTTGGCAGGCTCGGCTTGCAAAAATAACAAGATTGAATAGGTGGCTTTAAAAGCAAGTTAGGATCTTCGTTCTTGCTCTCGTTAAAGGGATTTTTATGCCATTCAATCGCCAGTGACTTTCTACACCAACGTTCATGAAAGTTTTAGCGATCGAATAAACGCTAAACAAAGGAAGATTACCGGCAAGTATTTTTTGGCTGAGCAGAAGTCTGGCGCAAGTGACCACCAAAAAAAAAACCCACGAAAGAAAAAGGGGGTTACTAGATCCCGTCCTGATGGCGGGGTAATGATAAAAAAATAAACGGTTATTACTAGATCCCTTCCTGATGGCGGGGTAAAAATCAAGAGAACCCAAAATTTGGTAATTGTTCTGGGAAAGATGGCTTTGAGGGTGTGTAAATTGAGTGAGATGTTCCCTTGCTAGAAATAGGGCACCAACTTTTGAAACACCTTGTAGTATCTATTATTAAAAAACTGTTAACTTATTAAAAATTATTAACTTCTAATATACAACTGAGAGGGGTAATCCCATCACATATCAAGAAACTGAAATTCATTCACTGAAAGTACTGACAGATGTATCGTGGCGCCATGCGCGCCCCAAGTGTGATATTTCAGGCTTCTAAGAGTTCTGTTCGGTAACAACCTGAGGAAAAGGCAAACATTAAATTCTTCCATTGAAAGAAGAGCCTTTTACGAATAGCTACTAAATTATCCAGGCCCGCTTGAAGATTTTTCTAGCATTTCTTTTTTGCCATATCTTACTGTTCTCCATTCTCCCGTAAAGAGTGTAAAGAGCGAGTGGATGGAATATAAAATACAGTTTCTGTATTCTACTCTACCGGGTAAAATGTCCTGCAAAACAATTAATCCAGCACTAAAAGGTTAACTTTTAAATCATCATCACCTTAAGTCATCAAATCTGTTGGCTTAAGGTGCAATGAACAAATTCTGGTCCGCTTATTGATTTGGAAGTCAGCCGACACATCCCTTTTAATTTTGGTAATCCACGCCTGAAAAGCGGTCGAAAATAATAATTTATACTTGAAACAACATTTGAAGTAAGAAATAAATCACAATGTTCAAAATAGTAACCCACACCTTTAGAACTGACGGATCTTTTGGAAGTGTATGGAAGGTGACCTTTCTCCCATCCGAATGTATACGATAACCTGTTTTGTTGCACAACAGTACACAGCACGTTTCTGGCATATTGATATTACAGCACACTTCAAAAGACGACAAGCAAATTTTAACGTAATTAACGATTTCCAAACAATGTTCACTGGACTTCAGTCACAAAATGCGCAGATCAAGAGTTGTATATGTTCGATGAAGGCGGATTCGTGTGACGCACGCAGGTTTTTTACGATGACATTGCGAGGGAGGAAAACATAGCTAGGCCTTGAATTATCTATGAATCATCGGCAAAAATGTCTATTATATCGTTCGCTAAGGGTTTCCTACGTGCACAGTAAATTTAGCGATTGCAAGCGATTGTGGTTGCGGAACTTAAAATAGCGACCGAGTGGCCGCCATAGCATTCCTGCACGACACATTTGAATAACAATACGGGCTTAAACAAAACTGTTTTTAATTGACTGACCTTAAATTCGCCTCAGAAGTATTGAAAAATGATTGATAAGCCATATCTTCTCACAAACAGGACTTTTCTTGAGATATCTTCGAAGAAACAGCTTGAACAAAACTGTAACAACTGGCGCTCGTATAAGAGAACGAGTAAGTGAATCGGCCCTTAGTAACGGTTGTCACCGAAAAGCCTCGCTTTCGTGCATACGCCGCCATATTTGCAATCGGTGTATTGACTGCCGTATTACCCGCGGGTAATCTGTTAATTTTTGAACAAATAAACAACGGTTGCTACTGGTCAGGAAGGTGCTAGATACGTGACAATTTTAATTATTATTGTGTAAATAACAGTGCTGCACACTTCATATCAATTTTAAATTTAAATCAACTGGTAACAGAAGTCTGTCACGGTATAAAGAAACTGTAACACTGCGTACGTGCGAATGCACAGGTGAATCTGGGTTTCCACTTTTGTTGTACAAACATGAATTCAGAAAAATTACCAGTACCTGGCTTTAGGTTCATAAATAAAACAAGAGAGTATAAAGCATAGACGACTTGTATAGACAGCATACCGGGTAATTGTCAAGTGTGTTAGCGTTATTAAAGATAAACAAAGACAACAAAGGTTACTGCTGATCTTATAGTCACAAAAAATGAAAATAAAGTTACAACGCCGATCTTTGCGAAGCTGCTAATATAAATGTTTGAAAACAAATTTCAACATTTAATGTCCGCCTACCTTTCCGAGTTGATACGCCTGTTTTCTTCAAAGCAAAAACAAAACCTAAATAAATTCAAAATCCAGTAGATCTCTATAAGAATGCTTTGTTGTTAATCTTGCGTTCGGTTCGAGATGTTTTGAGCGTTGCGTTACTTTCCGAAGTTTCAAATTACAAGAAGCTGTCAACTGTGCAAATTTGTTCAACACGCTTTGAACTATAAATTTCATGTTTATGCACCCAGAAATGACACTACAAATTTTAAATTCGCTGTTACCTAAAGATAACCTGAAGTATTTTATGCTGTTTTACTCCAGTCTTTTCACTACCGTTACAATCTTGGGCTTTAAATATTGTTTCTTTCGCTGCTTTTATTTTAATTAGGGAGTGAAATATCTTGAAATATCTTCGAGCGATACATGCAGTAGTAGCTGGTGGTGAGAAGGTTTTCATACGGGCATAAATCGGCCGAAAATTACGGTACTTCCGATTTTTCTTTTGTTACTTCAAATTTCAAGTTATGGTTCACACCTTTTCGGTATGCTTAGTGTTTCTGCTTCGCAGCAGAACACAACAATTCGCGATAAAGTCGAGCTGGTTCGTTGCGGCTACGGTGTTTTATCCATACTAAATGTCAAATTGACGAGTTCGTCTTGTGTTTGCTGCTGTGGAAATGTTTACTTCGGCGTAGTAAACGCAGGACTACAACGCAAACAAAATCCTGCCAGACCTCAAGTATATCCAGACTCGCAAATGCAGAACACTTCAAAGCCCGGGGGGTCGTACTCCCACAGTATAAGCAGTAAAGGTATGTGCCACTGTTGAGGTAAGAGTTTCAGTGTACCGGTGGCACACCCCCGCCCAACATCTCACGGAATACACCCCCGGCCTCACAGAAGAAAGAGAAACCAACCTCATCCCCAGGGTCCTCTCGGCTTTCAATACTAACGTGACGTCATTGGCTAAAAAAGGAAAAGTACGCTAATGATGGATCGATCGTCTCTTACAGTTTGGATCGACATTGTTTCTTGACCTGTCTCACGATCGATCCCACAAACAATTCAGCGCAGATAAGGCGGATTCGATAGAACTTGAGGTGAGGCAAAGATCAGAAAATGCATGGTGAAACGGTTGCCACGGTTTACTGACCACTGGTATTTGAATTATATTTACTATCAATGTTCCAATATATACAGTGTGTCCCAAAAGTCCGTTCCTCTAATTTATAGGTCTGTCATTCAGTACGATTAGACTCAATAAACAAATCTTTTAAAAAAAAGTTGTCTATTTCAATCCAGTTAAATATTATATATTTGTTGTGCCATCTTTTGACTCGAATATTCAGGTTGTGCCTTTTCCCGCCAAATATTTTTCGTATTTTGTAGCCCGAATTGCTAGCACTTTTTCCTCGTTTTTTGTGGTTTATCGTGAAAGATGAACCCTCTTAACGAAAAAAGCTCAACTACTTGAAAGCTTAAGCATTTATACTTAGATCTACTGGCTTATCAGTAAAACAATTTGCTAAAAACCTGGAAAAATTCGAACGTTGGGTGATAAAATGGTCGTCGAGAAATGAAGGTTTCGAAGACAAGAAACGAACGGGAAGACCGAAAGTCCTGAATGAAGCAGCTAAAAAAGTTCTGAAGAAAGCTAAGTACAAAAGGGGAAATTCGACGAGGCAGCTCTCACAACAGTTAGCAAGCAAAGGCCTTGTTGGGGGAAAAAACACCGTCTGGAGGTTCATGAAAAGCAAAGGTTGGAGGCCGCTGAGACGGCAAAAGAAACCTCTGCTCACCGCCAAGCAACCTGCAGCTCGCCTGAAATTTGCTACGCAGTACAAAAGCCTTACTACAGAAGCATTGGATGACTTTCTTTTTTCGGACGAATGTCCAAAATATTTATTTCAGCTGCCTAATCCAAAAAATGATATTGTTTGGGGGTGTCAGGAGAGCCAAGTGCCTCCTGCATACCGGGGGAAAAAAAGCTCAAAATGGATCATCTGGGGCGGAATGACAGGCCGCGGTCTCACCGAGCTTCATTTTATACCCCAAGGACAGACTTTGACTGCCAACTACTACATCAACAACAAATTAGAGAAAGAAGTGAAGCCTCTCCTACGCCGTAAAAAAGGGAATGAAGCAATAGACAAACGAAAACTGTTCAGTTCCAATCGACACATGACGTTCGTCCAAGACGGGGCGCCATCACACGCAGCCAAGGCCACCCAAGCATGGTGCAAAAGAAACCTGCCCAATTTCATAGAGAAAGCAAGCTGGCCTCCAAATTTGCCAGATATCAACCCTGTGGAGAATCGTTGGAGCATAATGGATGAAGTTGTCTACAAAGACCCAACTCCTAAGACCATGAAAGATCTGAAAAGACGGCTCCAACAAGCTGGAAGAATATCCCGCTCTCCACGCTATGACTTATCCCACTCGGTGCCGCAACGGCTACAGAATGTGATAAAAAACAAAGGGGGCCATGCGGGATATTGAACTTCTGAAAACATGGACTCCGTAGAGTAATAAACATCTCTTAGAAATTTCATGTAAAAATAAAGTTTCGATCAAAAGTTATGGCGGATGAAATACGAGGAACGAACTTTTGGGACACCCTGAAGTGTTCATTTATCACCGAAACCTGATAGGTAAACCATGCTTCACGCGCTTTTAAAATAGCAAAACGCGCATCACACTGCCATGTTCAGTCACGCATAATGCGGCTAATGATGGCGCAATCACGCGTCACTCTGCAAATGTTGGCGCAATCAAGCGTCACGCAAAACTCCTTTGCAGCCCTTTTAGTAATCTCCCCAGTCAAAATAATCTAGCCCAATACTGACATTATTTAGTGGGTTGAGGCCGTAGAAACATTACAAATGGTAGATTCGAGGGAAAGTTCAAATAACAGAGTTCTCCACTGTATATTATTTAAAGCCATACAAGCTGTACACTGGAGACTGGGACAACGACAGCGGCGAAACATTTGCCGGTATAATCATACGAGTGAGTTAGCATAAATTGTTCGATTGTTGATGCGGTTTGATTCTCAGTCAGATTCTTAGTGAGAGACTCTTTTCCTTATAATTAAAGAGAATACGTTACAGTTTAGAGTCCAGGTCTTTGAAGCCGATAAAGGATTGAAGGCTCAATATCTTTAGCTTCGTTCTAAGTAAAAATCTATCAGGAGGAATAAAAAATTCCGCTTCAAGATGAAATAAATAAAAAAGTACATGTATCAAGAAATGTTCACAAAAGGTAGGTTTTACACGGGAAACTTTTGACACCAAAATATCAAGACATGCCTCAAAAATATTTAACACAGTAAAATTGAAGAGAACCGTTAAATAATATTTAAGTGTCACAACTCGTGCGTAGACTGGAACGAAGGGTTTCCAAATATGGTAGTTTGAAAAATGAATATTCACGAGCATAAAACGCGAGTTGCACGTTTCAACTCCTTATGAGTTTCTGACTACACTTAGTAACTTATAGACCAACGGTTGGCACCCGATAACTCGAACCGTCAAGGGAAATCAAGACAGGTTCGAGTTATCAGTCGGAGGACGGGACCGCTGCTGACGCCACTTATATTATCACATGTATTCATAGGAAGAACTGGCACGTTTTGTGTAACCCAATACCAGGAAACTAAAGAAATTGACACAAAGGGCAATTACACAGTTCCAAAAAACATACTGCTCATTTTCTAGAAGTTTGATTTAAAATAAATTCAGTGTTGCGGAGTATGTTTTGTCTCATTACACTTCGATAAACAAGGTTCGAGTTATCGAAGGTAAAATTATAGAGAAAATGACCTGGGTTAGCGGGAGGTTCGAGTTATCGAAGGTAAAATTACATCAAATGTTTGGAACAAATCCAGCGGGAAATTAATTTTCAGGTGCACCCAACAGTTCGTTTCAGGGATATCTGTTCAAAAGCCCTAAAATTGCCCGAGATATTCGGATTTAATTGCAGTTAAAGCTAGAGATTGCTTCGGCGAAACATCACATCGGACTTTCGTAACAAGAGGACTTATTAGTTCCTATTGTTTTCGGAAGGACAAATATGTCGTTTAGAGTGTAAAATAAGGTCAGCTAGCATTTTCGGAAAGCCATCAGCAGCTCGGAAATTTGACGTATAGGGTTGTGTACCCTAAAATTTTCTGCAGCCTAAATTTTCAAAATTGAGACTTTCATTCCAGTCCGTGAAAGTAGATTCTAGTTGCCCTTGCAAGAAATTGCAGGATGAAATTGCAACTATTCCTTTGTACTTGTACTTGTACAGATCATTATAGACAGTGGTGGAAATGGCAGCTTATATAATGTTTTGAGAGATTCTTCCCCTCCCCTTCACTCTTTCCTTCATCCCCTTTGCCTTCACCATCTCTTCCCAAAAATGGTGGTAAAATCTTTCAGTGACCACTTACATGGTCAAATTCTTGCGTCTAGGAAATCTGAATGCCTCTGGTTCTATTGTTCTAACTGGGTTATCTGACAACATTCTTGAATGGAAATAAAAATAAGAAAGTTTAGTGTAACCACTTACCTTTATCCTGATTTTTTTCTTGTTGTTGTAAGACAATTAATAATGTACAGCTTCATTTAGCACATATATTGGACTAATATTACAGTTGACGACAGCGGCAGGGAAAGGGGGTGTTGCCTGGTACAAGCCATATATTGTCATTTGTGGGTATGGTTTTTAGTGTTTGAAATAGGGTATGATTTCACTTCTGGTCCGAATTGACAGAATACATCTTTACGCTTAAGTTAACGGTATTCGACATTTCACGAGCATGATATTAGAAAGAAAAAATCCGAGTCTCCAACGGGAATTGAACCCATGAACTCTATCGATGCTCTAGCCACTAAGCTACAGGGAGACTCGTAGGCGAGCTTGGTCATAGCTACAAGGTTCATCTGACACAAATTCTGCTGCATAATGTCGAAAGCGTAATGCATGTGTGGTGACAAAGAGAACGATGGTTAATGTGGAGCTCCAACATGTCCACATAACACAAGCATAAGACCTCAGAGAAGTTTTTAACGTAAAGGGCGAAAATAGAGTATCGATAATCATATGTTTTTGCTTTGCATAGGATTAGGTTATTTTTTTCTATTTGAAATTCGAGGAATGCCTCCCGGCCACTAGTCTCCTACGCAGCCGTTTTTAGTGTCGTCACGCAACGCCCCTCCCCACAAACGGCTGCTGAAAACTGAACCGCATTCCTTTCCCGACCTTTAGCCAATCACAACTTTGGTTCTAGAATTCAGAACCATTGCGCGCCAAATGCTCTGTTGGAGGACTCGCCCAATCACAGCTCGTGTTTCATCGGTGACTCACAAGTACATGATAAATTCAAATCAAATTTATGTGAGCCCGAAACGAGAAGAGAACTTACCACTCTGGGAAGGCGTTCAACACGAAACGATGCGGATGATTCCCACTTAGCGATAAAAGACCAGGAAAGTACACGAGAGGCCTTGCAACAACAGAGAAGGGCTAACTGTTAGAATCTGAAGAATTACAAGTCATAAAAGTGCTAGCTTCTGTTGCGAATCGCAGCGATTTCGAAGCTTTCGCTCGAGGTTCCATGACTGACGAGAAGCGGGGCTTCCTCGGGTTTTCCATCTTCAGATCGCAGCAGCCGTTTAGCTCTTGGTTTCTCTCTGGCTCAATTTCTTTTTTGACTTCTTGTAAATTATCAGCAACTCGCTGAAACTTTAACAAGTGCTTATAACAAACACCGTTGCAAGTAAACAACTTGGAGTTTTCGCAGCAGTTGATGTTCACATTTAGCGAGGACTGGATGATTTCTGCAAAATTTGTAGCACTTTTCCCAAAAATGAAGACTTTTTGCGTTCACCGTGCAAAGCGACGAACAGGTAAAACACTTTGAACCGCTCTCGACAAACTTTGGTGTTTCAGCCATCCGAAACGGAATCACTAGCTAAGATGTCTGGCACATCGTCGGAAACCCCCTTCCGGCCGCGAAAATTTACATCGTTGTCAACTTGCCGAGACGTCATTGGTTGTTTCGATTTACCGCAAACACAAAGGGAAACGACTGTAGTTCAGTTTTCAGCAGCCGTTTGTGGGGAGGAGCGATGCGTGACGACACTAAAAACGGCTGCGTAGGAGACTACCCGGCCACTAAAATACATGGAGAATGTCTAAATGCTGAAAAAGCAAACACAGGAAAATTACGAAAGGGCGTTTCTTGTTTTGATTTGTTGTTTTTTTTTCTTGCAGTCTTCTGCATTGTTTGTCAACTTGCTTTTTATACTCACATTATCATTATGCCAGACCCTTCATCTCCACGCAGATTAACAAATGCTCGGGATGGGATAGTTTCCAACTGATTGAAGCCTAAAAGACTAAAAGTAAATGTCGAGATGTTTATGGTGGAGTTTTATTAAAAGGGAGGCTCCGCCGTTCTACATAATCCAGACAGTTAGCTGGCCCGACGAAAACTTTGCGTAATCACCCGAAATGTTAGTGAGCAGACCCTAAGAACATTCAGTAGACAGAAAACAACAAAAAAATTGACACAGTAGCAAAGGACTGTAAACGAAAATGCTGCAGGTATACGCAGGTTCTGTAAAACATATGATAAGCTAAAAAATAAACAAACAGTACTGTAAGCAAGGCTAATTGGTAGAAAACGTAACACGACTGTGACATGACATGATAGAGCCCAAACCGAAAGTGCTAAGGTCGTCTTCACAACAGGAAGAGTGCGTTATGCAAGTTATGTGCCATCCCTCCGCCAGGAGGTTCACAAATCTATTGCCTCTTTGCTTCAACTGTGTCGTGTCGTGACCTACAGTTCAACTTTGATGTGTTGCAATGCATGTGCAGCTCTTGCATTCCAGGCATATAAAGTATTATTTATAAAGCTGGAAGGCCTGCTATAATACTTTTCATCTGGAGATGAATCTTTTGTTTCTTAGCGGTTTCAAGATTGCCGGCCTATATTCTAGCCAAGTTGTCTGGGATTGGCAGCTATTATGTTCAGTACCCCCCTGCAATTTCGTATGAAGACAAAATCCAATTTGAACCGCCCTTTAAAGTGGTTGCTTTCAGAAGGATTTGAGAGTTATAGATGATCTTTTTTTCTCACTAAGTAACACGATATAGTGTTGCAAAAGGACGTTGTATCACCGTCTTTTCAGAAGAAATACTAACGTTGCCAGAAGTGTCACTGCCAAAGAAAATACAATTCTCCCTTCTCGATGGCTCTGAATGGCTCCACCAAGGAGCGGCGTAGAGTTTTTCCAACATGACTTAATTGTCATGAAAGACGTGGTTGTTCATCGTGGTTTTTAAAATGATAGCTTTGCTTAATCGGTTGTCTCACGATTTTGTCACTTTGATGTGGATCACGACGTTTCGACCGCTTACTGCTGGTCTTCATCAGGCAATGGTGTCGACTGGACATGTGTCACACTATATGTAGCACCATGGTTGTTTGCGATTGGTGCATTTCGATCCTCGTTGTGGTTGTTTGTGATTAGAGGATTTATATCCACATTGTTCTTATTTGACGCTGTTCCCTCGTGTCTCGCTAATAGCATTGACGTCGTTACCTTCTTTCGTGATAGAGAATGCAACACGCCCTTAGTTGTCTTAGTGGTCCACAACTAGCTGAGGTTTCCCCCTCTGTTTATCTCGGGTAAAAATATCGTTTGGCAGATAGGTATGAGCGCAGCTGATCTTGAATCACCATTGTCACATCTTGTTACATGTTTTCTACTGAATATTTCTTTGTTATCCGTTCTGATGGCGCTCTCTTACTTTAGCTATAGGTGGAGGTGGCGGAAGGTTCCATTTGGTGCATTCCTTCAGCGGCTGTCGTTCAGGTTATGTAGTTTCCTTGATGTCTTTCTTGAATTCTTACCATTTTCACTTGTTTTCACTTTCAGGACTGTTAGGTTTTATCCATTGTAATTAGTAGTTAATCCATTGTTTATCCATTGTAATTAGTAGTTAAGTATTCTTATATTTTATCCATTTCTATTAGTAGTTAAGCACTTTTTAAAATCTGTTTTTAATTTTGAAGGTTGTAAATTATGTTCAATATTTTATCTTATAGTTTTAAGACAAGTCACTCAAACTTTTTTTAAGTGAAAATTGTAAACACATTGAGGCCATGCAACATGCGTTCTAAATACTGTTTTATTCCTCGCGAAGCGAGGAGGCCGAAGGCCCTCCGAGCGCAGCGAGGTTTATAAATTTGTCGCGTGGGGATCGCGCGAGGATTGCTAAAGGGCGGTCAGATCTCGATCTGCCTATGTATTTTTCGAAGGTGTCCGCACAGTTGCCTAGCAACAAAGCTAAATCGCGACCGCTGACAGTTGCGCACTGTCATGTTTCTTCATTTCTTGCTTGCTTCGCTGCGAACATTTGCGTGCTGACATGTTTATTCATCGTCTGTGAATAAGTCACTGGACCAATTTCTGATGCAAATGAAGGACCAAGCAAAAGACAGCAACCCCTGATTTAACAAGTGGCTGGAAATCCATTCCGGGGGAGATTTACAACTGAAACTCAGCGTGAACGCCGACTTGAAATTCACCGCGTACTACGAGGGCGAGAGAGTCGGCGACAAACGGGTAGTGACCATCGTTTACCGGTAATAACCTAGCGAAGGATAAATTGACTAAGGCCATCAGCAGGACAAACAGGAGACTGGAGTATCACAGGCGAGAAATCTTAGAACATAGACAAGTAAGTTTAAATTTAGCTTAATAGCACAGCGCTACTACAAAACGAGAGAATCGATACAAGGTCTTCGAAATTATAACTCAGTCACACCGATTGAATAGTGAGAATGAACTCAGCCGCTACAAATTAAACTCTTCGAGAAAAAGTGTGCTAAATCCGATCAGGACCGGCAACACCGACTATCAAGTGCTTCGACAAAATGATTTTGTTAGAGGTAACGAGAGGCGACAAAAATACACAATCATCAAAATACTTTTCCTAGAATACCTTTCCAACGGATGGTGTCTGAACAGATTCAATTATTTCCTCTCTCTACCATTATCTTTACTCTTGATGTACCAGTAATAATCAACATATAATTATTTTTCCAAGTATGTTCAAAACCACAAATTACACAAGAGAAATTACTAGTAAATTATTTCACAAAGTAGGTTTCAATTCCCCAAACAGTGCATATTTGTGTATGAGCAGTAAAAGAACTTGATTTTTAAGTTTAGGACGTTCCCGAGGAAATGTTTTTAAGAAATAATTCATATTGGATCAGTAAGAATTTATAAGAGTTCATGTTTTCCGTTTTGGATATTGACCCTGTTAATAGTTAAAAAAATAATAATATTCAGATGGTTCAGAAAGGAAAATGTCTGGAAAGGAAAATTTCTATTCCACCAAGCATTACTAATTGGATCATTGATTTCCTTTTGTGGCGCTCGCAGAGAATCAAACTCACCGAAGGCTGTGTATCAGAGTGGAGCACAGTTCCTTCCGGCGTGCCTCAAGGGACCAAACTAGGTCCATGGTTGTTTTTTAATCATGATTAACGATCTAGCAATCAGTAACGCTTCACTTTGGAAATATGTAGACGACACAACGGCATCTGAGGTAGTTAGGAAAGGACAAGTGAGTAATGCTCAAATTATAGCTGACGAGGTAGCTGAATGGTCCAACAGGAATAGAGTCAAGTTAAATATTGACAAATGTAAAGAGCTACGTATTTCGTTCGCCGCAGTCAGTCGCGAGTTCCCTCCTGTAGTTATCGGAGGAGAGTGTATAAAGGCTGTTAGCGACGCTAAACTCTTAGGGGTAACCATTTCAAGCGACCTATCTTGGAACGCGCATATCACAGAAGTGATAAAGAAGGCAGCCAAAAGGCTCTATTTTCTTATCCAGCTTAAAAGAGCCCGAGTTTCTCAGAAAGATCTCTGTCTTTTCTACGTCACATGTGTGCGATCCGTTATTGATTATGCCGCACCTGTCTTCCATTATTCTCTGCCGGCTTACTTAACGCACGAATTAGAGCGCGTTCAGAGGAGGGCGATGCAAATCATCTGCCCCGGCATTGAGTATCAGCATGCTCTAGCGCTAGTGAACCTTCCAACTGTAGCGAAGCATCACAACGATATTTGCAAGCACACCTTTGAGAATATCTGTAACGACAGCGGCCACAAACTTAAGAAACTTTTGCCACCCTTATATGATTGCAAGTACAATTTAAGGCACGCGCGCACCTTTAACTTGCCGCGGTGTAAGACAAACAGATTTAAAAACAGTTTTATTATGGCGTCATGCTCTCTGGTGAATGCAAAAAGTGAATAACTAGGTTTTTAATGCTATCATTATTAGCGATATAGTTTTTAGATATTATAAAAATAATTATTAGTATTATTAAATTTTATAACTATTATTATTATTTTTAGATTTTAGACATTATAAATTTTAAATTTTAGAATAGAATGTAGAATACGCAATTCAGCTCTATGAGCTGCAAAGTATTTTAATAAAGTACCTACCTACCTACCTACCTACCTATGTCTGTTCACAATTTGGATAGAAATGCACTTGCTCTGCTCCTAGCAATTACAACTTAATGTGTAGTAGGGATAGGTACATACATGTAATCAGTATGTATTCGATGTGAAACAAAAATTACTGCTTAACATTAATTATTGATAATAATTTCATGCTACATACAGTGACCAGCATCCCAGCTCTGCTCGCAATGTACAAGCAAGCACCGAGTTCATGAGAATTGAGATCCTGATCACCTTCAACATGATTTGTCTATGTGAAAGTTTACTTACTTCTGAAGGTTCCACATGCTATAATCTACATTCACCCTTTCCCTTAATTGGTTTATTAACTTGCTTTCCATACCAATTGACCCTTTAAGCCCCAATGTAAACCTACACATTCTCCTTACTGGTCTTCATACATTTCTTGTAGTACTAGTGCAGAGAAGTTCTTTCTACTAACATTAACACTATTCATGTTTGGTGGTCAATTCCTTAATTCGGATGACCAAATTAAAGCATTATTGTTGTAGAGAGATGCTGATCACTGGGGCTTCAAGGGTTAACTTATTGTGACAGTTATCTAATTTAATTTTTATAGTATGTTGGGGGGAATGAATAAACTTGCTACCACATCAATATGAAACCCTGTGCTTTGTTTGCCATTATTCTGGTTTAGTCTCATTTTCAATTTTTGGCTGTAAACGAACAATTTTTTTACTGCGCTGCATCACTTTTCAGCAGAAGTAGACTCCTGCTATCTCAACCATTCAAGGGAAATAATGAATTGTTTTAGCTATTGACACTTGTCAATACCCAGTAAACAGAATAAAAACTGAACAACAGCATCCAAAGGAAACGGACGGGTTAATGTTGGAGGTAACATACGTGCGGCTCCAAGTTGGAATTTGAACTGCATTTCTGACAAACCTACTCTCACCCAACCAAAATAAACAGAAACACCACTACATATTGTCTTGGACAACAGCAATTTACCTTATGTCAGAATACAACAGTTAGCTCAAATTACCCCCTTAAACTCATACCCAGTTCCTATGCATTCGATTTTAGGATGACAGGGGATTGGATGCAGGTTACATGGAAGCGACTGGGAACCAGAATGTCGATCTAAACTCCCAATTCGGGACCATTGTGGCCACCCATCCACACCTCCAGTTAAACCGAAATTCTATCCCTTCCCCACCCCTTGTGGTGCACCCTTGCCCGAGCTTCGCGAGGTTCTGCGAGTCTCGTATTTCTAGTTATTATTATTAGGTTTCTTTGATTAAACACGAAGAATCACGAAGAAATGGTTCAAACGGCTTTCGAACTGACAACAGTGAAATCTTTAATCGACAAAACAAGTTACAGCAATGAGCACGTGAAAGTACGCGCGTGTTTGGCTTAATAAAATCATGTTATCTGTCAGTGAAGCGTGGCACATAGCGTTACAAGGACGGTACTGCTAGTTTTCATGTGACGTCAAAATTCTAAAACGTACTTTAAGGGCACCGCAATGAACGATTTTACTACTAATAATAATACCGAAAAACTTTGTGAATTTTCCTGAAATTTATCTGGGAACACTTTGTTATGAGATGCCACTGTTCTTAAAACTTCGTGTTGCCATTGCAGCCATATTTTGACAGCAGTTTTAAATAATTTTAAATTTTCATCATCTAAATGAAAATTGTTCACTTTAGTACACTTACTTCGTCGTTTGATCATTCTTCGTTGTAATTCTTTTTTGGCCAATTGTGGCGATTTTCTTGCTTATGGAAAAATCAAGAATTCCAATATGGCAAACATAAGAGGGTCGCCGTTGCCTATTTCCCTTTCGTAAACGGTCGTTGCCATTTTTGACGGTCGATGCCATCATTGGTAACCAAGCCTTTAGTCATGGTAGAAGTAATATATGCTCTGGATTAATGTACAATAAGGCAAAAAATACATTTTTGAATAGTCTTAGAAAGAACAAAGTTTAAGCCCAAGTTGAATTTACGTAAAAAGTTCGGGAAAGGGCTAGGGTCACCTATTAGATAGATAGATGGATGGATGGATGGATGGATGGATGGATGGATGGATGGATGGATGGATGGATGGATGGATGGATGGATGGATGGATGGATGGACGGATGGATGGACGGATGGATGGATGGATGGATGGATGGATGGATGGACGGATGGAATCTTTTATTTATACACGAAATCTTATCAAATTTAAACATACAGGTTTAAATTTGGTTTCCATAAAATCCGTGAATTAACTAATTAATACAATACTTTAAAATATGTACTTAAACTTAACAATTTACAAGGCGATCTTTAACTAATTACTTTACAAGTGCCGGTAGTAAGCCTCTTTTAAACTTTTCCAAAGACCTTCCTTCTTTGAGGTAGCGAGGGAGAGCATTCCAGACCTTGACGCCACTGAAAGCAAAACTATTCTTATAGTAATTTGTTCTGCATTTGGGCAGTTCTAGGTCGTAATTAGAAGATCTCAGACCGTAATTGTTTAAGGCGTTATTAGAAGTGAACATTTCGGTAAGGTATGGAGGTGCCAGGCCGTTAACGATTTTAAACATCATAATGGCCTTGTGAAATTGTCTCATGGAATTTAACTGAGTCCAGCCTAATTCCTCAAAAACTTCTCCTGAAGGCTTACTATAAGCAGCACCAGTAACAATACCAGCCGCCCTATTTTGAAGCCTTTGAAGACTATTACTTCATGTGTCACCTACTGAGTCCCAGACAAGACAACAATAACTGAAATAAGGCTCAATAATTGACCTATATAAAGTATCGATGTTCTCACTATTTAGAAAAGGTTTAACCTTTTTCAGTATTCGTAAGTTGGAGGACACTTTTTGCTTTACACTTTGCAAGTGACCTTCCCATGTCAGGTTCTTATCAATATTGACACCTAGGCATTTAGTGGACTCTACTTGCCTAACATCCGTATTAGACAAGGAAAGTTCTATGTTACCGTCAAGAGCGGCAATTCTTTGTCTAGACCCTATTAACATAAAATCTGTCTTTAACAAATTAAGAGTAAGTTTGTTGACATTAAGCCAGGCGGCAATTTCATTAAGATCATTACTCATTTTATTTTGCAAAACAGGCAGACTGCAACTTGTGAAAGTTAAGTTTGTGTCGTCGGCGAACAATCTCGCTGTTCCGTACCCTAAGCATTTTGGCATATCATTAACGTAAATCAAAAACAACAGGGGTCCTAAAATGGACCCTTGAGGTACCCCACAGGAGATTGTCTTAGTAGAAGTGACGACGCCGTTAACACAACACACTTGCTGTCTGTCTGCAAGATAAGACTGAAACCAATGTAGAGTAATACCTTCAAAACCGTAAAATTCTAATTTCTTAAGAAGAATCTTGTGGTCAACGGTATCGAAGGCCTTTTTTAGGTCTAGAAATAAGACTCCATTAACCATGCCCCTATCTATATTGAAACACCAATCATTCGTCATGTCAAGTAGGGCCGACACGGTTGAGTGGAGCGACCTGAACCCCGATTGGCGAGAATAAAGCAATTTATTATTACTAAGGTGACGGTAAATTTGTTCGAAGAGAATTCTTTAAAAAACACGAGCAATGCTTGGTAAAACCGACATAGGTCTATAGTTATTGCATCGCATTTCTCGCCGGATTTAAAGAGCGGACAGACCTTTGCAACCTTCCAATCGCTAGGAAATTCACCCGAGGCGATGGAAAAGTTAAAAAGATCAGTTAAACTCTTGTAAATAACAGGTGCGGCTAATTTCAAAATTTTATTTGAAATTTTGTCAAGGCCAGTAGCTTTCGCAATTTTGACTGAACTTAATAACTTTAAGACCTTGGAGGGGCTGATATTTTTAAACTGAAAACTCACAGAATGTTTTGTAAGGTAATCTTCTGGCTTTTTGTTGATTTGATCAGATGGAATTTCAGAAGCAAGTCTCGGACCCATGGTCGTGAAGTGGCAATTTAAGAAGTCTGCAATCTCCTCACGTCTTGTTAGAGTCGCCGAATCTGTCCTTAGCTCACTAACCATTATACTGTAAGACTGCTTTCCCATTAAATCATTCAGAATTTTCCAGGTTGCCCTCTGATCACCTGAAGCCTCTTCGATTTGCTTTTTATAAAAACATTTTTTCGCATGCCTAATCTCCTTATTTGCCAAATTCCTTTGTTGTCTGTAAGCTGCCCAGTCCTCTGGGGAGCAGCTTTTTGAAGCCTTTTTCTTCAGCCAATCACGCTTAAACATAACTTGTTTAACGTTAGAATTTAGCCAAGGAGACGGTTTATTACGAATTTTGACAATACGGCAAGGCATATGTTTGTCGACCACACCAATAAATACTTCTTTCCACGCAGACCAGGCGTCATTGACATTTTGAAAATTGGCAATTAATGGCCACGTTGAATTAATCAAGTCGCTTTTAAATTTGCTTTCATTAAAATGTCTAAAATTTCTTGTCTCGATTAACCGTGGCTGCCCTCTTGGGATGCCAATCTTTCTGACAGCGTAAATAAGGTTGTGATCACTAATTGAGAGGGGGTAAACTCCCGAGTGGCTTAGACTTTCGACGCTATTTGTAATAACTAAATCAATCAGAGTCTTTGTCTTAGGAGTAACCCTTGAAGGTTCATTTAAAACTTGCATGAATTGAAAATTAATCAACACATCTAAAAGATGTTTGGTGTGAGCCTCTAGGAGATCACACAGAAAATTACAATTCAAATCACCAAGTAAATAAACCTCCTTGTATTTCAAGTCAGCTTTTGCCAAAAATGATTCGAAACTTTTGAAATATTCTAAAGGAAGTTTGGGTGGCCGATACCATGAAGCAAAAAGAAATGGTGACGAGTTCGGTTTTTGAATTTCAAGGACGATCATTTCAAGATTTTCATCCTCGAAATCAAGCATTCTACTAAAATTTATAGAATGTCGTAAATAAACACAAACTCCTCCACCAAACTTATTTCTATCTCTACGTATGAGAGTGTACCCTGGTAAATTGAGTAGCCCGTCACAATCTGCACTTTCTAATTTCGTTTCATTAATGGCAAGAATGTCTAGGGGCTGCCCAACCATCAGAGCCCTAAGCTCGTCAATATGTTTGCAAAGAGGTAGATAGATAGATAGATAGATAGATAGATAGATAGATAGATAGATAGATAGATAGATAGATAGATAGATAGATAGACAGATAGACAGACAGACAGACAGACAGACAGACAGACAGATAGATAGATAGATATGTAGATATGATTAAACTTAACAATTTACAAGCTTAACAATTTACAACTTAACAATTTACAATTTACAATTTACAAGATAGATAGATAGATAGATAGATAGATAGATAGTTTATTAAAAATTACATCGCAGCCACCAGGCTGAATTACGTAATTATTTACAAGTCAATAAAAAAGATCTATAAGACTACGATAATATTAATAGACATAATCTAACTTTATTATAGATGTATCGGTTATAAAAGACAGTTAATTACAGTATATACTTTAATTTTTCGGAATTGTGGCGAATTGGCGTGATAGTGTAGTGGTAAGGGAGAGAGATTAGCATACGAAAGGACCGGGTTCGAATCTGGGTTGTGAATATCTTTCTTTTTAGTAGAAAAACTTTCAATAATAGTTCAAAAATTTTCTACGTATCTTAAAAATGGCAACGACCGTTTACGAAAGGGAAAATTGCGTCGCCGTTTGGAAATCATGACATAATTCCCATCTCGCGTGACGTCACCATGTTGTGGACATTGAAGAAAACATCTCTGGACGTAGTGTATGCACTCCAAGTTTCCTTGTCAGTTTCGACGAAAACCAGAACTCTTTGTGTCTTTCATTCAGAACATAGTGTCATTTTACAATATTCACCGTGGCTTAATTAAGAAGAGATGATAACTTGATTTCCAAGAGTTAAACGGATTTTCACACTTTCCCAAGAAAAGCCGAAAAAAAACTCTGCGTGAAACGATACTTACGGTTAACGCTTTATCCGTCCCCTCATGAGACGGATACGGAAGTACATACAGTGGAACCCCGATAATACGAATCCCTATATAACGAATACACCAGTATAAAGAACGATATTTTTCAACCCAGTAATGCAAAATGTATGGAAAAGGACCCCGATATAGCGAACCCTCGTTATAAAGAACACATTTTCCCAGTCCCTTGGCACTTCGTTGTAGTGGGGTCCCACTGTTTCTCAGAATGCAGCAGAAACACTAATTTATTCTATTTTCACCAAGAGAATTATTGCAATAGCTTGCCTTTCGGAGTTCCCACCTGCCAGGTGGAATTGCTATTATTATTATTATTATTATTATTATTATTATTATTATTATTATTATTATTATTATTGAAAAGCGTATGCACAGTAGCGTAATTTAAAAACGCGTTACAACATGTTTGTTATGGTACATACGTGTTTCGGAGACTGGTATTGGTAAAGGCCTTGGCTGATATGGAAGGTATCTTGTTGTCCGATAAATCCCTAGAAATCAAAAAAATAAATGAATAGATGTTAAAAAGTTGTATTTGTAGAACATGCGTGCATGGATGGAATTTTAGCTTTCAAAGGGAATGGATGTCTTATAACAGGACGTTTTCGCAACATCATTTTTTTCCACGACTTTTTTCAAACCACGAAAAATTGACGTCGCAAAAATTGAAAGTCACTTATGACACACTAGTATCGTGAAATATCTTCTCTCCCCAATCGCTCAAGAGAGAAATCTTCAATTTAATATAAGGTGCCGTACAAAAGTTTCCAGAATAAGGTATGTATAAGTTTGTGTTTTCTTTCAGTGTCTTGTTGACATGTTTTACTAGGCCAAACGATTACGGTTTGAAGTAAAACTTATATCAATTTCTCGGCTCTTGGTTAAAATTTGTGAAATAAGTGGAATGATCTTCGCAGTGCGAAGCAACTTTAAAGCACTTGTTTTTCTTACCTGAAAGAACGATTTGGGTGAATAACGTAATGAACATAATATATAAATTTAGTCAAGGCTAAAAGCGGAGCTCCTAAGGAATAAGCTGGTGTTCGTTTCTCAAGAATAGGCTTGAAACTTTTCGGTCACAAATTTATTTCGCCGTTTTCTTTTTTTGGGGGGGGGGGGCTCGTTTTCTTTCAGAAAGTGTTCCGAATTGTCTTTCAATATTTAGGGGATCTGTTCTGTGAATCCAAGCTCGAAAGGCCTCTCTAGAGGTTGAGAACCGCTTGATTTAGTATTTTTCGGCCATCAAACTTAATTAACACATAGTTTGCTCACGAGCCGTCTTGCTTGGTGTTTGCAATTTTTCCATATCCTGTCATTTAAGAGCGACTCTCTGTAAATATGGAGAATCCGGCGACAGGAACAAAATTTCGAATTTCTTTTTATTTTACTAAAGGAACCCATTTAGTGACCAGGTTTTGAAAATAACGTTTAAAGGTTTGATTTCGCTTTACTTTTCTTATAAATAAAAAAAGTTGAAAAATAGCATTTTTAGTCCGAGGAAGCGTTCGTGACCGATGGAATTTAGGGCATTTTCAACATAGTCGTGTAGTCGCACTACTGCTTGTCTAAAGATGCCATTTACACAGCTTGTTAAACACCTTTTAAAGTTTCTTTTAAGGTAAAATTTTGTTCAAAATGTTTCGTCTTACAAAAGTTCTGGTTTTCCACAACATCCCTATTTCGACCACATAAACGAGATAGAAAATATGGGCAAATTTCGACTTGGTCAAATGCGGTCTGGTATAAAAATTTCAGGCATAAAACCAAGTCCACATGAAAGCTGAACCTTTGTTTTAGCTATTCTGAATTTTATTTTGGCGGCCCGCAAGAACTGCGCTTTTGGGAAATTTAACCGTAAAGGCTGTTTTGGCGTGACAGTCACTTAGTGTTAGATTTTATGTTTAAAGTTCTTTAAAATTACGCTGCATTTTGGAAAGAAAAACTTAAGTAGAAGCGGAAATAAACCTAGCTTGAGACACGCTATTTCAGGTTTTAAAAAAACATTTTTAATCCTACAATCATCGAATGTTTAACAATTATCCTGCGAAATCGCGCGGAATATCACCTGATACTTAGCCGACGGGGCCGTAGGCCGAGTTGGCTAAATCAGGGGATATTCCGCAAGATTGAGCAGGATAATTGTTTTATTATTCAACCAAATTCCCATCGACTACCATTTTCAGAACGAGAAAAATTAAAGCTCTATGATGAAAACGCTAAAAGCTAGCAACACATAAGCTTAATAAAAATTTAAAACAGAACTTCAAGAAATCGAAGTTTACTACCGTTCACTTAAAAAGACTTATTTACAAACTCATGTTTGGAAATGACAAGGCAAAGTAAAAAAATATTGCCACCTTACCGCGGAGAATAAGACATCTTCCTGTGAATTAAATTCTTTTTAACTTTAGTCTTTACAACTTTCCGTGAGCAAGTGTGCTGCTTCGTTCGCAGTAGCATTTTCTTGGTTGAGTTCTCACTATGAAAATTCCAAGTCAACCTCTGGATATCTTTGTGAGCTGAAGCAAATACTTGTTGACTTTTTGAGAGCATTTAATCGTGGAAAGTTTCTTCCAGGGAGTTAAAATTTCCGGAGAACACTGCTAAAACTGCCTCGCTTTTCAAAATGGCCGCCAAACAAGCAATGAAAGAAAATCTGCAGTGCACTTCCAAATATGGTCATTTACGTATATCGCAGGATATCTGTCATGTACGGATGACAGATATTGAGGGCTTCCTTACCATATATGGGCATAGTGACAATTTGTTGAATAATAAAAGAAAATAATCTACCGTTATACTCCCAAGTACTTACACCGAGCAATAAATTATCGCGGCTTGTTAATGCAAACAGTGGTGTTTCGACACACCACGCGTGTCACGTTTAAAACTGTTCGATTCGTACAATTAACCAAAATGAGCTACAATTTGTTGAGGGAAAAACTGTGTGATGCAGAAATTTAGTTACTTATCTACTTACGTACGGAGACGCGACGGCTGAAAAGGTGAAACTATACAGGGACATGAATTTCGACACTTGACCTTACCGCGCTGATGTATTGCAACGGTTAAAAGCAAGTTCCTCGTCTTTTCTTTCCGTTTTAAAATACATATAACCGAGGAATCAATTATCAAATATTGCAGAATGACCGATGTATGTTAATATTGCCTTAAGAAAAAAGATTGCTTGTTAAACATCGTCTTTCTTTGCGAAATTTTCTACTTTTTCATGTCAAAACACATGTAACGTGTACACAAACAACTTACAGTATGTATTGCATCAGTCCAACTGTCACGGGAGCCAAACACAGGCAGTTGACAGGTATGGCACTTTTTTGATGAAAGCAACCAGAATCGGAGAGAATTACCTCAAATTCTTGCCGCCTTTCCTCAACTTGACGGAGTTGGCGTTGAACGTATTTTGTGGCGTGACAGTACATACATCCCCTAGGGGTGTGGTGAGGGGATATTCTTCGAAAACAAAAACCAACGGCAAAGAGACTGGGGTGCTATAAATCGAATCCCTCCCTCGACACCCTGCTAAACAAAAGTAAACAGTAAAAAAAAAACAATAACCGGATAGGCTGTATAATTCACCCTCCCAGCTACGTTTTTGTACTTCTCCCTCCTCCCCGTCTCCAACTAACTGCCTCATCAAAACTTGTCCCAAGAGAGGGCCAGGATACAGGTGCATTTTTTGCTCCATCTTCGACTGGCGCTTCTAGTCGAGTGCTACAAAATTTCTTGAAGGCTGTTGACTTAAAGCTTTTTGAGCTTATTCTCTTCAACCAAAGTGCAAAGGTTGTAGGTATCGTAGACTCTAGGACGTTGTTAGTGAAGGAAACACGGATCTGATTCTCTTGCACTGTTGAATTTCTGAAGGCTCCCATTTGTGAGGGTAACTTTCAAGGGGTGAAGCAGAGGATAAACTCTGAATACGCAGCCGTAACTACGGACGAGGAAAAAGATGATGAAGAGGAGTCTGTGCAAAACCTGCCGACAAGAAAAATGTGTTCGTGTCTTTCAGCGGCAATATTGAAAAACATTTGGAGTTCTGAATTTCTTTCCGCACAGCGGGCGTCTCTTCCCATCCTGCTGCCAAAGGGCATCATCAGTTGGCGTCACAGCAAGACATCTATACAGCAGAGGAGGACGATACCTTTTACAGTATAAGAGAATCAGTGCTGTGCTCCCTTAACTAACAACATCTTTTAGTCTACGATATCTATAATGTTTGCACTTTAGTATAAGAGGATAAGCTGAAAAAGCTTAAAGTCAGCACTCTCCAAGAAACATGCAGTAGAAGATGCAGTAGAAAGTTGCACCTGTACTTGGGGCAAGTATTGTTGAGGCAGTCAGTGGGAACGGGGAGGAGGAGTAAGTAGAAAAACACAGCTTGGAGGTGAAGTATACAGCTAGTGGTCCTCTCGTTTTTCTTCACAGTATGCTTCTGTTTGGCGGGTTGTCGAGGGAGACATTCTATCGTAGCACCCATACTCCTCGCCGGTTGGCGTTTGTTCTCCAATAATATCCCCTAGCATGACCCCCTGGGGATGTACATCGACGTGACTGTTGTCACGCCACAAAATTTCGTTCAGCGCCGACGCAGTCGAGCTGATAAGAGTTGGCAAGAATTAAAACAATTTTACTGATTCTGTTTGCTTTCATGGAAAAAGTACCATAGCTGTCAGTTGTCGACATATGGGCTGATGCATATATACGGTAAGTAAATATTGTATGTGTATCCAGAAATGAAACTGTAAGAAAATTTCGTAAACAACGGCGACGTTTACAAAGCCATATTTTTCTCTAGAGAATATTAACATTGGTCATTCCGCAAGGTTTCTTGATAATTCCATGGTTATGATATGTGTTTTGAAACGGAGAGAAGAGACGAGGTACTTGGATTCAACCGTTGCAACCAATGTAATGAATCGGTGAGGTTAAATGGGGTTAAATCCGTTTCAGCTTTGAATCGGTAAAGTTTCTGTATGTAATAGGTAACAAAATTTCTGCATTACATATTCACGCCCTCGATAAATTATATCTCACTTTGGATAATGGTAAGAATTGTACAGTTTTCAACGTAACACGCGCGGTGTGTCAAAATACCACTGTTTAAATTGACAAACCACGATAGTTTATTGCTCCGGTACAAGCGTTGGGGAGCATAACGGTAGGTTATTTTCTTACATTCGATGATAATAGGATTAAAAATGTTTTTTCAAACCTGAAATAGCGTGTTTCAAGGTTTATTTCCGCTTTTACTTAAGTTTTTCTTTCCAAAATGTAACGTAATTTTAAAGAACTTCAAACATAAAATCTAACACTAAGTGACTGTCAGACCAAAATAGCCTTCACGGTTAAATTTCCCAAATGCGCAGTTCTTGCGGGCCGCCAAAATAAAATTCAGAATGACTAAAAGAAAGGTTCAGCTTTCATGTGGACTTCGTTTTATGCCTGAAATTTTTATTCCAGACTGCATTTGACCAAGTCAAAATTTGCCCATATTTTCTATCTCGTTTATGTGGTCGAGATAGGGATGTTGTGGAAAACCAGAACTTTTGTAAGACGAAACATTTTGAACGAAGTTTTACCTTAAAAGAAACTTTAACAAGCCGTGTAAATGGCATCTTTAGATAAGCAGTGGTGCGACTACACGACTATGTTGAAAATGCCCTAAATTCCATCGGTCACGAACGCTTCCTCGGACTAAAAATGCTATTTTCAACTTTTTTTAATTTATAAGGAAAGTAAAGCGAAATTGAACCTTTTAATGTTATTTTCGAAAGTAGGTCACTAAACGGGTTCCTTTGGTAAAATAAAAAGAAATTCGAAATTTTGTTCCTGCCGCGGGATTCTCGATATTGACGGAGAGCCGCTCTTAAGAGCGCCTGTCTGTAAAAATCAGACAAAATCAAAATTCCGCGGCAAGGGTGGAAAATTCGATTTCTTTCATATTTTAATGTTAGATAGGTTAGGGTATAGCTAAAATCACTGGATACTTTTTTTGGCAAAATATCCTTTTATTTCAAAGAAAAATGCAAATAACGAACTTCCGTTAAAATCGCCATTTGAAGCAGTAAATTATGACATCAATTTGAGGCGTTCGCGTGCAAAAACAAATCCCTCTGTCGCCTTTTAAACACTCAATTTTACTTTTGCAATCTCTTAAGAGCTTCAAAACTGATTTTGGTAGAAACTGCGTTGTTCTTTGTGTTTGAAATAATTTAATTTTGAAAGTATACATTTCTCATCAGGAAAAGTACTTTGTGATTTAAATTATTTTTCACCATGTGCTAAACCTTCAAATCGATTCAGCTTCTGGCTGTTGAACTAAGAAAAGATGTTCTCAGGATTGCTGCAAAAATTTCTTTGGGCAAATGATCGAGAGCGACGCGAGAGCTTTTCAAAGTTCGTTAAAATGCAGGTTATTTGACCCTTCCTGGCAACATACCATTCGCGAGTCACGCACATATTTTAATGTGTTTCGACCCATATGAGTTTGAAAACGTCAAACAGAAAAACAGTTCGAAATGCTCTTACCTCATTTGCTGTAGAGCAGGTAGAGGACAGGTCCAGAGGCCATTTCCGAGTAATTCTGTTGCCGTTCGACGTATTTTGGTCCTGTTGATGACGTCCAATGAACACCGCCAGCTGGGTCAGTGTATTGTAATGCGCCGATCAATTCGAAAGTTCAATTTCCCCCCCCCCCGGGCAACCCCCCGGGCATTTGAACTTTTGAAGATTGGCTTGTTCAAATTCCCTCCCCTCGGGGCAAGAAAGCCGTTCAAATGCCCCACCAATTAGTACTGAACTGCCTCTCCTCAAAGACAAATTTGGTCTTCAATCAAGCACTTTATGTGCCTTTCAGAGAGAGATATGCCGTAATGACACCTTCAATCTTCCTTTAAAGTCCCTTTTCAAAGAGTTATTCACTAACAAAGGCGAAATTCTATCTTGTAAATCCGTCATACCCCGCAAAAACCGAAAAAATTCACAGGCCTATTACGTCAGAACAAGAGATAAATCCGGTTCAAATTCCCCACCCTTCCAACGCAACGTTCAATTCCCCCCTCCCAGGGCACGATGCACAGTCAAATGCCCGGGGTATGCCCGGGGGGGGGGATGTTGAAGTTTCGAATTGATCGGTGCATATTAAACGGTCGAACAGCTCAACGACAACCTTTCTTGCAAAACGTTCGGCATCTTTCTACACTGTGACATCTTACTCAACGGTTCAGTTGCTGGTCAGTGTTGCTTAGTTGGCAATACACAAAAAGGTTTTTATCGCTACATGTCGCCACTAACGTGGCCAGAGTTCTATCTAGAGCCGCGTCACGCAACGCAAATCATCGGAATGGACATTTTACTAGGGGGTAGGGGAAGTGCAAAATCTGCTCTGATTCTTTTTAAACTGCTCAGGTTTCGAGACATGGCAGGAACTAGTAATGGACCAAAAATACGAAACAAAGTTAGTGCTACATTTAGGCACCTCAACCTCCCGTGCCAGAATGCAGAAAAAGTAGTCACCCCTCGGTGTGAGTTGTAGGCATGCAAATAACAATGCTCGAACACGAAAATTAGCTAAAAAGGGTACGTGTACTAGCTTAAGTTAAAAACCTCTTCAAAACGTCGAGTCCAGAACATTAAAATCGTTTTTATCAGGGAAATTGCGATGTGACTAACTAGTTTGTGCTTATTGTTTTGGCTTAGAGGGGGGGACCTCGGACATTTTTTTCACAAATCATACATATTTACATACATGAATTGCTTCGTTACACAGAAGACGGTTGTTGTTGGTTCCAGTTTCTTGTTGGCGGAGTTTGTGGTTACAACACCAGACGAATCAAAAGCTTGAAAGCAATTGTTCCTTTACTTTCATGCACCAAGAATACCCAGGCCCGTAGAAGGGGGAGGGGCAGGGGGGGTCGAGCCCCCAGAATTTTTGGAAGTTGAAAAACATTACAATAAATGAGCCAAAAAATATATAATTAAAACGAAATAATGTGCAACGAATAGTCTTAAATGCTGACGCTAAAAGTTCCTTTTATAATTTTACAACCTTTAACAGGGTTTGACATCTGTTGAGTCACTAGCCACCGGGCAAGTGGGCTTCAAAAATCTACTAGTCCACCGCACATTTCAGTCGCCCAGGTTCCTTACCAATGTCTTTCTTCACCCATATCACCTTGACCCTGGCATTATAGCTTTACCGTGAAGGACCTTAATGCCTTTAATAGCTAAGCGACTGCTGTGTATTTGCTGCAAGCTTTAAGCTCATCATGTTGTTTTAAAACAAGTCTAAGGAACAAACCTATTTTTATCTCACCAATCGAGTGATAAAAGTTACGTAAACGTTTACGAGAGTTAGGGAAAACAGGTCCGAAATTCGTAGCTTGGCTGTCGAAACGTTTCATTTTTAACAAACCTTGTAACTTTAAGGGTACTTTTTAAAAACTGATGCTATAAATCTGGTGGATGTTGCCAACAACTTTGTCGGCGAAAAAGCAAACAGGAAGCAGCTTTTTGGCAAATTGTTAACGAACGATGTCCCCAAAAAGGTGTCGTTTTTGACGAAATCGACACAAACTGTGGCATTGTGAACAGAGTTAGTATCTACATGAGTGTGTATTTTGAAGGAGGGGAAGGCTTTGCCTAGGCCAATTTGCTCGCAGCATTTATTTCAGCCTTGGTACGGGCCTGATACCACAAGTTACAAGTCAGTTTTTACAACGAACGTTTAAATACAATGACGATATGTCCCAGCCATCGTGCAAAACTTGGAATAGTGTCGAGCAGAAGCTGCAGCACAAGGGGCCGGGTCCCGGGTCACAGTAAGGGAAAGGGAAGTGGCCAAAATGGGAAAGAGGACTGGGGAAAAAGGGAACTGAAGTTATCTTACGCGAGACTGGTTCGCTTGTAAAAGTTGGATCAGGTGAGTTTTATATTCGCTTGTGGTCTCTCCGAATATTAGCCAGGTTATCGATGGAAGCCTCACTCTTCTCTTCGTCCTCATTAAGGTGTATGTAGAACGTGAAAGAGGTAACAGACGTTTAAGGGCAAGATGCTTGACGTATTTCTGTTATGATATCCTCATATCCATTATGATAAGTATGCTGGCTGCTGTGAGAGATCTCGCTCACTGGGAACCTGTCTCAGTAAGATTCGTAAACAGAAATTCAGGAACAGAACCTCATTTTTTTACCATGGTTACGTGCCATATTTCACAGTCTTCAAACAGCACTGGCGTGCTATTAGAAGCCCCACTCATTAGTCAGGACACACTAATGTAGTCTATGTCAAACAACTGACAAGAGAACACAGTTAAAAACTTCGATCGCACCCATTTGTTATGAAGAGAGAACCCCTCCTGTTTAAAACTCCTTCCAACTCTTTAACAGCGAGCTGACTTTCACTCCTGATATAACTGTGCCTTGTACCGGTCCTGTGCCAGCTGAGAACCAGCAGACTGACACCAATGATCATAGGTAGAATACCCGCTCGTCAATTAACAAAAGGGAGCCCCTTGTAGTTATAGGTTTTCCCCGTATTAAAGTTGGGTCTAGTTAATAATAGTGCCACTTCTGTTGCACCAATCAGCTGTAAGCTTGTACAATGGTTGGAATTGCGTTTCAGACTACTAGGGTAGCAAATACAATTTTTAATGGTTGTAACAACACTGGTAATAAGTAAGAAAGACACGCAACGCCATTAAAACCACGAATAATCCCTGCAATTGACACTGTATGTTATTTTACTTAACCTCAAAGGTTTTGCCCTTCCCCTACCCCCTAAAATGCCTTTGATACACATTGCGTGACAAACCAAATACGCACGCGGCGCCATCCACGTTTGGTCCCAATTTAGCAGTCAAATCTGATAATGCTTTTGTGCACTGAAAACTGAGCAACACTCGTATTAAATCAACTGAACCGTTGAGTAAGATGCCGTAGTGCAGAAAGACGTCGAACGCTTTACAAGAAAAGATGGTGTCGTTGAGCTGTTCGACCGTTTACAATTACGTTGACCCAGTTGGCGGTGTTTATTCGGTTCATTGGACGTCATCAGCAGGACCAAAATACCAGGAACTGCCAGAGAATCACAGGAAAATGGCCTCTGGACCTGTCCTCTACAGCAAATGAGGTTAGAGCGTTTCGAAATGTTTTTCTGTTTGACGTCGTTATTTCGATCTCATAAGGGTCGAAAAACACATCAAAACATGTGCGTGCGAGACTCGCGAATGGAATGTTGCCAGGAAGGGTAAAAAAAACCTGCATTTTAACGAACTTTGAAAAGCTCTCGCGTTGCTCTCAATCATTTGCCCAAAGAAATTTTTGCAGCAATCCTGAGAACATCTTTTCTTAGTTCAACAGCCAGAAGCTGAATTGATTTGAAGGGTTAGCACATGGTGAAAAATAATTTAAATCACAAAGTACTTTTCCTGATGAGAAATGTATACTTTCAAAATTAAATTATTTCAAACACAAAGAACAACGCAGTTTCTACCAAAATCAGTTTTGAAGCTCTTAAGAGATTGCAAAAGTAAAATTGAGTGTTTAAAAGGCGACAGAGGGATTTGTTTTTGCATGCGAACGCCTCAAATTGATGTCATAATTTACTGCTTCAAATGGCGATTTTAACGGAAGTTCGTTATTTGCATTTTTCTTTGAAATAAAAGGATATTTTGCCAAAAAAAGTATCCAGTGATTTTAGTTATACCCTAACCTATCTAACATTAAAATATCAAAGAAATCTAATTTTCCACCCTTGACGCGTTATGTTTGATTTTTACAGACAAGCGCTCTTAACTGTCAAGGCTTGTCAAATCTCCTTGTTTTATTGACCGTTCGCTGGAGTGAACTTGAAACGGTGCTTATTTACAACAACAAAATATAACTTACTCTGAAGTAAATGGGTCGTCTATTTGGGTTTTCATGGCGTTCGAATGTAAACAAATATCACGAACTGCCACTATTAGTCTAGTCAAAAGTTATACTGGCATTTCATTGGAGTTTTACTGAGATTACCCGAAATAAAGGATTTTGAGAGCTTCCCAGCACCTTTATTAAAATTATCAAAGAAATGTCTCGTAAGTTTAGCGGCTGCGAAAAAATTCGGGCACTTTAAGGGACACACAGAACTGTTTTCGGAAGCTTATCGGATAAAATAGCTTTAAACCGAAAACTACTTCCCCTATAGCTACTTAAATAACTTTTATATTTCGTTCTCTAAGAACATCGAGATTGAAAACAAACAAACATCAAACAGGCTTAAAGTATGCCATAATTCTTGCGGCTGCGAAGTAAGTCTTAATCTTTAATAAATCTGGGTGCTTTGAGGAACGCCCAAAACTGTTTTCGAAAGCTTTTCGAATAAATTTACTTTAAACCGACATCTGCTTCACTTAAAAGATTTATTTATTACTATTGGAAACTTCTAGGACAAGAAAATCGACAATTGCACAAAGAGAATGGATCGGACAGTCAAAATTCTATGAGTTATTTGGCGCCAGCAAGGAACTTCCCCTGATCGGCTCTGAGTTTGAATGACGTGATGTTTACGTGCCACGACTTGTAATTCCGGCATTAAAAGGCCAATTCATGTCAGTTGGAATAATTGGCTTTCAAAGGTCGCTAGCACGTTCGTCCTTGTACTCTCGTCGAAGTAAACTCCATTAAGTTCCTTGTACCTTTTTACACAAAGATTTTCTCGAAGCAAAGCAAACCTGTCAAAAAATGCTTACATTTCACTGTTGAATATTTAACCTTCTTAGGCTCGCGTCGAGTAACCGACCAAAATATAAACAACATCGAATCTGTGACCTTCATAGCTTGCCCATCTTGAATGACGTCAAAGGCCCCCAGCAGCGCGACAACCCTCACCTTGTAGAGCACTCATCACAGGCTTTCTAGTAAAGGTGAAATATTTTTGAAATATCGCAAAATAACGAAAACCCAAGGGGGGTCCATCAATTCCCCCCCCTTGTACCACGGTGGGGGTGTGACTTTCCTTGTACGTCTGAGGGCTAAAATCTAAAGGGAACAGTTATATACCGAAAAGAGAAACGTAAAAGTGTAATTTTAGGCCATGATTCGATGAATGAATTGGCGAAGGCAAGGAACTTCCCGGAATCGGCTTCTGTGTTTCAATGACGTAATGTTTACATGCCACGGCAAGTTTGGCGAATTCATGCCAGTTTCAAAGCTCGCTAACACCTTCGTCCTTGTTCTCGTCGAAGAGCTTTGTATTGCATTGCATCCCCACAAATTTTGTGCGCCGTCTTCCATGAAGATTTTGGCGAATCGGCGCTAACCGACCGAAGATAATGTGTGGTAATGCTTAATGAAGTTGAGATGGCCGAAGAATAAGTGTTTGCGAGACAACTGAAAATATAATAAAATTGGCCCTCCACACTTTCCTCTTCGCTGATTGCGGACGGTAAAATATCTGCTCATTCATAGGATGACGGGTAAAATTTAACCCATTTGGCAGTCGGTGGTTAACCCCACTAAGATCCTGAATTGTCGGCCTTGATTTGAATTTAATGCATTTTAAACTTCAGTTGCCTACATTTGCAAAGTTGCCTTTTTTTCTACCGTGGCACTCGAAAATTTCTAGCAGTTGAGTTATTATTCAGAGTTGGTGGATTATGCTCTTCCGGGTGAGCGTAGTTATCCACGAAGTCTCTTGACTTGTTTGGTCAACAAAGTCACGATGTTATGCCGTCTGTCAGTTAAGCCGTGGTGTTATTGGCTGTGAAGGGTGTAAATTGTGACTGGTGCTTTTCGATCCTTCTTTTGTTATTCAAACGTCTGTTTGTCCTTTGTTGGTAAAGTAAGTCGGTTTGTCTACTGTTTGTCTGTCTTGTTGATTTCGTTTCTAAGGTGCAAGTGCAAATTAAAATAGGTGTCATCGTCAAACTTCAAACTGCATTTAGAGGTGGCATTTCAAAATTTCAAAGGATAGTTAGGCTAAAAAAATCACTTTATTATTTTCAAGACGTGAAGCATTCAAAAGATCAATTACTGAAAGAGCTCTTGCTCGTTCGGCGCTAATCTTTCTATTGTTAACTCTTTCCATTGATAGCAAATAAGGAAATATGATATATATACGTACGTTAAAGTCGACTATGTATCGATATGTGAAGCGGGCTTAGTTGACCATTAAAGTGAAATATGTAAGAGATAAGTACTTTTCGAATCAGTTCGAAGTTTTCTTTGGCGACACATTGAATTGTGTACTTTTTCTGCGAGTTTGGCTTCGAAAACAGTTATTAAGAGCCGTTGTCAGTAACTTTCGAGAATCCGGCGACAGAGCCGAAAATTCGAATTTCTTTTTATTTGCCCAAA
Organism: Siderastrea radians; assembly: GCA_964017195.1. Classification (NCBI taxonomy): domain Eukaryota; kingdom Metazoa; phylum Cnidaria; class Anthozoa; order Scleractinia; family Rhizangiidae; genus Siderastrea; species Siderastrea radians. The sequence goes on along the minus strand of OZ024889.1, from coordinate 12,081,538 downwards.
AGAACCCTTTTGGTGAACTATTTTCAAAAATAATATTTAAAAGTTCCAGCCAGTTTTTATTTTGGCAAAAAACGGAAAGTTCGAAATTGGCCTAAACGGGCCTTCGGACCCGATGTAAATTATACAAATTCGTACATTTTCAAAACGCTCGTACAAGACAACGAAAACTTGCCTGGAATTAATCTTTTCACAGTTTGTTAGACGTCTTTTGAAGTTGCTTTTAAACTAAACTTTTCATCGATCTAAACGTTCTTTGCTTCATATCCACGCACGTAAAGAGTACAGTATTCTCTATTTCGTTGATACACTGAATTTTACCAATTTTTAGAAGACCATATCATCGGGGGTATACGAATATCTAGGCAATAAAAGGGCTCGTTTGAATCGGAAATGCTTGTTGTTTATCATATAAAAATATTTAGTTTGGCCCGTGAAAAGCAAGCGCGCAAAATGAAAACATGTGGAGTGCATTTTGACAGATTTCGCCATTTCTTTATTGTACTTCTATTTCAAGTCAAATATGCTATTCAGACAAAACGGTCGACGTTTCTGGTCTGTACCATACTGCTTTTATATATATTGAACGTAAGCTAAAAGATTTCCTTAGCCAAAGCGATGTTTTAACTTTATTTTACGCGTTTCAAATAAAAGAACAATTAGACGATGAAAGATCCCTGTCGACAATGTGATGTTTTGATGACCCGATGTTAACCTGTCGCGCCGCTCGCGCGTATATTTCGCTTTTCAAACTTTTCCAAACTACCTTACTGCCGTCACTTTAGGGCAAATATTAAAATTTTAAATGTTAAAGTACGTGAATTCGAGTAAAAAGAAACCTTGAATGAATATGCCATTAAGTCACGTTTCGATAAAGGAATTCAGAGGGATAGATGATATCAGAGAACTCCCCATGCAAATGAAAACGTCTGCGCGATGCTTTTGTGTTTCTATATAAACCTTAACCGCTGGCACGTAAATAGCATGTTTTTGCAGTCCACCTGCTACAACACATTTGCCAATGAAGCTTGGCTTTGATATTTGTTTGTTAAAATTTTTGAAAATATAATGCAATCAGGCCATTCACACTGACTTGCTGGCGAACTCATTCCGCGATCGGAACAGACACTCTAAAACCAGACTTAGAAAATCATTCCACTGTTCAGACATACAGTGATTTACTTACTTGCAATGTTTGAATCATTTTCTGGTCCCTCAGAAAGCAATCCTTAGCTGAAATTTCGTACAATGGTAACATCGGACAAAAATGATCAATACCGGCCAAAAGCGAGTTGCATGTTGCGTGACAACTGAAATGTGATACAGTAGCGCGGGAGGGAAATGGCCAGGAAATGACTCAGACTGTCAATATTTGCTTTTCATGTGACAGCTTTTCTTTCTTTCGTTCGTTCCTTCTTTAATGAAAAAACCTTTCAGGTTATACTCGATGAATTAAAACAAGAATCACGATAGTTTCATTATTTATTCATGATGTTAAGTCAAAAAAAGTCTATCCTGTGCGAATTTTGGGGATACTTTTTATGGGGCCAGTAATTCGGAAGGTGCGGTGTTATAAAATAAAGCCTTGTCAGTCAAACTGAACGAACTAATCGGAAAATCAACAAAACACAGCAGTTTCGAAACTTCCAGACCGTATTTCGCAATACCTTTTGAAAGTAACATTTTGTTCGGAGAGCGTGTAGTATGTAAACTCACAATGGCAACTTGCAGTTTTTCGTCCCTATTTCACCTCACTTCCCCGTGCGGAGCGAGCTCAAAAGATCCACAAGATTTTCAATGTGTTACGCTTAGAGAATGCAATAAGGACGTTCACCCACACCTGAAGTCATTAAAAATTGGTCCGGATGAAGCAATTTCTGACGAAATGGCGTTATTACTGGCAAGGGCAGGTACGGTTTCTCGTTTGACTGTTAAAAAATTGAATTAATTGGTTTGTACTAATTGGTTATTATTTCCAGGGATATTTACTGCTGAAAGTTCACACTCGGAGATGACTATATGCCCTCACCACCGTGAAAAGTATGGCCTTCGCTGGAGAAGTGGAAAGGTGCGATGCTCCGTCCCCACTGAAGTGGCAGGGCATAAATCGCCAACAACGAAGGGAGATCGCGGAATGAACAGTGCAGAATCGTCGTTCATTTCAATCACAGTGGGCGAACTTCATCCTGTGGGAACTCGTAAGTTACATCTTAAAGTCAATGCCGTGAGAACGGCAAACTGATACTCAATGTCCTTCGAGGTATGACTGAAGGTGCTTCATTGAAATATGACTACATTTTGGTAGTAAAGGAGACTATGACGTTGTTAGTTTTGGAAAAGAAGAAGAGCGAACCTGTACGTTAGTTAAAGAGGAACGGATACTAGGAAAGCTCTAACAACGGGAGGAAGGGTTGGGGAGGAAAGGAAGATCCTGGCGCGCGAGCGTGGAGGGAGTGCGAACGCGACAAGATGGCGGGAAGAATTTTCCCGCCTCTCCCCAGGTCTCTGTATCAAACGATAAACAAACCAACGCCCTCAAATAAACCGGCGTTTCCCGACGATCCATCATACATACATACATAAACTTTATTTAAACATTCTTTATTTAAACATTCGGATTTTTAGAGTAGCAATTGCTGCTATGATCTCCGAATGAATCATAGATCGCCGTTGCGAAACGGCCGAGTTCCGTCGTGAAGAAATTGGCTAAATAAGTTTAAAAAGACTGTTTTGAATCTCTCTTTTTTACTATGTATAAGGCTAATTGAATTGCACAATAATTTCGTTTTTTTTTTTGTCGTTGCTTTTTAGCAATTTGCAAGCGATGTAGAGATCATTTGTAAAACAGTAGTAAAACACAGTCTTTCAGCGGACGTCTCTGCTACACTGTCTCCTGAAGAGGAAAAAGAGAGCTCAAAAAGCAGTGACGAAGCAACACAGGTGGGTTCCGTAAACAGAAAGCCGGACAAAAAGTCAGGTTAATAAGGTTTCCCCTTTAGATAATATTTTGTACCATTGTAAGGTTTTCTGTCTAGCTAGGTGCGTACATTTTCGATTGCTAAGAAGTTCTTCAGGAACCTGAAAAATTCTTGGTGTGGACCATGCACGCACTCCCTTGGCCGTGGTATTTCCGATACTATTTTAGGGGTGTTTCAGATTTCTGCGGTAAATGTTGATCGTTGCGCCAAAAGTCTAAACTACCAAGACGGTATAATATGAGGATAAATTTGAGGCTTGCATAAGACAAAAGAAAATCAAAATTTACGTACCCCCTCTGTATTTACGTTTGCTAAACTGACCCGCCAATTTTTCCATATCTTTAATACGTCGTCTACAACAAATTAGCTCTATTTGGAATACCAGTAACGATCGAGTCACTTACGAGCCACGTGGCTGCATGGCTGATAGCTCGCTTCCTGTATGTAAATTTACGTTTGCGTTTTTGATTTCTCACAGGAGAGTGACAAAAGTACAGCATCAGGAGGATTAGCTGGTAAAATGGAACGTCTTCAGATTCACGAAGAAAGTTTCGTCCCATCCCCTGAGACAATGAGCACGGCATCTTCCTCTTTGGAAAATGGAATGACTGGTTTTGAGCTTCAACGGTCCAAACTCAATGCTTTTCTTGAGGAATGCCAAATCCAAGCACTTGGAAAACCTTGGCTAGAGTGGGCCGAAGCTAGCGAAAGAACGCGCCAAAGATACGTGCACAGAGCATCGGAGATAATTTCATCCGTTCTCAAAGTGGTTTATCCCGATGACCCTGGTTCTCTGTGGACTGAACTACAGGCTTCCACAACAATTAGTAAAATGTTGGGTGACGAGGCAGTTTGCCATCCATCTGATAGAAGTTATCTTGAGGCTTTGGCAGAAGCATACAAGAACGCGAAAGCATGGGACACGCGAAGGCAGGTTTTGTCTATTATGGCAGGTATCGCAAGCTACAAAGCAATATCAGTCCACATTCCCGGGCTAACGCCATATCGTTACACCATGGCCAACTTGCATCGTCTCCAACATGGTAGAGCAGTTCCTGTACCAAGTAAAGACGCCCCGAGGTTACGAGTTGATAGGCGGCAGTTAGACCACTTTTTGAGTTTCATTACAAGTCCTCATTTGGTGCAGGACCTTCCGTTTGGTGAAAAGAATCTTATGCTGTCAAATGGTCAGAGCATTGCGGTTCCTAACGTAATACGGACCTTGATTCCACAGCGAATCGTTAGGCAATACAAGCAGTACTGTTCGGACACTAGTTTCACACCATTCAGTGAGAGCACAATGACGATGATTCTTTCAGAGTGCAGCGCCTCCGTACGCAAGTCCCTTCAAGGCCTCGACTACTTTGCTGCAGAGGGAGCACGCGCTTTCGACGACTTGTCTACTGTTCTAAAAGAAGCTTTGGAAAAGGGAACAAGCAAGGAGAGAGTAAAGGGCCTACAGGAGGCGCTAAAGGCCGGAAAGCTATATCTTAAGAGCGACTTTAAGGTAACATTTTTTTTCTTGCAAGGTAAACCCAGGGTTGGATCCAGAATTTTTTGAAGGGGGTGGGCTACGCTGAAAAAGAACAGCAATTTTTATACTTATTTATTGTGCCTTATTTATTTTCCAAGTTAGTTTGTTAATTAATTTATTTTTTGAAGGATTTTGGGTGGTGGCTAGGCACTCAATCCACTCCCCCTAAATCGTGTTTACTTTGCCGTTTTTTATACTAATACATGCAAATCTCTGAGTAAAAACTGCCGAAAACGTAAATGCTTTCTTGCATTCTTTTTTATATTGCGCTTTTACTTAACGCGCTTTTGTAGTATTGAAGGTAAAAAAAATCTACGCAAACTGAGAGGCGCTTCTAAATAAGACGAGCACTGTTAACTTTTGTCCGTCCACGCACAGATTTCAGACTACACGTTTTTTTTCAACTTTTGCCTAGTCCGAGTTCGACTTAAGTTGAAGCCGCCAGGATTTTTAGAACAGTTAAGATGTTCACTTAAAGGTCTTCCTGAACTGGAGGCTCATGCGTGTACTGCATTTGTGTGCTCAAAAGACTCGGCCTCGAAATTTAGTCTCTCACCTTTTATTAAAACTACAATTGCCTTCCATTGTGTGCATTGCGTGCTTTACGTGATTTTTTTATCTAGGCTGGGAAGATTTAAAAAGTATAGTTCTGAGCATAGGCTTTCAAAGGTCAAAGCTCGTACAGCACAAGACAACGTCGCGTACAATATTTGCTAAAACCGTTTTGTTAACATTTGTCAACCAGGTTCACATCACTGATAGCTCTCCTGTTGCAGAGCATTGCAGCACTTATTCACTGAGTGATCCGTCAGACGCAGACCATAGGCAGTTATGTGCTCACATTCATGACCAAAAATGTGACCAATGCACAGGTTTATCATCTGCACTGAGCGATATCGAGAAGCTGTTACGAGAGATTCCATTCCGCAGCGAAGACGATCGAGACGAGGCTTTCTACCTCTACCAAAGTGCTTCCCTGGCTATCCAGGCATGGAGGTGCCACCAATTAAGAACGGTTAGGCAAGATCAGGCACGCCTTGACGCCCTGGACCTCCTTGATGAGCGTACCGTGCTGTTGGTGAATGATTGGGCCATGAAATTCATCCCACAAAGGTACCGAGAATCCCAGGCTGACTGGTTCGGAAAAAGGGGAATTTCATGGCACATATCTGTTGCGTACCGTAAAATTAACGGACGGCTTCAGTCGCAGGGTTTCATCAATATCATCCAGTCTTGTAGTCAGGGAAGCGCAGCTGTAGTTGTCATCTTGCAGCAAGTAATTCAGACGCTAAAGACCGAGCATCCAGAGATAGAGAGAGTCTTCCTGCGTCAAGACAATGCTGGGTGCTACCATTCAGCAAGCACAGTTTTAGCATGTCCCATCATTGAAACTTCAACGGGAGTTAAAGTAGAACGCCTGGACTTCAGCGACCCTCAAGGAGGCAAAGGTGCAGCGGATAGGATGGCAGCAACGGCAAAAAGTCATATCCGGATGTTTATCAATGAGGGCAACGATGTTACAAATGCAGAGCAAATGAAAGATGCGCTACTATCACATGGTGGCATCGAAGGCGTCCGAGTGGCTGTTGCAGAGTCCATTGAAGAATCCTTAAGTGGTGAGCTGCCTAAAACAGCAGGCATAAGCAAGTTAAATAACTTCCGCTTCACAGGTGGAAAGCTTACTGCTTGGAAGGGCTATGCTGTTGGAAGTGGAAAGCTTCTCGACTTAACAGTTAACCCAGGTAAGAGAGGAGGATTTCTTAAAGAACGTATTATGGCCATTTTGCGTACAACCGATCCGCGAGTACTTAGCTGAGTATTTTACTTGAACCTATCACCGCCTAAAAACACTGTTCGGACACTTCTCTAGATAGCGAACTATTTATGAGAAAGCTTGCAAGTGCCTTGTTGAAATCCTTCAAATTCACTGTCGTGTTTGTATCAGATAATGTATGCGCGCCTGCACCATAATTTTTCATGTTTTAATACAATTGGTTTTAGCTAACATCAGAAAAAGGCTTAACCTTCACTGAATAGGGATTTAGGCAGTGTATTGCGTTTTCCACTCTGTGTACCTCACTCCAGGCCTAGAATTACCGTTTCTAATTGCTCAATTATCGTTTTTTCTTTCTTTGCTTTAGATCGTGGTTACAAATGGTTGTCAGGCTCTTTTTCTGCTGGCGACTTCAAATATGTTGCTGAGCACACCCGTAGAAGAAAAGCTGAGGAGAGGAAAACAGAAGGGGACACTGAAGGTGGGGCCTATCCATGCCCACAAGATGGATGCACCAGGCTCTTTCAACGACTATCAAGCCTTGACCGACATCTCTCGTTCGAGAAATGTTCAACATCACTGGAAAGGCTTTCCTTGTTAGACCTGGCTAAGACGGAATATGCTTCTCTCCTCCGTGAAGGTATGGCAACCATGCCAACTTTGTATTTAGCATCACCATTTACCACTGCTGTGAATGTTACACAAGAGGGCTGGGCCTTGAAAGACGTTAAAAAAGCCTATCGGTTTAATGAAACACAGAAGAGCTACCTAGAGGCAAAGTTTAATCTTGGCCAGGCAACAGGACGAAAACTCGACCCCAACGTCGTAGCAAAGGAAATGAGACGAGCCTTGGGCCCGGATGGGAAACGTCTTTTCAAGGCCACAGAGTTCCTAACAGTGCATCAGATCACGTCTTTTTTTGGTAGACTTGCAGCTAAAGTTCGCCAACAACTGGTCGCAACTGACGAGGACATCTTCGCTGCAGAGGAGGAAGTAAACTTTCAACAGGCAAGGGAAGTGATTCTTACGTCAATGAACCTAGAGCACCCTATTGTATATGACCAGTACGATATATGTGCAATGGTCTGCAACGACACTCTAAAGAACTTGAAGATGGGTCTGTTGCAAATGCTTTGCGAGAAGTTGAACCTTGAGGTATCTGTTGGGGACCGAAGAAAGAAGTCTTCATATATACAGGCTCTCACTGGCCTTGTTGACGGCTGCTCCTGTGGACGTTCTGGATCCGATTATTAGGCAGATTTAGCAATGACTGACGTGTTGATTCGACAACTGACGCGTGCATAAGGTCGAAAACGCCAAAGCAACGTAATTCTCTTAAAACTTCGTCGGGTCCTTGTCGTCTCAGCTTCCTTGTCAACGACTTGTCCTTGCTAAATCTGCCTGTTAAGGGTGTCTTAACTTGAGTGTCGGAAGAGTAAACATCTTCTTTGCTTTGGTTTTGCATTGCTTTGGGTTGCGTTTGGTTGTGTTTGACTAAAAAAAAAACCTCGTGCCACTTTGGCAACCAACGAGGAGTATTAACACCAAAACCAAACATGATTGCTCGCGTGCGCTTCACGCGCTTGGCTTTGGCTAGATGTATGTAATTTACATTCGATTCTTTGTGTCTGTTGTGATCGGCCAGTTATTAGTTTGGTTTTGGTTTTACAGCACTCAGCTAAAACCGCTCTTACTAACTCGCTACCGTTATTCAATACTTGGTAAGTAGACCCCTACCCGCTTTGTAGCGTGAACAGCGCCCACGCGTCTTGGTGGCCCACCCACCTCATTATTCTTATACGGTCTGCTAGAAAGCTTTCTCCTCCCAGATGGCCTCTTTCTGTGATTTATTCTTTCGGGTGCTTCCATATGTAGTGGAGCGAGCAAACGCTAGCCTGCGTGCAGACGTCGTCTATTTCCTTTGCTCCACACGTGGAAATAGGAGACTCTGCGCGCAGGATAGCAAACGCGCGCGCGCGTGACAGTTGCCCGCCACAAAAGTGTCTTCTTGCCACAGATATCAGTATATACGCTTATTTGAGAGGTAAAAAAAGTCATTTTAGTGCAACTTTTTGTAAAGAAGAGCCGTCGAGGAGCTGTGGCATACTTGTTTATAGGAGGTGGTACGGAATTGTCGGGTGGGCAGTGAGTTAATAAACGGGATGTTGACATTGTAATGAGTTCTCATACACCAAAATGAAATTGCATTTTAGGCCCTTCTCTATTTTTTCTTATCATTTTCCTTTTTTTAAGACAAAAAACCTGTCACTTCATTTTTCTTGTGGCAATGGAGTGGCTTTACAGAGGCTAGCGCAAATCAGTATATTGACTTTTCCTCATTTTTTTTCTGCGGGTGAAATGTGACATTTCATTGGTCACGCAACTCGCTTCGTTGAAACTTTGAAGTTTCGTTGAATCACAGGAAATTGTGAGTTCAGGTTTGCTTTTCAAGAGACCCTACCCCCTACGTCTTCAGATGCAATCTGCTTGAAACATGTGGACTACAAACAAGTAAGAACATTTATCTAAATCTAGGTTTCCAGTCTGACTATCAAGTTATTTTTATTTCAGTGTCGATAAATTGAATGAGTCCGGGCTATTGCATTGTTTCTTTAACAATCTTTACAAAGTTATAACAGAGCTGTACTTGATTAGCAAATGTATTATAACAGATGGGATTCAACACATAAAAACTCTAGTGTCATAGTCCAGTGACAGTGGGAAAGATATACAAAGGCAAAATAAAAACATCGGCACGCGCGCCTTTGATAAAGTACAACGCAATTCCTTTCTAGTGTTACAATTGCTGAATAATAAAATTATGCGGGCTTTCATTTTTACATCGGACGAATATTAAGCAACATTTGTACTTTATTTCTTAAGTATTAAAAGTAGAATAGTTTTAATATCTATGATATAGGCGACTGGAAAATACACTACATCGGAAGCCGCTTATTTCCCCGGCCCATAATAAAAGTATTGATTATGTATTTTGAGGCGACTTGTTTATTTAGAACTCACGTAAAATAAACTAAAAAACTTCACCTGCAAAAGAGTCGTTTGGTAGCTTGACAATGGTAGTGGGATGCTTTAATAAAGCGTTTTTAAACAATTACAATGAATAAAAGCGGTGGCAGAGAAAAAAAGGTAAAGTTAAGTCGACACAAAATGTGTGACATGTTACAGGCCGTGCAAGAAAGAAATGGCGAAATCTGTCAAAATGAACTCCACATATTTTCATCTAGCGCGCTCGTTTTCCACGGGCCAAACTAAATATTTTTATTTGATAAACAACAAGCATTTCCGATTCAAACGAGCCCTTTTATTGCCTAGATATTCGTATACCCCCGATGATATGGTCTTCTAAAAATTGGTAAAATTCAGTGTATCAACGAAATAGAGAATACTGTACTCTTTACGTGCGTGGATATGAAGCAAAGAACGTTTAGATCGATGAAAAGTTTAGTTTAAAAGCAACTTCAAAAGATGTCTAACAAACTGTGAAAAGATTAATTCCAGGCAAGTTTTCGTTGTCTTGTACGAGCGTTTTGAAAATGTACGAATTTGCATAATTTACATCGGGTCCGAAGGCCCGTTTAGGCCAATTTCGAACTTTCCGTTTTTTGCCAAAATAAAAACTGGCTGGAACTTTTAAATATTATTTTTGAAAATAGTTCACCAAAAGGGTTCTTTTGGGCAAATAAAAAGAAATTCGAATTTTCGGCTCTGTCGCCGGATTCTCGAAAGTTACTGACAACGGCTCTTAAGAACAGTACGATTTGTAGCATTTTGATTGGCTCAAAGGAGACAGGTTAAATGAACCCATAAGTCAGTTGTGACAAATATGGTCGTGAACGCGTCAACAACAAAGTGCGATGAAAGTTTTTTGCGAGCAACTTGGCGAGAAAATGGCGGAATCACTTTGCAGTGGAATCTGACCTGGTAGAAATAAAACACTGTAACGTAACTTATCATGTCTATTTGTTGAACACAACTTCTACAAGCCAATATGGCCTCTCACACTTGACAAGAAGCACTTGCTAAATCACGTGGCTGGAAACGGAAATATCATATGTGACACCTCCCTTTAGAAAGAAACTAAAACTGCGTAGGGGAGATAAGTACTTAACAGTAATCAATACACCAATTTCTGTTCAGACAAGGAACCTCAAACTCAAGAGGAGCATCTTTTGCTCTCATTTTGACTAAAGTAAAATGTTTACAAATCAAGTCTATCTGGGGGTTTGGCCATTCGGCCACTTCTTGTGGTCCCCAGTCTCTTTCCTGGGGGAAGAGTTGAGGGCAGGGTGTTCTGGGGATGTACAGTCGTCCTCTTGGTCATTGGGTGATTCCAATGTTATGGGTGGGGGGAAGTACGGTGGCTGGTGTGGTGGTTTCCCCGTCATTCTCCACAGATCAACTGGACTCAGCTTCTTTACAAGAGCCCTCCTGTATCTTCGCAAGGTGATGCCCGACTCGTTTTTCACAACATACGATCGAGAAGTAGACCCATATCACTGACAACGGCAGGAATCCAAGATCCATTTCCTCTCACTCTGGCTTTTTTCCTGCTCTAGATCTTTCCCTTAATGACTTCGTTTGGCGATCGTAATAATTATTTTGCTTTTGCTGAGTTACCAGTAAGCTTTTCAAGTGCAGCCAGTGCCACCCTTGGTTGTAGACGTTCTGCTGCAGTCGGTAGTGCAGAGTTCAGTTTCCGACTGATTAACATCCGTGTGGAGAAAAACCAATATCAGTGACAAGGGTATTCCGATACTCTAATAGAGTAATGTAGAGATCCTCCACTTTTCTCAAGAGTTGCTTGATAGTTCCTATTGTTCTCCCACTCATTCCGTTAGATCGAGGTTAGCGAATGCTAGAAGTGGTAATCTTGAATCCCCATGCTGATACAAAACTTTACAGTTCGCGACTTGCAAACAGCATTTTTTCCGCCACCAGTTCTTTGGGTATCCCATGTCTACCAAAAATTGACTTCAAGTGAATTATGACTGAGGTGGCTGTCCTGGAAGGGACCAGGCTGTTTACAGGAAATTTGGAGTAGTAATTCACGACACATAGGTAATTGTGTAACTTAATTACACAGAACTGCTTCGAGTTTTTGCCACGGACGAGTAGCGGAACTTCATGAGGGATAATAGGCGTCTTCTGATTATTGATATGCCAATAAGTACACTTTCTCGAACGGGTCACCGTATCCGTAATTTCCCTTGTCGTGCCAGGCCAGAACATGCACGGGCTTTGGTTTTCTCTATAACTTGATGATTCTCATGTGCCAGATTCATAATGTCTCTTCACAAACTTGCTCAGACTATCAATTTCTCTCTTACAAACATAAGGCCACTTAATCTTGGTCATTCCAGTAGTGGCGAACTCCCTCAGGGATTCTTCTCCGGTCTTATGGCCAGGCTGACTTTGTTAGTTGCTGCTTCATGACAAGACCATCATCCTCTGTGATGGCCATTTCCGTCTAAGATTTAACAATCTGCACTCATGGGCAAATTCTTCACAAGGGTATGCATCGTTGTTATGGTAAACCGTTAGCGGTTTTACATAACAACTTCTATTTTTTCTCACAACAGAAGCGTGTCATGAACATTTCACACAAGAAATCATGCTAGACTGACACAGAGGACCTTGTTAACCACTTTTGATCTTGCTTACAACGGCAAAAAATGCATTTTCCTAACGGTTTACCATGGTAAACCGTGGTTAATAAAGAATTATTAACTAATTATTGTTTCCTTAAGCGATTTACCATGGTAAATCGTGCTGGAAATTGAAAGAAATGGCCCATCGTCGTCAATTCTTTGCAGAAATAACTGTACCGCTACTGAGCAATTGTGTTAGGTAGTTTTGGTTCGGAAAAACTCCTAATATTGGCCGATAACATGCTATGGTGTGTGGTAAACCGAAGGGTAAATCGTGACAGCCGACCACTTTAATTTATTTTAAATTTGATCTCTGCATGATTAGTTACATGTAATGCGCTTTGACATCTTTATTGACATCGGAGGAATGATTGTTCTCGTGACAGTATGATACAAATGATTCTCCCTGAAATGGAGCTCGAAACCGTTGGTAAAAACGCTTTGTGACCGTGTTTAATCTTCAGAAGTGGTTTTCCTTGCCCATGCTGTGTTTATTTGAAATATTGCGTTATTTGTTACCATGAAAACGCCCTTCGTTATCCCCCTTAGCAGATACAACCCCGGTCACATTGTGTTGGAACACTTCTCTCAATGTCACAATTCACCTGCCTGAATCTGCGGCTCTCCCTCCCCTCAATGTTGAGTGAACCAATTTTGGTCATGTAGCAAGTCATTGTTATCAACATTGGGGGTGCGGAGAGGGAAAGTGTTCCAACAAATGTGTCCGGAGTTGTAGATCCATCCAGGCCGTGAGAGATCTAGATTGGGTGGTTGTTGATACTGACACAGGGCATTCAGACCCCCCCCCCCCCCTTGCTTTTTGGTCAGATGAGGTAAACATGGAATCATTATTTCTTGTTGTTTTATGTTTGGTGGTGGTTCTGATAAATCAATAAATATCAACTATCAAAATTGAAGATCAAGTGATGATGACAGAAGGACATTCCTTCTGTTGCAATGATTGTGACCTATTGTCAACAAGAACGATACATTAAATTGTATTTAATTTACTATTTTAGAAACTTCCCAAATAGGAATACTTAGATAAATTGTTGTTGTTGTTGTTGTTGTTGTTGTTGTGCCCCAAGCCTTAACTCTGTCTCCAGTTATTTGGAACTATGGTATCAATTTAGGTGCTCCATACAGGGCTTCCACCACTCTCCATCAGAATCAGGATTAAGCAGATTAAGCTTGCGGGGCCAGCCCTTTGTCAGGAACCTGTGTTCGTGTGTGTATGTGGGGGGAGTGAGCTGCTGTAAATAATATCTACAAGGGATGTATGGATCCTCATCACTGTGTCTGAGTGATACATATGCTTTGGTAATCGACCAGTTAATAATGATTATTATTGATAAAGATAATGACTATTATTGATGAAGATTGATGTTGATTTCCTCTGTTCATAGGAAAATTGTTTGAGAAGGAATCAATACGGAAACCCACTGTTGATTTGCAAATTCGCTCGTCAATTGTCAATTCCTGTTGGTTTATTTATAATTAACTGTTACTTTCAGAAGAGTTTGATGTGCTGCGCTCCCCTCCTGTGGTATTAGAATCACCAAAAGTTATTTAAGAAGATCAAGGACACCAGTTATTTAAAAAGCTAATGAACATGGTTATGATTTAATAACAGTTCTACAATATTGGAAAACCATACCCACTGCAAAACAAAGCAAACTGAACTGTATTTTAATGCGAAATGTGACATTGCCTTCATTGTACTGAGTTGTTTGAAAAACTACTGAGCCAAGATTAGTGTTAATACCCTAATATTGATACTCTAGATAGCAACAGTCTTAAGCTGTATATTTGCTGAATCAGCCAGTGATATGGCAAGTAGCATGCGAGCCGAAGTCAGTTTCAGTGCCGTTTTTAAAGTAAAGCGTATATAGATTCTAATTACCGGATAACACGACAGCGGAAATAAATGTCTTTTCTGCCCTTGAAGTACATTGCGTACGGCCATATTATCAACAAAACGATTTCGTCATTGGCTTTTCTCTACACTCTGTAAAAACACTTTTGCTTGCTGCAGGCTGGGAATAAACTCTGGGAACTCGTTCCTCGTTCTTAAGCCGAAATGAATCGAAAATCCAGCGCATTCTCTATAAGAACGACGACATTTTTTTGCCAGTATTAAAACATAAAAACAATCGGCACTTTCGGTTCTCCTTAGGTTGATGGAAACAGTAAGCTGTTTATGTGAACACAAGGGCTTTGAACACAACTGAGGTGCCTCCACTGATGTACAGTCAGAATAAATCTTCGACTTTGAGATCAACATCCTCACCACAGTACGAAAGGGGAGAAGACATCGCAAATGTTCGTGGTTGTCTGGTTTGATAAGACCTAAGACAGCTCTATTTTTTCTCCTAATTTTCTTTCTCACTGTAGGTCTTGGAAGTTTCGAAAAGATCCCCGATACTGCTGAACAATGTCAACATTTTGAGGTGATTTGTAACAGAAACACTGCGTTCGCGGGAGCGCAATCAAGTCGATTGACGTCACTATGCAGTAAATTCAGTCCCAGTCCCCACGACAGTTTTGAAGTGAAAAATAGGGTCTTTTGCCCGCGAAAAAAGAGGTTTTTAAAAATTTTAGACAGGTTTTAAGTTTAGTATCGTTTTTTGTACACATCGGACTCTCAAAAACCGAAGGAAAAAGTTCGTGTCATATACACTTTAAGAAGCTCATCACGCCCAGCGTCATCCTTCCCACCAAAGCTCAGGTCATCGCAGACCACTTGTACACCCTCAATATTCCATTCAGTTGATCATTCCGTTTTTGAAAAACCTCTGCGGCCGAACTAATTCCAAATAGGCACCTCAGAAAGAGATACCACCCGTAAGGGGGATAAGCGTGAAGAGAAATGAGCTTTCTTCATCCAATAGAATTTGCCAAGACCCATGTTTCTCATCATGGATAAAAACACATTCTTGCTACTTAAATTTTGAAGCCACTTCTTCAGCTGTGGGGTATTTTGTAGTGCTCACATTTAATGACTTTGTTCAGGTCTCGAGGGTCCAAACAGAGGCAGAGGATTCCATCCTTCTTGTCAGCAATGACCAGACTATTTACCCAAGCAGTAGGCTTGTCAACCTGGCAAAGACTTTTTTTCTCCAGAATTTCAAGATATTTCTTTAGTTTACCAGAAAGGCTAAGCGGTACTTTACGAGGAGGGTGCACAACTTGGGTAGCATTTTGTTGTACTTCAATATGATACTCTAGCGGCATACATCCAAGGCCCTCAAACACATCCTTGTACTCATATACCATCTCCTTCGAAAACACAGTTTCTGCCATGCTGTCAATTTTTTTTAAAGGTTAAACTAAGTACATGCTTCCAATCAAATAGTAGGAACAGATGCCACATCAACAACGTAGAAAACGAGACTGTGTGTTTTTTAATTTCCTTCATCGTGCACTGCTGAGAGACACCTTGCCCAGAGCGACAACCTTGTGGTTCCCATACCATGACAATACTTCGTTGATTTCCTACAGCTTTCCGTGAATTCGAAGACGGTCATACATTTGACAGATTATCATGCTGGCTTCAGCTCCGGTGTGTCCTACTTAAAGGCGATTAGTTTTCCATGAACTTTCATCTTGCTGTACCAGGCCTTTCCATCCACTGAATTTATCTCTAACTCTCCAAAAAAGAACTCAGTATGGATTGATCCCCTATTTCTTGTATTCTGGGCACAAGGTTTCCGTAGGACGGACAACGTCTGGACTTTCCTGCTGCGCGGGCTGCACAAAACATGTTTTGTCGAACGCTGGGCACTGTCTAGGGAGATGTTTGCCGCCGCATCTTGAGCAGTTAAAAGGGGAGCCACCTGAGTCAGGCCGTAGAATTTTATGTTTGGAACCGGTCGAAACAGTTAAAACTTGCTTTTCGGTTCATGGGCTTCTCGTTTCCTTTAGCTGAGTCTCGGCCACTTCAGCCCAACGACATTGACATTAGGCTTTCTCCAGTGTCATCTTGCATACATCTACGAAAAGCAACTGACCCTTAACTATTGCACCAAACTCTAAACGATGACGGACCTTTGCATTAGTTGATTCAGTGTACTCTTTAGCTCCGTGACAAAACAAACTGATCAACTGTTTCTCCCTCTTGGTGACTCCAATTCAAGAACTTGTATCGTTCAAACAAAGTGTTCTTCCGTGGACTACAATAACCATCAAAGCGCCACGTCGACCTTGTTCTTGTCCTCCTCGTTTTTAAATTTGAAGGTGTCAAAGACTTCTAAGCCGTGTTTCCCGACGCAATGAAGAAAAATTTGACTTTCATCATCCTTCTGATCGGCTGCTGTCGGTTTCAAATACAGCACAAAACGTTGCATCGGTATTATGTTTACTTGTTCAACACAACTGCTACAACCCAACGTGGCTGCTCACACACGACAAGCAGCACATGTTAAATCACGTGACAGGAAACGAAAACATCATTTGCGACATCACTGAGAGCTACTGAGATACAAATCGAAATTGTTATGGATTATTGGATGTCTAGATCTTAGGACAGACAAGGAGCTGTGTACAAAAAGAAATTTAGGCTTATTAAGTTTTTTTAGCGTTGTGTTTGCAATTGATTTCACCGTCACGGTAGATTTTATACCTAAGGTTTTCGACACCGAAATGTCAAGACACAGCATGAACTGTAACACAGTAAAACGGAAGAAAATCATTCAGTAACAAGTGTCTCATGTTTATGGTGATGCACCTCAAAATCAAGTAATCTAATCAAGCACTCTGAACATAGTGGAAATCACTGAGCTTTCAGAAAGGGCGACATTTTTTTTCGGCTCTTAATTCGTAATTGACACCCGTTTGCCAGCAGAGTACTTGGAGATAAAAAATTATTTTACCTGCACTCCATGCAGCTCTAAATTTCACCAGCTCCAAACGTTCAAATCTTACAAATAAGATGCCACGTAAAATGAGTTGAATCGCTTTTCCACTTCTTTTTACCGTGTCATCGGCGGTCTCTGAACTAAGAACCAATGCGTTTTGTTCTTTTCGTTCCATAAGGTAACCTAGTGTACTTTAATATCCCCGACTTACTAAACTTGTTCTTTAGGTGCATAAAGATTACCTGTTACAGCTCAAATTCCTTCTAGCTTTGAGCAAACAAGGCCATGAATGCTCCTTTAAATGAACGGATGACAAACTTGTACATTTCAACTCCTGCAGTGGCGCGATCGTACAGCTTTAATCAGCTATACACAATAACTGACAATAACTTTTCAGGAAACCACATTCCAGAGCTGATAATTACAGATAATTAAAGACATTTTCCCCAAAATTAGGCTGATATGTTTACTTCAAGGAGGAATGAAATGTCCATCCATGATGCTTTGCGTGAAGTGCAATCGGTTCGTTCTTGACTCTTTCCGAGACGGTTGCTTTTGACGCGTGAAATAGTATGTTCTTGCTTGAATTTTTTCTCATTCTTAAGGACGATATCTGCAAATCGTTTGTTTTAAATTTGTGTTTGGTTATTTAAAGTTCCCATAGACGTTGAATTTTTATATAAATCCGTGGTCTGCGCTATTTTTCTAAGCTCTTCTTTGGGACTCATTTAAAGTGAAGACGCCATTGTTTACACATTGTCCTTCGACAAAGGTATGTTTAATTCCGTTTCTTTTGTTGCTGAATGGACAGATTGAAGGCCTTTTGAAGGGTTCACCCTCTGCTTTAGAGATTTAAATAACGGTAGCAACTGAAATTTACTCTAGTGTACTACTTTTTAAATGAGCAAGCACCGAATTAAAATTACCCAAAAATGGCGCCAACCGTCATTTTTCTCGACCAGTGACACAGAAGCGAGATTCCTTGATATGCAAGTCCTCGCAATATCACAGCAGCTATAGGCAGCTGTTCGCTTCTTTTGCATGTTTTTAACTGTATTCGCCATATCACTAAATTCTGGGCTGATTTCTATTTAAGTAAGGTCCATTTTTGCAAGTTGTATTATTGATTAATGTGACCTTCCTGCTTCCGGATGTCCTGAGCTCAGGTCTTCCAGCATTGACAAGATGCTGGCCACGAAAAAATCCACGTGCCCCACTGACAGACGAAGTAAAATTAAATACAATCATTTTTGGTTAGCTTATTTTAAGCCCTTGTTTGTTTCTTAATGGCGCATCGGTGGAGCCGCGTTTTAATCGGTACTTCAAACAATGCCTTTGTAATCACACGCTGCTATAAATCTCTTGTATAAATATTTTTTTCTCCTACTGTTCTCAACCAATTTCTTTATTTGATACGCCATTTGAAAGCTAAGAGAATGTAGATTTGGCTGTGCACGATGATTTGGAGTTAATGGGATGTTAAATGACCCAAATGTTGTGGCGTGTTTGACAAAGTTAGTGTCGGCTTGTAACGCAATCTAAACAATGTCCGACTGTGTAATTTCACAATGCTATAAACCTCGCACATAAATAAATTTTTTCCACTTCTATTCTCAACCGATTTCAAAGCCTAAAACCCCATTTGAAAGCTAAGAAAATGCAAATTCCACTGTAGGCAATGATATGGAGTTGACGGGATGTTAAATGACCCAAATTTTACGGCGTGTTTGACTAAGCTAGTGTCGGTTTGTAACAGGACCCAAACAATGCCTGTAAGTGCTATAAACCTCTCACATAAATATTTTGCTTTATACTTTTTTTTGCTTTATATTTTAATTTATACAATAATAATACAGAATTTTTTGAAGTAAACTTTGCATAGTAAATTCTGAAGATTCATATTTTATTCTTCAGTTTTGACAATCCAAAGATGATACAACAATTGCAGTTATCGTATCTAGTAAAGTTTTCATCAATATTTGTGTTGTGTCATGCTTGATTCTTTAGAATAATGATTGTGTAAGTTTTTAGTAAAATATTGTAGGTTTTTAGTGATCGCAGCGTTTTCGATAAATCGTTTTTGGTTGTGCCTTGTTTGAGTTTTTGATATTATTTCTTGGTATTTCTTGCGATGTTTGTTTACACGTTGCTAGGAAGTTAATCCTTATTTAATGAAGTGTTCAATTGTTTTTGTACAGTACATCAACTTGTTTGTTTTGGTTTTGACCCTAAGGTTTTACATTCGTGATTGTTTTCCTGGAATTAACTTTTCTACCTTATTTTTAGCATTTAAAGCGCAATTTCTTCGCGTTTCCTGCTGAAGTCGTACCATTTAATATTCCTTATAGTAATTGCTTTTTAGTCAGGTTGTTTTTAAAGTAAAACTTTAATTCACAAGTGTTGTACAAGACAAATAGTCTATTGTTAGTGGTGCTACGTCAAGTTCTGAATGTTAATTTTGCTCACCAAGATTGTTGATCACGTTCACTTTAAATTAATTGAAAAAGCCGGACCTTAGATTGGGAGAAGAAGATTTGCTAAATTTAACTTACTGTTGTAGTCAGCTGTTATGTAATATATTCAACTTGCGACTTCACTTGTATTTAGGTAGTGTGTTGAATTTTAATCGATATAATTGTTCTTTGTAATTTTTATATTGCTCTTTTTACTCTATTTTGACCAGAGATCTTGAGAATGATGCTGAAACTTTAGCAAGATCTAGATTTTGTCACTGCGTAGTTCGTCGAAGCTTTCTATGCTAATCATCTTCTTGCGCAGGCGTACTTTCGCAATAGATCTACTGCGCAAGGCATTACGTTAGCCTTGCGTTAGTTTGACGGGTGACTGACATGAGATTGATAGTTCTCGCCTGGTCAAGATAAAAGATTGAGAGCGATAATTCTTGTGTGATTCCAAGCCAGCCTCTGTACTGTAAAGTTCAACAGATTGCATTAAAAGACAAGCCTTACAGAAAGAAAGCTAGTCATTTAGTTTGTTGTTGGTCTGCAAGCTAATCCCCCTTAACAGACCATTTCAACAGAGAATGTAGATCCCACTGTACGCAATTATTTGTAGTTGATCAATCAATCAAGACCTTTATTTGTACACGATGACATTTAAAATTTAGCAGCTTGAGGGTTGTGCATAGGATATATAAGTGCACAAAATTTTCGACTAAAATAAGTTTAAAAGGCGCTAGAATAAAACACTAAAAAATCTTAAAATACTTTTAAATTAACCCTTTCTAACAAGTTTACGGATGTTTCGTAAGTATACTTTTCTCCTTCTCTTTTCAACCGGGTCCTAAGTTTAATACGCTATTTGAAAGCTAAAAGAATGTAGCTTCCAATGCACCCAACGGTTTGGAGTTGAAAAGACGTTATATGGCCCAAATTTTAATATATAGATTTAGGCAAGCCTAGAAGCGGAGCCGCCAAGAAATACACTGGTGTTCGTTTCTCAAAAACAGTCCTCAAACTTTTCGGTCCGAAATATATTTCGGGGATTTTTTGGCTCGTTCGCTTTCAAAAAGTGTTTCATAAAAAGCCCGAAGGTGTTCCGAATTGTCCTCCAATATTTTGGGGATCTGTTCTGTAAAACCAAGCTCGAAAGATCATTCTAGAACCTGAGAGAGTATATGTCCGCTCAATTTCCGTAATTTTATGCAAATGAGATACAGGCCGCGCAGCGGTCTGAACCCTAGCCCGCGGAGCGGGCTAACCCTAAGTGGGAAGCGGGTAGCTCATGAATAATAACCCCAACTTTAAGGTAACCCTACTTAGAAAAAAAGGAAAAAGAAATGCGTCAACCGGGATTCGAACCTGGCAAATTTAGAAGAAGATGAGAATTAGAAACCTGATACTTACCTGACTGCGCCAAGCCCGGGTTGACTGAGTAATGAGTTGAATTGGTTCTATAGGTTCTTACAAAAGGATATGCGGACCCTGAGGAAACATAAACAAAACGGACAGCCTTCTAGGTTTATTCGAGATGGCAGTAAGCCTCCAGTGAAGCGAACCAAGTCTCCCACTGAATAAACAACCGTATTTTCTAATATGTGCATGATTCTCCTATATTTGACGTTTTCTTTTTACTCTAAACCTTGTGGGATGCAGAATAGCGCAGTGGAAGCGTACTGGGCTCATAACCCAGAGGTCCGGGGATCGAAACCTCGTTCTGCTATTTTTCAATCGAAAACGATTCGATTGTGCATCCTTTTTGCTTTTAGAAAAAGAAGTGCCCCAACCAGGATTTGAACCTGGGTTTTTGCGGCCACAACGCACTGTCTTAACCACTAGACTATTGAGGCAGTTGTTATCTTTCGCTTGTAAAACAAGCTCCTATATCATGTTATCTTATGTCAAAATTTTTTGCTATTTCTTTCGCTTGTAAAACAAGCTCCTATATCATGTTATCTTACGTAAACATTCTTTTTGCTGTGTATTACTCGCTTGTAAAACAAACTCTTATAGCTTCTGGTCATAAAACTTTGTCTTACGGATATCTTTTTCTATTAGTCACCCAGCCAGTTTACGGCCGCTCACCCAACCAGTTTATGATAGAGCTTAACTTTTACAAATACACAACCTAGTCACAAATATTTTGGGAGGATAGCTAGAGTCACAAAAACCGGAAGTGAATTTACAGACTTAGAAAATAGTTCAACACAAAACTGTGATAAACACAAAAACTGTGGAGACTTAGAAAATAGTTCAACACAAAACTGTGATAAACACAAAACTGTGGAGACTTAGAAAAGATGTAAATACCATCACGAAGCAGTGTAAACACCATTTAGTTTAACCATTGATCCCATCAACATGTCGGACCCTTGTTTCTATTGCGGTCGTGTTTTTAAAACCAATTGGGTCAGAAAACGCCACGAACGATTCAACCGTTGGAAACGAAAGCAAAATTCGCCACCGGTTTCTCCAAAACATAACCCCAAAGATGAAATGATACAACAGCTGGAAAACATTCAGAAAAACATTCAACATCTGATCCTAGATTTAACCCGGTTGGAAGCAGAACTTGGATAGAGAGTATAAAAGTCCTTATTTTACTACATTAACACATTTTAGTCAAGTCACCAACCAGTGCAGATGTCTCTCGATGAGTAGTCACGAATGCGACTATTGTTTGAAAAAATTTAGTCGAGCGGATAGTCGAAAACGACACGAAAAAACTTGTAAAGTCAAAGAGTATTTGAACCCCATAGGTGAACAAACAGAACCGACAAGTCCAAACCGACCCGACGTGATTTCACTTGTTGACCCACCAAGTCCAACGGAAACAACAGAAACAGGGGATCTAGAGAGTCCCAAAGTCGACTGTTTTGGAGATCCGCTGTCACCCGATAGTCCAAAACCCATGGATGTGTTCCCCGAATCACATACTTCCCCAGTAAAGATGGATGAAGTCTCAGATATGGACCCCTGGGACGAGTTTCGAGAAAGGGTTAAGACCGAAAAGTTAAAGGACTTTAAAGTTGTAATGAAAACCCTCAGAAAAGAGGGTCTTGGTAAGAAATTGGCCAAAATTCGAGCCTACAATCAAATCTTGCCCGATCTGCAAAAAGAATTGAGACAGGTCTATATTGAACATCTCAAATGGGTTCATGTTCTGCGAGAGGATCCATTACACAAGGCCATTTTGGAAACCAGAAATCGGTTGATCGACGAAGACGACATGGACTTTAACGAAGCCGTCGAGGCTGCGGTGAACCAGCGAAAATATCTTCTCAATCGTGTCTTCCAGCCGATAGAAGAACCTGACACAGATGATGAGGACATGGACGAAGAGGAGATAGACGAGTCCCCTGACGAGGATGAAGACGATATGGTCACAGATGGAGAAGAGAGTCCTGAAGAGGATGAAGACGAGGACGAAAGTTCCGACGAGGAAAGTCCCGAAAACAGTTCACCCAAGTATAGTCAGGGCCAAATGGGATATATCCCCCACCCAAGTTCTGCCACTCTTGTATAGTATTGAAAAGAAAAAATAAAATACACTTGTAACCGTTGTTGGTTACTCAAAACAGAAAATTTATTGGTCAAAAGCTTTTCTAACATTTGGTGGTTCCTAAAAGAACCGTTTGTTTTAGTCTTGCACAAACTTCATTCCTTCGTTTGTTTTGTATCTCAGCAAACCTTTGCGACTGAATACAAGTCGCTTTTCTACGAAATCTGTGTGAAACAGACTGCATCCATTGGTAAAACAGATAGGTTTCTTGCTTGGGACAATGTAGTTGAGGTTGTGTATGATGACCACAGCTGAACCCAGGATTCAATCCGATAGCCACCAATGTTTCTATCTTTGGACATCCAAAGTCTTCTAAATTCACACAAGGAATCTGTAGCTCGTTGAGTAGATTCTTTTCCAAACATCCACCCTTGTAAGCTACTAACCAACGCTCTGGCGTTCGACAACTTCGATACAGAGTATCCACGATCGGTTTGACCATATGTTGTGGGTGGGCTTTTTCTTGAGATCTGGTTTGCCAAGGGAGTCCATGCACATGTCGGTAGACATAGTGACAAGTCCGTTGATCTTTCTTATCCAAGTAGAAGAACGGTAGTGGGTTGTCAAACATCCAACTGAGACTTCCATCTTTCAGACTGTAAACACCTAGTTCGCGTGCAATAAATCCTGAACGGATACAATATCCATCCAAATCGATGATCATGCAGATCTGCTCCATGCTATCTTACACAACTTGACTTGTTGTCTCTTGATGATAGACATGCCCGATGACGTCACACCCAACTTGTTTTCTATATAACCAATGGGTAGTCAAAACCATTTCTAAAGCAAAAGATGGCTGGTTGTTTTCTCTATCTCTCGTCAAGTTTTACGGATTGGTTTCTTTACAAGACACATCTCTACTTGTGTAAGCAGCTCTATGAAGGACATGATTTACCAGAGCCATAGAAAACCCTTTTGAAGCTTTGGATCTTTGTCAAGGCAATATCGGTCGTTGGATTGTGTTTATGAATTGATTGGAAACATGCCCAAACGCGTTCTATTGTTTTCAAGAAATACGTCGACGTTACACTATTCCTTCTATTGTGACGTTGGATGGTCTGCTACGGTTAAAAGAGGCAACTCAGAACCAGACAACCTAACTTTGACTATGGCTTACCTTTGCTTTCGTTGTGGCGAATTGTTTACTCAAAGAACTTATCGCGATTATCATGTTAGAGACGAAATTTGTATAAGACCTCTGGTAGAACGAAGAAGATATCAATGTCGTTTCAGCGTATCCAAGTTCCCTCGCAAAGACAGTCAACAACGACACGAAAAGACTTGTAAAGAAAGACATAGATTTCCTTGCAGCTATTGCGATGCAACATTTACTACCGAGGGACAACGTCAGAGACATGAAGAAGACTATTGTAGAGTTCCACCAGAACCGATGGAAGAAGAATGGGTGGGAGATCGATTTGAAAAATTACAGATTCTTCAACATAACCCCGAAGTTTGGCGAGGTTATGTTCATGCCTCCAATGGAACCAGCTATGGATATTGGTTATCTCAAGACACTAGACTTTGTTATCTCGGGTTGGGCTATGAAACCATGAAGAAACGATTAGCTACGATCGAAGAATGTCAACGTTGGATGTACGCTTAGGTGATACATTCAAAACAAACAAACGGTTCTTTTAGGAACCACCAATTTAATAAAGTGTATGACCAACAGGTATTTTTTACAAGATTGTTTATGTTAAGTTTAACTTTTCTACAAGAGTCATAAATTGTTTGAAATCTTTTACAACATCAAAATGGTAGTTTTCTTTCAGTAAAACCAGTTCTGTGTTTCCCTCTTGTCCAAAGGATTGTCATCTAAAACATTCCTCCGCATAGATGATGATGAGATTGTAGTCGTGCAGATGATGTTGAAATCGTTTCATATCGTCTTCGAAATACGATTCCATTTGCCATTTTCTAACTCCTTTTCGCATCGGTACTCCAGTCTCCTGATGTAGCTGTTCGGCTGCCTCTTTAATTTCCTTTTCCCACCAACTTAGATTTTGTGGTCGTGCTTTTGCATAGACCAAAGCTCTAGCTAAGATCATTGCTCCAGGTCTTAAATTTAACACAACCCAGACAACTTCGCGGCGCCAAGGTTGACATTTCATCTGATGAAAATCAAAAGTTTGTTTCCGTATAAATTGTACTTGACAGTGTTCACAGACAAATCTGTTTCGGCAACAATGACCTGCATCCGATTTTTGAGTCCACTTACGTCCACATTCTTGACACTTGTGTTTCATTCGTTCCAACAACGCTCGCATGTAGACTTTTTGAAACCCGTTACAGCAGACATCAAGTTCATCTGGTGTGTCGTAGTGTGTCTTGCAGGATCGACAGAGAAAACCATAGAATGAAGGGAGTCGTAGTCGTTTGTTCGTACAAAAAATTTCATCACATTGTCGTTTGTAGCGAAGGTTCATTTGTTTTTCCACCTCCTCATCATCTATACGTGATCGTTTGACTTTTAGGTAGTCATATCGACAGCTCTCTATCTCATCATAGACCGTTACAACCTGTTGATATTCGTCACATAGAATCTTGAGCTCAACTTCAGTCAACGTCATCTTTACTTTTTTGCTTTAGAAATGGTTTTGACTATCCATTGGTTATATAGAAAACAAGTTGGGTGTGACGTCATCGGGCATGTCTATCATCAAGAGACAACAAGTCAAGTTGTGTAAGATAGCATGGAGCAGATCTGCATGATCATCGATTTGGATGGATATTGTATCCGTTCAGGATTTATTGCACGCGAACTGGGTGTTTACAGTCTGAAAGATGGAAGTCTCAGTTGGATGTTTGACAACCCACTACCGTTCTTCTACTTGGATAAGAAAGATCAACGGACTTGTCACTATGTCTACCGACATGTGCATGGACTCCCTTGGCAAACCAGATCTCAAGAAAAAGCCCACCCACAACATATGGTCAAACCGATCGTGGATACTCTGTATCGAAGTTGTCGAACGCCAGAGCGTTGGTTAGTAGCTTACAAGGGTGGATGTTTGGAAAAGAATCAACTCAACGAGCTACAGATTCCTTGTGTGAATTTAGAAGACTTTGGATGTCCAAAGATAGAAACATTGGTGGCTATCGGATTGAATCCTGGGTTCAGCTGTGGTCATCATACACAACCTCAACTACATTGTCCCAAGCAAGAAACCTATCTGTTTTACCAATGGATGCAGTCTGTTTCACACAGATTTTCGTAGAAAAGCGACTTGTATTCAGTCGCAAAGGTTTGCTGAGATACAAAACAAACGAAGGAATGAAGTTTGTGCAAGACTAAAACAAACGGTTCTTTTAGGAACCACCAAATGTTAGAAAAGCTTTTGACCAATAAATTTTCTGTTTTGAGTAACCAACAACGGTTACAAGTGTATTTTATTTTTTCTTTTCAATACTATACAAGAGTGGCAGAACTTGGGTGGGGGATATATCCCATTTGGCCCTGACTATACTTGGGTGAACTGTTTTCGGGACTTTCCTCGTCGGAACTTTCGTCCTCGTCTTCATCCTCTTCAGGACTCTCTTCTCCATCTGTGACCATATCGTCTTCATCCTCGTCAGGGGACTCGTCTATCTCCTCTTCGTCCATGTCCTCATCATCTGTGTCAGGTTCTTCTATCGGCTGGAAGACACGATTGAGAAGATATTTTCGCTGGTTCACCGCAGCCTCGACGGCTTCGTTAAAGTCCATGTCGTCTTCGTCGATCAACCGATTTCTGGTTTCCAAAATGGCCTTGTGTAATGGATCCTCTCGCAGAACATGAACCCATTTGAGATGTTCAATATAGACCTGTCTCAATGCTTTTTGCAGATCGGGCAAGATTTGATTGTAGGCTCGAATTTTGGCCAATTTCTTACCAAGACCCTCTTTTCTGAGGGTTTTCATTACAACTTTAAAGTCCTTTAACTTTTCGGTCTTAACCCTTTCTCGAAACTCGTCCCAGGGGTCCATATCTGAGACTTCATCCATCTTTACTGGGGAAGTATGTGATTCGGGGAACACATCCATGGGTTTTGGACTATCGGGTGACAGCGGATCTCCAAAACAGTCGACTTTGGGACTCTCTAGATCCCCTGTTTCTGTTGTTTCCGTTGGACTTGGTGGCTCAACAGGTGAAATCACGTCGGGTCGGTTTGGACTTGTCGGTTCTGTTTGTTCACCTATGGGGTTCAAATACTCTTTGACTTTACAAGTTTTTTCGTGTCGTTTTCGACTATCCGCTCGACTAAATTTTTTCAAACAATAGTCGCATTCGTGACTACTCATCGAGAGACATCTGCACTGGTTGGTGACTTGACTAAAATGTGTTAATGTAGTAAAATAAGGACTTTTATACTCTCTATCCAAGTTGTGCTTCCAACCGGGTTAAATCTAGGATCAGATGTTGAATGTTTTTCTGAATGTTTTCCAGCTGTTGTATCATTTCATCTTTGGGGTTATGTTTTGGAGAAACCGGTGGCGAATTTTGCTTTCGTTTCCAACAGTTGAATCGTTCGTGGCGTTTTCTGACCCAATTGGTTTTAAAAACACGACCGCAATAGAAACAAGGGTCCGACATGTTGATGGGATCAATGGTTAAACTAAACGGTGTTTACACTGCTTCGTGATGGTATTTACATCTTTTCTAAGTCTCCACAGTTTTGTGATTATCACAGTTTGGTGTTGAACTATTTCTAAGTCTCCACAGTTTTGTGTTTATCACAGTTTTGTGTTAAACTATTTTCTAAGTCTCCACAGTTTTTGTGTTTATCACAGTTTTGTGTTGAACTATTTTCTAAGTCTGTAAATTCACTTCCGGTTTTTGTGACTCTAGCTATCCTCCCAAAATATTTGTGACTAGGTTGTGTATTTGTAAAAGTTAAGCTCTATCATAAACTGGTTGGGTGAGCGGCCGTAAACTGGCTGGGTGACTAATAGAAAAAGATATCCGTAAGACAAAGTTTTATGACCAGAAGCTATAAGAGTTTGTTTTACAAGCGAGTAATACACAGCAAAAAGAATGTTTGCGTAAGATAACATGATATAGGAGCTTGTTTTACAAGCGAAAGAAATAGCAAAAAATTTTGACATAAGATAACATGATATAGGAGCTTGTTTTACAAGCGAAAGATAACAACTGCCTCAATAGTCTAGTGGTTAAGACAGTGCGTTGTGGCCGCAAAAACCCAGGTTCAAATCCTGGTTGGGGCACTTCTTTTTCTAAAAGCAAGAAGGATGCACAATCGAATCGTTTTCGATTGAAAAATAGCAGAACGAGGTTTCGATCGCCGGACCTCTGGGTTATGAGCCCAGTACGCTTCCACTGCGCTATTCTGCATCCCACAAGGTTTAGAGTAAAAAGAAAACGTCAAATATAAGAGAATCATGTACATATTAGAAAATACGGTTGTTTATTCAGCGGGAGACTTGGTTCGCTTCACTGGAGGCTCACTGCCATCTCGAATAAACCTAGAAGGCTGTCCGTTTTGTTTATGTTTCCTCAGGGTCCGCATATCCTTTTGTAAGAACCTATAGAACCAATTCAACTCATTACTCAGTCAACCCGGGCTTGGCGCAGTCAGAGACTTCAAAACAAAATGGTAGGTTCAAGGGTAGAAACAAAAATAAACTTAGGGTTGAAAAACAAAATGGCGAACTCGAAGAAGAAACCTTCCCAGCAAAACAACACGGCGGACTCGAAGCAAAACAAAATGGCGGCTTCGAAGAAGAAACCTTCCCACCAAAACAAAATGGCGGATTCGGAGAAAAAACCAACATGGCGGCTTAGGGTTAAAAACAAAAATAAACTTAGGGTTAGCCCGCGAAGCGGGCTAGGGTTACCTTAAAGTTGGGGTTATTATTCATGAGCTACCCGCTTCCTACTTAGGGTTAGCCCGCTCCGCGGGCTAGGGTTCAGACCGCTACGCGGCCTGTATCTCATTTGCATAAAATTACGGAAATTGAGCGGACATATACTCTGCTGAGCACAGCTTGATTTTTTTTTTCGGGCATCAAACTGAACGGCATATTGAGCTGTCTTGCTTGGTTTTTGCATGCCAAGGTTCGTCAAATCTCCTTGGATTATTGGCTGTTCGCTTGAATGAACTTGACACGGCGCTCATATACAACAACAAAATAATACTTATTCTGAAGTAAATGGGTTATCTAGCAAATGACATGAACTGCCACTATTAGTCTAGTCAAAAATTTATACTGACATTTCACCGGCATTTTAGTGGGATTACCCGAAAGTTAGGATTTGAAGCACCTGTAATAAGAAATGTTGCGTAGGTTTTAGCAGCCGCGAATAAACCGACAACTGCTTCGCTTATAGTTACTTACATCTACTTAAGTAACTTTTATATTTCGTTCTCTAACTTAAGACCATCGACATTGAAAACAAACAAACACCAAACATGTTTAACTCTTTGACATAAGTTTTGCGGCTGCGAACTATTTAAAGCTCGGACGCTTTTAGAAATGCACAGAACTGTTTTTGGAAGCTTTTCGGATAAAATAGGTGTAAACCGACAATTGCTTCGCTTATAGTTTCTTAAATAACTTTTATGTTTCGTTCTCTAACTAGAGACCATCAAGATTGAAACAAACAAACACCAAACACGCTTTAAATTATTGCATAAGTTTTGCGGCTGCGAAGTAAGCTTAAGCTTATGTAAAGTTACGCGCTTTCAGGAACGCACAAAACTGTTTTAGGGAGCTTTTCGGATAAAATAGCTTTAAACCGACAACTGCTTTGCTTAAAAGATTATTGCTATTGAAAACTGCTAGGACAAGATAATCGACAATTACACAGAGAGATGGACCCGTCGGTAAAAATTGAAAGCAATTATTCGCCGAAATCTCACTGAAGTGATGCTTGTGCTGTTGTCTTACGATTGTGCTTTGACCTACTGTTATGAATAAGCAAACACAAAATAATGGACAGAGAAATCATTTTTGAAAAAGTTTATTTGAAAACCCGTAAGTTTATACTTAAATACAGTTTGCGTTACACTTCTAGCATCGTGGGTCCACGCGAGTGAAATTGGCTGAGCATGGCAAAATATTCAAGACTACATCTGTCACAAATCTGAGCGCGTTTTCTCATCATTTTTAAATACAAAAGTAAATGGCACATTTCTAATGACATAAATTAAATTTCCATTTCAAAACGTAATACTCAAAATCTTGTACCTTAAACCCTTTAGAAACTTCACTTAACCGGTTGTTTCATAACAAGACAAGCTCTCCGCCGTGAAGTAAACAAACATGAAATCCTCGAAGGCAGATTTCGTAACTTGAACGTTTCACCTTCCACCAAAAAGACAGCTGAGTACTCTTTGAACTTTTTCTTTCCATTTATAGATATAAACGTTTTTTCTCAAGTTCAAAACTTCAGTACTGTCGAACAATCGTTTTGGTAAACAAGCTATCAAACCTTTTCAAAACACCTTTTTTACTGCCAAGAAAAACGCCGGTTGCCCAAAAGCACCGCCCGATTTACCGCCAAGAAAAGATGGCATTCTCCATCCCCCGTAGGGTTGTCTTGGGACTCTCCTACCCCTCCCCCAGAGTCTGTACGGGCGTACGGGCGTACGCTGACCTCACAACCAAATTTGCTTAGCAATTGTGCTCCGCTGGCGAGTTTCGCCCGCGGGCTCCGCTATAACGTGATGTTATGTTATGGTCGACAAGCAGAAAGTTTTCAATCGATCAAGCGAAAGAATTAAGTTTGAGAGCTATTCCCCTACCAAAGAGAACACATTGAGCCAGGAAACGGCCAATTGCTGGGAAAGCTGAGTTGTCCAAGCACAGGACTTATTACAAGGCATGAAAGACTGAAACACAGTATTTTCTCGTTTTAAAATCGACAAAGCGCTGGTTCTCAAGATTGGCATTTCACATGATGTTCTTCGTGTTCAGGTCCAAATGCGACATCACGTGAGCAACGACAGGTGATATTATAGTTGGTCGCAAAGTACAATGGGTGGACCTTTCTTTCCTCCTTACGTTTACTTCGGAACAGTTTCACTGATTCATTCGGCTTTTCAAAGAAACGCTACAACAAATGCAAGGTCTTGGTGCTTTTCTCGTTCAGTGATGTGATCGATTCTTGTTCTCTCTTTTTTTCTCTTTTTCTTTCTAAATTTTGGTATAATAATCGCTACGTGCCTCGTTGGTTATTTATCACATGATATCCAAGGCGCCCCCGTATAGTAGTTATTAAACATCCGTTGCACCGGGTGCACTGTGGAATTTCCAAAATAACTAATAAAATACTTTCGATACACCCCCCACACTAGACAGGAGGCTACATTTCAGGGTAATTAGCGGCTGGTTTATAGAATTGTGTCCTACATACAGAGTGTGTAACGATGAAAGAGTGGAAAATACATCCTCGTCAAGATTTTGGATGTTGTTTGAGCTCAGGAACCTGTAAAACAAGACGAAAAATATTGTCGTAAAATCGAAAATATTTTGTGCCGTATAAAGCACTTATAGTTAAAGAAAGAGCAGAAGCTCGAAAGACTAAGCTGTGTAGCATAAGCCTGTTAAGACATCGATGTTAAATGGCATCACGTACTACAAAATGTGAGACATTACACAACAAGAAACCTTTTGTGGCATCGATATCGATTATAATGACACAAAATTAAACAACTTTGCTGACCCTGCGCATTGGCGTTCAGTTATAACAGCCAGCAGCAACCAAATAATGCATTTTAAATCAATTTAACAAACACCTCACAAAATTAACCGTTTCTGGAAACGCATAATGAGGCTAGGACTAGTTTGGACAATTAAAGTTAGTTCATCCGGTTACGCCTAAATTCTTCTGTGCAAAAAAGGGATTGCAAGTCCCAACAGCTTAGTGTGTCTCTCAAGACGCACTAAAGCCGAGTATTGTTTGGACGAATAATGAAATCTGTTTACATTTGCCTGGATGTGGCAAAGAACTGAATAAAAGATTAAGTCTGTAACACCATGGGTAGGGTAAATGGTGGCAATAAATGACATCCAGGTGCAACAGACTTGACTTGCAAAAATCCATTTGACATACATTTCACCCAATTTCTTACCAGTAGTTATTAACAATAGTTTGTTGGTTGGATATGCTGTCGTTTACGGCTGGCTTGCTTCCTAATATGAAGTTCTTTCTTGTTCTAATTTTGGAGTCCGCTTATTCAGTGCTGCGTTCGTCTTTATTAGTTAAACAAAGGCTTACGCCCCTATGGTTTCCTAAGCACGTTGAACAAATGTTTTTTGTATCAGTGCGTGGCCTCATAAAAACGAATCACTTTTGTACCGGTTTCTTCACCTCTTATATGCGTCGAAACCAAAGGAAGTGAGGTATGCTGTAAATAGGTATCTTTGGCAAACATTTCACCCAATATCTTACCAGTAGTTATTAAACAGTTGTTTGTTGGTTGCTCTTTGACAAGTTTAAATATATGACCTGATTTTCTAAAACATATACCTACAGAAATCTTTGTAGATCTTGAATTGTTGATTTAATTTGTTTTCGTTGTTTTTCTTTCTTTTTTTTTTTTTGGAGCTGTTGCAAAAGATTTGTGGGTAGAAGATAAAATGAACAGGGTGTTTGGCTGTTCAGGATTATTTTCTGTCCAACACCCTCCCCCCTCCCTTCGCCTCCTCCCTCCTTAGGAAGGGTCTTCTCTTTACTCTGGTCCATTCTCGCTCCCTCTATCTCTCTCTCTCTCTCTCTCTCTCTCTCTCTCTCTCTCTCTCTCTCTCTCTCTCGCTCTCTCTCTTTCTCTCTATCTCTCTCTCTTTTACACGAGTTTGCGACTTTTTAGAATTGGCGCTATCTGACCTCAGATTGACATCAATAGAACGAGATTTTAAGTTGGCTGCCTGGAGCAAAGTTTTCCTGAAGGGACCATGAAGCCTAGTGATGGAAAAAGTCTTCGATTTCTGGCTATGTGTCGTCTAATATCTTACCTGCAGTTTTTCTTGCTTTAAACTTAACGCCAGCTCTTTGGCTCGAAACATTTCTTTATCTTTTTTGAGTTCGTCAATTATCGAATAATATGCTTACCAGACAAAAACGTAAGACACGTATCGACATTCAGTTTGCCTTTTTACCCTTGCACGTGATTTGTTTTCCGTAAAACAACTTCTCGTTAAATAATTCCTCGCAGAAAACCCTTAAGGTATACCACTTTTACCCCGACTGTTCGAAAACTATTTCTAAAACATTAAGGCAAGGCGGAATGATCTAAACACGTTCAACAACTAAAATCAAAACGCACGTCGCGGTATTTGCATCGAAACAAAGAAAATAATAGAGTGAAAAGTTGCTCAAACAATAATTATCAGAAATACGCTTTGAGTCTACAACCTAGGCGCAACAGTTTGAGATTAACCAATTTCTGTGTGAATTCACCCCGTTGAAATCGTAAGAAACAGTTAAAACGGTTCAAGATAACTTTGTAATTTAAATCTTAATCTTATTAAAACATAATATCGTTTATTTTAGTTTATTACAATGTAATATTAATTTTTCTTAGGTAGGTAGTTAGTCACACGTACACACGACCCCTCAAGCATGTATTTGCTTTAAAACAGATCGTGGTTAAATAAAGGTTTATTATTATTAATGCAAAAGTGAATGTGAGCGCACTTAAGTTTATTCAGCGCACGAGACTGATAATTCCCGTTCCGCCTGCAAAATGCATCATTGTTTGACGCTATCTAGAAACGCGTTTTAAAAAGCTAACTTAAACGAGATTTTTAAACCGTCTCTGTTACAAAACAAGTCATTTAATCTCATGTTCGTAAGAAAATAAGCTCTGATAAAAAAGGTAACAACAGGGACGATGTCGCAAGGACGGATTCATTAAACCCAAACACACAGGTGATACGTTTAGTTCAGAAACAGGCCGCAACCGCAGTGACAACTCTTTTCTGTGCCGTGCTATTTTTTAATTTAAATGTTTCTTTTTATAAGACTAACAAGCTGTCCGAATGAATCCTCGCTGTCACAAGCATAGCCTGATTTTCTTCAAAGTGTTTTATTTGAGACAACTATAAAGCATGGAGAGAAACGGACAATTTCAGCGAAATGTCCTTATGTCATTGGGCATGTTCAAATGGTTTCAAGTCAAGCGAAAAATATGCTATAACATGCATCAAGGCTTGGAAGC
Source organism: Siderastrea radians (assembly GCA_964017195.1). Lineage (NCBI taxonomy): Eukaryota > Metazoa > Cnidaria > Anthozoa > Scleractinia > Rhizangiidae > Siderastrea > Siderastrea radians. Next base: position 12,047,540 of record OZ024889.1, on the reverse strand, counting down.
TAAAGGCTCAAAAGTGCCACGAATAAATAATCTCTCTCTAGACGCGCTGAATCGGGCTGGAAGTTAAACAAAATTGATATGCTACATTTGGAAATATATATTTCGGGACCGGATTTTCACAAAATATATTTGTAAGAAAGCTGCTTTTTTACGTGAAAAGACCGGGTCTGTGTAATATAAATATCGGGACCGTATTTTTACAAATATGTATCTGTAAAAAAACTGCTTTTTTACGTAAAAGGTGAGGAAACCTTTTATTATATATGGGGACAGTAATTTTACAAATATATATTTGTAAAAATGCAGCTGGTGGTGTAGTGGTTAACACATCGGCACTAGAAAGTCGAGGACTTATATATTTATACACCCGTTTTTAAAAACATGGCAACTTGAAAAATATATGTACATATAAATTTACCTTTTGTTTTCATATTTTATCTTTTGTTTTCGGTTTGTGAAGACAAAAAAAAATGATGGCGCAAACTTCAGATTACAACGCGTACGGTTAAAAATTAAAAACTAAAAAAAATATGTGCAATTGTTGTGCGACTTTAGATACTACCTTATATAGTTTACATACTCACAAAAGGAAAAATGCAAATGAAGGTTACATAACAAAACAAATGATCTAAATTAGAAACAAAAATAAAAATTGAAAAAGTGTCAATCACAATAACAAAGACGGATACGGAAAACAAATTAAAGTGACACTTGTTTCACAGCATTTCGGCATAACAAATTCCCTAAAGAGAGCCCTGAATAATCTCGTGGAAAAGCCGCCGTAACAGAGACACTAAACAGGGTCCCTGAACGACAGCTAACCAAAGAAAAGAAAATAACATATTCCCTCAGTAGGGTATATATATATAAACTGAAATGTATATATAATTTGCACGATAGAGGATAGTCAACAAATAAATGAAAATCTTTATTTTAGACCCGACGCGTTTCGGCTTCTGCCTTCATCAGGGGTCTATGCTCTTCGTTTGTTTACAGATAATTAGAGTTACTTATCATGACGTAATAAAGCGTATCAATTAGTGATGTTAATTAGTTAACAACGTCCTGTGAGATCGTTATTACGATAATTATTTTGACGATCTTGAGTAAGACGCCCTTTATCTGACTTATGTTTTGAAACTTTTTTTTGCACGCAATTCTTTATAAAGGTATTTGCCTCCCTTCTCTCTACTCTATTCTTTTATTCAGTCCATTTGGTTGCAAAGTTTTAAGAGTTCTTTGCCAAAATATTTCTCTTGTAGGAAGGATTTCCTTTTTTCGTTCGATAGCCATGTCGTTTTATTTAATCATTGCGTCATTGTCAAAGTTATGAGTTTCTGTGTTATGTAAAAAGTGCTCAGTGAGTTCTCAGCTACTAACTCCTTTTTTAACATGATTTCTGTGATTGTTGAGTCGTAGGTTAAAGCCTGTCTCGCTCTTTCCTACATACTGTAATTTGCAGATTTTGCATTCGATTATATAAACGACCCACGTCGATTGACAATTCACCGTATAGAATATGTCGAAAACTTTGCTGTCTTGAGTCTGTGTAAAGGTGGAGGTCTCATTTATGCGACTACACCAGCTGCATTTCGGTTTGCTGCGAGGTCCACAGCTGCCAGTTGTGTTGTTGTTGGCTCTAGTAGGTTTACTTTTTAATTTGGTGCTCACGAGTATATCTCTGAGACTTTTCGGTCAGCGATATGCAACGAGTGGTGGCTCTTGAAAAATACGTGCCAATCTTTCCTTTGATTGGAGAAAGTGCCAGTTTCTGTTAGCTATTTCCGCAATAACTGTGGAGTTAAATATCTTATTAACTGTTATTGAAAAAGTTAGAAATCCTAATCAAGGTATCAGAAGAGCTCGGGATTCATAGACTCAAACCTACTATAAACAGCCTTAGATTAAATCACCCATTTAGATAATCCTATAGCCTATTTCCATATTGCTACTTTCGTCTTATTTTAGCTCTTTACGTCATATGTATATATATACACAAACTGAACAAATGAAAATTTGCCCTGAGTGGGATTTGAACCCACGCCCCTTCCCCCTCCCCCCCCCCCCCGGCTACTAGTCGGGTATGATGACCATTACACCATCAGGACAACCACACTGGCAACACAGTAATCGAAGAGGTGATTTATGTGGCTTGAGATGTGGGCCTCCCGGAAATTTTCTTTCAACGTGAAAAGGTAGTGGAAGCCTATAACTCCATTTGCAACCAATCTAAGGATCAAGTTTGTCAGCTACAAAGGAGGATCCACAATATAAACAGTTAATGGTTGCCTCAGGCCAACATAGAATGTCACTGCGTCAGGAGGATCAAAGATTAACAGTCCAAGCCTCACTGCATGGAATTAAAACTCGTTGAAGGAAAGCGAGGACGGACAACTTCTGACGACTAAAAAGTTAAAAAATTTAACAAAAAATAAAAACGTTTCGGTCTTAGACCTTCATCAGAAAAATTGAACTTATCAAATCTACCTTAAATAAGATTACAGTACAAAACAAGACGCAAAATACAATTCAACGCTATGAGTTAGGTAACTGGCGTGATTATAACAATACTAAAATGAGGATAAGTGACGCTAATCAAAAACATTCAAAAATAAAAACAGCATAGTACAACGATTATATATATATATATAAACCAGTTGGTGAACTACTCAAATCTTGAGTGAATGGACATTTAATACTTGCACCGCTGCCTGCATGTTGAGATTAGCTAATTTCGCTTGTTAAGTGTTGCCATGTGCGGCCTACAGATTAGAAAGAATTTCTCTGTGTTACAAAGATCACACCGTTTTGTAATGTTTGTGTAAGGTCTTTCCACGTGACTTTGAATTCCTTGTTTTCCCCTTTTAGCTGCCAGATGTGTTTGCTTAGTTCAGTCTCACTTTTTCTCTTTTCGTGTCTAAAGGACATCTGATGGTTCAAGCATCGGCATAAGCATCGTCAGGAGCCATAATCGGGGATGGAGACCGTAACTAAGTGCCATTTTCAGTAGTGGTGTTGGCCCCATCGAAAAAGACAAATGTGCCATTTTTAGAAAAACTTTCGCCATCACGCGTGACACACGCGCGTGTGTTTTGCGAGGACTACGCGCAGAGAAAAACAAACGAAATGGCGTCGGAAATTACCTTCGTTGGAGATGAATAAATTCAACTTCTGTCATCAGTGTCGCTTCCTAATTTGAGGCAAGCCCTTAGGGAGAACTTTCTGGATAGTGACTCTGGATATGAGGATTGTCCAAGTGATTCTGACGATGGCAGTGAGAATATTTTAGAAAAATCCTGTGGCGAAGATGCGTCGGACATGTCGGACGAGGATTTCCCCGTTAGACGGAAGAAACGTTTTGCGGGAAAAAAGACGTCGAACTACGCAAAAATCAGTTTAAGGCGAATCAGGCAGGAAAAGGGAAAATACATCCCGAAATTATATTTCCTCTGAGGACGTACAGAGATTGAAGGGCAGCCGCAAACACTGTTAAAAGATTTTCCAAGGACGTTGTAAAGAAAAGTAACGCACTGATAAATCGTTGTCACTTTTTCCACTGCAAGAAAACTAATAACATATATTTAAATACCGAATCACTAAAAACACGTTTGCCGAGATTTCTCAGTGTATGTTTTCTGAAATAATGCCCCCCTTTACCGAAATGGCCGAAATGTATTATGTAATGAAGACAAAGAATAGTGAAAAGCGCGCTTTGCTTTCAATCAAATGCTCTCGCGGTGCGTTATCAACCGTCGACAAAATAGAGAACTGGAAAAACACGTACCAAGAGAAAAAAACTACTTCCGTCGATGACAAGGAGAAAGATGAAGTGAAACTTCTTGCTGCCCTAGTGTTGAATATTACTTTCTGGGCAATTTACGAACCTAGAAAGGATGGATAGCGCAGTGGACGTGGATAGCGTTTCAACGACATAGTGAGCTTTTAAATTTTTTTTCTCTGCCAGCAACCTGGCGAGAAAAATCACTTTGTATCGAAGCGAAATTAAGGATAAATTACAACTGAACGTCCCTGAGACACAAATCTAAGTTGTTTGAGAGTGCTTGATTTCTTTGCACGAAAAGAAACTGTAGAAATAGAAATTTAAGCATTTAGCCCTGTGTTTACAATTTCTTTCATCGGTAATATAAGTAAACTACTCGTTCTTAAAATTTCACAAACAGTAGGTTTTATACGGAAGGCTTGGACTCCGAAATATCGAGACAAGACAAAATAGAACACAGTAAAGTGGAAAAAAAAACATTTAATAAAAATTGTCACACTTTTTATGGCGAGTCAGTACAAAAATCATGCAGCAGTCTGAACAACAAGCATTGAACAAATTCAGTACCAGAAAAGGCGACATTTTTTGGCTATACCACACAAAATTGACACTGGTTTACCTGTACTCGTTGTGGCTCTATCTGTGTTCGATTCCCTTGAGCAGCTCCAGACATTTAGACACAAGTCGGATGCCATGTAAAATACGTTGAATCGCCTTCACAGTTGTTTGAGTGTTGTTTTTACCATTCCTTCCGCTGGCTCTAAACTGAGAAGGCCGAAATGTCTTAAGGACATTTTGGTTCACTCAGAACTTAAGACACCGGTTAATAATAAGGGTTGTGTTAAGTGTACAGATAAAAGATGCAGGGTGTGTGATTATCTTGTTGAAGGTACCAGATTTATTAGTGGAGTTACTGGCAAGAGTAACATAATTAATTTTAACATGGGGTGTAATTCTGATCATGTGATTTACCTTATATCATGCGCCAGGTGTCCAATGCAATATGTAGGATCCACTATTAATAAATTTAGAATTAGGTTCAACAACCATAAATCTAGGCTCAATAGTCACGTTAAACTTACTGCTGAGAACAGGGTTAAGGATGACATCATATACAAGCACTTTAATCAGCCAGATCATAGGGGTCTTAAGGATGTAAGAATTCAATTAGTTGACAAGGGTTCGAATGAAAGATCGCTTAGGGAAAGGGAGGCCCAGTGGGCTTATCGTCTGAGGACAATTTACCCTTCGGGGCTTAACAGCGATGATTTTTTCTGTAGTAGAAATCCTAGGAGGGATCTGTTTTAAAATTTTAATTGTATTGAGTTTTAATCCCTATGCTTTAAATTACTGTACTTTTATTTGCATTATATTTAGTTGTACATAAGTGCGCGCGCTTGCGAGCGCGCGTGCCTTAGCTATTTAGCGTTTGACTTTTATTTTATTTGGTGCGAATAGTGTAACGGTTGTAACCGCCCACATGTGCTCGCGTATGTTTACTGTTGAGCGTCTTACGTTACCTAAGCGTATATATTGTAACAGCTCTAGCCGCTTGATCAGTTGCCCTGACGAAGTCTTTTATTAATAAAGACGAAATATCGGCAAGTCTTATTTCCAGTATTTTTGTGGGTTAATGGTTGCCTCAGGCCAACATAGAATGCCACTGCGTCAGGAGGATCAAAGATTCACAGTCCAAGCCTCACCGCATGGAAATAAAAACGTTTCGGTCTTAGACCCTCATCAGTTACATGAAAAATTGAACTTATCAAATCTACCTTAAATAAGATTACAGTACAAAACAAGACGCAAAATACAATTCGAAGCTATGAGTTACGTAACCGGCGTGATTATAACAATACTAAAACGAGGATAAGTGACGCTAATCAAAGACATTCAAAAATAAAAACAATATAGTGCATCGATTATATAACGAAAAAAGGAAAACTAAACAATACTAACAATTAAGGTGGCTTACTACAGTTTTCAGAAGAGAAAGATAACCTTTTTAAAACTTTAGTTTAAAGCCAACAGGAGTTTTCTTTTGGGTTATTTGTTGCTACAACTGTTAAAAGAAATGATATTAACCCTCATTATCCTGGAAAAGAAATATGAAAAGCTTAGAAAATATCAAACATAACAGACCGTGTGCTAGTAGTGGACTGGAAACTAGACTTTTTTAGGGCTTTTTTCTCAAAATCTAGCCGTACGACCCTACCTCAATTTTTCAGGATTTGAAAAGTGGCTATAAATAAACAACTATGCAAAAGAAAATGAAAATCTGTAAGGCAGAATTTTTGCTAATGAAGAAAATGTCGAATTTTCGCTTTTTTGAGAATTAATAAAAATCTCTCTTACAGATTTTGCTAATATTTTTTCTACAGGTGAAACTTACTACTATGAATTGATTCTGAATTTTTTACTGTGGGTTAAACGGTCAGTTTTTGAGTAGATTGGGGTAAAAAAGTCGATTTGCGATTTTTTTGCGACCTCCTTGGTGAGCAAAACTGAGCATGCGTGCAACTTAAGCGCGCGCTGAAATAACGCAATATGGCGCGTGCGATAAACATAAGAATTTTTACAACAACTTCGCGAGGTTTTTGTCAAGGTTTAACAGATATTTTATACCGGTAGCGCTCACCAACTTCGTCAAGGCTTCGTCCATTCATGATAAAGAATGTTAATAGTACGCCACGAGCGATTTCTACAAGCCAGATTTCAGAGGTGTTTTCAGCTTTTTCTCGATGATGGCGTCAAGTATTGCACGCGCGAAAAAAAAATGGCGTCAGAGAGAATTTCTCAGCGCGCGCAATTGTGTCTCAGAAAAACTGTAGTAAGCCACCTTAAACGTAATCACAAGGTGTAGATACAGGTATAACACTAAATAAATAAAAATAAAAAATAATAGATGACAGATAAGACTAAAAACTAGAAATTACTAATTCAAATACGATGACATCTGCAATGCGGCAAAAGAGAGAGCAGTCAAAAGGAAAGCAACCTACGTTTACGCAAACATGGATCATAACAAAATCCCAAATCGAGGCCTTTGGAGCCCCAAAGGGCTGATAAACAACAAAATCCCCGGGGGCGCCCTTAAACAATAATGACCGTAATAAGTTCCCCGGACAGGGCCTTTGAGTATACCCAACACCTAAGAGGCTGACAAAATCCAAGAAAAGGGCCTTTGAGCGACCATATATCGCGAACGAAGAATCGCAAAAAAGAAAATTAATTATAACAAATTCTATTCCTAGAATGAAATTCTTTTCTTTTATTTAAACCATGGAGTGCCAAAGAGAACAGCTGAGCACTCCAATAGGCCTCCTTTGTAATTAAAAGCCTGTCGATCTCATCCGAGTTGTTTGGGGCCTGCACCTGATCAATACATTGAAACGAAAAATCATCTAAAATGTGTGGAGTTTTGTTGAAATGCACTGCTACTTCACAAGTTGTTTTGTTTGTGAGCATAGCAGACTTGTGATTACGAAACCTAATTCGAAAATCAGTGGTAATAGATCCTATGTATTGCAAACGACATTTCTTGCAAGAAAGCACATTTTATTCTAAACCTACAGACAGTCATTTATATCTTTCACCTTCCAGCTGCCATCCCAAGCATGTCTTCAAGGCTATTCCTCTTGGAGTAGCCACAAGATTGAAAAGAAATTGCTCTGAAGAAATTTTCCTTGCCAAGAGAACAGCTGAATACAAAGGATACCTTGTTAATCAGGGTTATCCCTCTAAATTAGTCAATGATCAATTCTCCAAAGCCTCCGCCATTTCTAGAAATGATTTACTTAGGACACGTGGAAAAGAAGCGAAGAAATTATTTCCATTCGTATTGACATTTAATCCAAATTTGCCGAACGTGGGTAACATAATTAGAAAGCATTTGTTGATTTTACAATCCAATCCCAAATTAAAGGAACTTTTCCCTCTAGGCTCTATCATACTATCTTTTCGTAGGTCAAACAATCTTAAAGAATTATTGGCACCAACTCGTTTTAAAACCGCCGAAGGGGGACAAACAATTCAACAAAGCAATGGCTGTTTCAAATGCGAAAGGAATAGATGCGATCTTTGTCGAAATTTCTTTGTTGAATCCAAATCATTTCTTAGCTTGCAGACGGGCAAAAAATAAACCATTCATTCAAGACTTTCTTGTGATTCTAAAAATGTGATTTATTTGGTTTCTTGCAAGAAATGTCGTTTGCAATACATAGGATCTACTACCACTGATTTTCGAATTAGGTTTCGTAATCACAAGTCTGCTATGCTCACAAACAAAACAACTTGTGAAGTAGCAGTGCATTTCAACAAAACTCCACACATTTTAGATGATTTTTCGTTTCAATGTATTGATCAGGTGCAGGCCCCAAACAACTCGGATGAGATCGACAGGCTTTTAATTACAAAGGAGGTCTATTGGAGTGCTCAGCTGTTCTCTTTGGCACCCCATGGTTTAAATAAAAGAAAAGAATTTCATTCTAGGAATAGAATTTGTTATAATTAATTTTCTTTTTTGCGATTCTTCGTTCGCGATATATGGCCGTTCAAAGGCCCTTTCCTTGGATTTTGTCAGCCTCTTAGGTGTTGGGTATACTCCCCTGTCCAGGGAACTTATTACGGTCATTATCGTTTAAGGGCGCCCCCAGGGATTTTGTTGTTTATCAGCCCTTTGGGGCTCCAAAGGCCTCGATTTGGGATTTTGTTATGATCCATGTTTGCGTAAACGTAGGTTGCTTTCCTTTTGACTGCTCTCTCTTTTGCCGCATTGCAGATGTCATCGTATTTGAATTAGTAATTTCTAGTTTTTAGTCTTATCTGTCATCTATTATTTTTATAGTAACATATTTCAAATTTTTGTTCTGTATCGTTCATTTATTTAGTGTTATACCTGTATCTACACCTTGTAATTACGTTTAATTGTTAGTATTGTTTAGTTTTCCTTTTTTCGTTATATAATCGATGCACTATTAATATTGTTTTTATTTTTGAATGTCTTTGATTAGCGTCACTTGTCCTCGTTTTAGTATTGTTATAATCACGCCGGTTACGTAACTCATAGCTTCGAATTGTATTTTGCGTCTTGTTTTGTACTGTAATCTTATTTAAGGTAGATTTGATAAGTTCAATTTTTCATGTAAATGATGAAGGTCTAAGACCGAAACGTTTTTTTTTTAATTAAATTTGTTAACTTTTAAGTCGTCAGAAGTTGTCCGTCCTCGCTTTCCTTCAACGAGTATATATAAATATATATATATATATATATATATATATATATATATATATATTAGTTGATTTGCAGAACTGCTGTCAGAGTGCTCAATAGAAAAACTAGAGCATAAATATTAGAAGACAGTCTGATCAACTGAAGATTAGACTTGGCATTTTTATTACTAAATAGTTTCGTACCGCACAACTTGTACGGCACTCATCAGATAAAGTTGCCAAAATGTAAAGATTACAACGCTACACTGGTATATAAGGACGCTCGATGAGAAGGAAAGTATAAATTACAACGGTTTTTCGGGACAATGAAAGCTTATGACAATGATAATTAAAAAGTATAATTAAGTTGACTTATTGAGATGATAAGTTAATTTCCTTGCTATATAACATGTTAATTTGCAGTACAAGGAGGGAAATACTCAAATACGACCCTTGTGTGACGAACAGATGATTGCACGGACTTTTTGACCTGTGGTTGAGAGGTAATTAATCCGGTGTCGGATAACCAAAGCTAGAATTAAAGCTTCTTTTTGCATCTATTTTACTACGAATACGCAAAGGTAAGATGTTTTTCATCAAAATAAAAAGTATTTTAAGTTACAATGTGTATGATGTCTGATATTGAACTGTAGAAGGTTTTCTGAGCTTATTCTTGATTGATGTTGGGTTTATTTATAGTGACGTTTGTTTGTAGTACAAAATCGTCCCGTTGCCAAAATGTACTTACCGTTTCCGTCTCTCAACGGGACACTTTTGTCGGGCCGAGGAAGAAATTTTCACACAACACAATATAAAGTATAAGCTTAAGGACCATCGTAGTTTCGGCTTGAAATTCAATGTACCAGTGGACTTCCTATGGTTTAGAAGTTAGCTAAAATTTGCTTATTCGCTAAAGCGCTTAGAGCGGGGTAGTTAAAACAGCTAGAAAGATGGAAAATTTAAAAGCTTTTCCAAAATAAACTACTGTTTTGGAAAGAGCAAGAATGATGTTATGATTTGCTAAGGGTACATTGGTAAGTATTACCGCGTTTAGCTGTAAGAGCGAACTGAGAAAATGCACCATTTTACCCTATTTTTAACGGCGGCGGAAAGCCAAAATGACGATTTTCAAACTTTCCTCGATTTTGAAAAAACCAAAGCGCTTTAGGAACTTTTAATTGCATTGTCGAAAATAACTCACCAAAGGGTTTACTTAGGCAAAATATGAAGAAATTGAAAATTTCCCAACTGGCGCCGGGTTTTCGATATTTACAGACACTGGCTCTTAAATGTTGAACTTGCTTTTTTTGTGCTTCTCGGTCATATCCCGGCACACATTTCAGTCTTATGGGCTTCCAGAAGGATTCTCATCATGCAATACAGTGACTGACAATTCAGGGTCGTAAACCTAAAACCACAATAATTACTCTGGGCAATCACAGCAAGTGCAGACGACGCCAATCAAATCACGAAGATATACCTGTGATCAAGTAACGAATCTAACTAGCCGTAATAAATCTGCAAGTTGTGACTTCTAACTAAGCCAAGCTATTAACTATTGACAGCGTCTGATTAAGAAAGACGAAAACGGACGCCAATTAATTTCAACACTCAATTGAAAACCTTTCTAATATATATTGACAATAATATTTTATGTCTATCCCGATGGGATCACTACCTTACCGTGGTGGGATAGTTTGTGTGTCTCTAGGACCCCTAGAGCTATGTCGGCTGGAGTATTATATTCCTGGTAGGGCTATCCATGCCGAACAGGTCGAAGGGTAGAGACCAGACGAAGAGTGATCCCCTGGCCCTCCAGGTTGGGGGTTGGGCGGTGGGCTAATAACCCGCTCCCGTAAAACCTGCGTATTACAGAAACCGAAACTAGCGTTGCCACTGCGCTTTACTGTGGGGAAGCAGAGGTACAAGATGTTAATGCTTGGTTGGATCAACGTGCGACGCAAAGAATGACGCTTAAACCGCCCATGAAATTGCTGTCGCCAAAAGCGTGTGTGAAGATCGGACAGTGGAACGTAAGGACAATGCTCGAGATGGGCAAGTGTTCCCAGGTGACTCAAGAGATGCAGAGGTATGGTATCAGCATTCTGGGGTGGGTGAAATGAAATGGAACTCTTGTGGGAAGATGATGACGGCCTCTGGAGAAACTGTGTTGTACTCTGGAATGGGTGGAGGTGAAAACCGTGAGAGAGGAGTTGGCTTAATCCTGTCCAAAGACGCTGCACAAAGTCAGCTAGAATGGGAACCAGTGTCTGAGAGGATCATCAGGGCCAGGCTCAACTCGAGGTGGTAGCAGGTCACTGTCATACAATGTTATGCCCCGACAAAAGAGGCAACGGAGGAGAAGAAGGACACCTTCTATGAGCAGTTGCAGGCGGTGATGGAGCAGGTGCAGCGCAGAAATATGAAGATTGTCATGGGAGACATGAACGCTAAGGTTGGGACGGACAACACTGGCAGAGAGGAGGTGTTGGATAGACTCGGAGCTAAGGCTGAGATGAATGAAAACGGTGAAAAGTGGGCTGACGTCTGTCAGGCAAATAAGCTGGTGATCGGCGGAACGCTGTTCCCCCACAATGAGTGTCATAAACGGAGTTCGATGTCTCCCGATGGCGGTACTGAGAATCAGATAGATGGTGTGGCATTCAGCAAGAGATGGAGGAGCTTGCTGCAGGACGTTCGCACCATGCGTGGGGCGGACGTTGGGTCAGATCACCACCTGTTGGATAAAGATTGCCAAAGTAAAGAACGGGAAGAGTGGCAGAGTGCGCTTTGGGGTCAGCAAGCCGCGAGACCTTGAGACGAGGAACGTATTCAAGCTGGCACTGCACAATAGATTCGAGTGTCTGCAGCAGATGGAGGAGGAAGAACCGTCGGTGGATGACGAGTGGAGACAGATCGAGCAGGGTTATGTGGAAACTTGTGAGAAGGTGCTGGGAAGACAATTAAACAACGAAAGGAAGCGAAAAATGCGACGAACATGGCCAGGAAGAGAAATCAGAGGAGAGATGCGAATAGGAGGCACCAGGAGCTGAACAGAGAGGTGAAGAGAAGCTGTAGGAGAGACAAGAGGGTGTATGTGGAGTCATTAGCGGAGAGAACTGAGGAGGCTGGAAGGAGGGGTGATGTGAGGACTGTGTACGAGATTACCAGGAGGCTGAGTGGGAGATTCCAGAGTATGTGTAAGCCGGTGAGAAATGAGGCAGGCATGTTGCTCAGGACAGCGGAGGAGGAGACGCACAGGTGGAGGGAGCACTTTGAAAGAGTGCTTCATCATGACGAGCAGCCCAAGCCACCGGAGGTGGAGCCAAGGAACGAGTTGAACATCAGGACGGGTCGCATCACACGTGTCGAGATCAAGAGCGCTATAAGAAAGTGAGAGAATCGGAAGGCAGCAGGCTGCGACAGTATTCCACCAGAGGCAATCAAGGCTAGAGGTGAGGTATCAGAGGAGGTTCTTTTGGACCTCTGCAACCGGATATGGAGTGAGGAGCAGGTGTCGGAGGAATGGAGGAAAGGTCTGCTAATCAAGCTGCCAAAGAAAAGCGACCTGAGTCACTGTAAAAACTGGCGCGGCATCATGCTGTTGAACATGGCAAGTAAGATGTTCTGCAGAGTGATCTTGGAGCGCATCAAGGCGGCACTGGACGAGGAATTGAGAGAGGAGCAGGTGGGGTTTCTAGGTGGTCGGAGTTGTACAGACCAGATAGCGACACTGAGGATCATTGTGGAACAGAGTACTGAGTGGCAATCCTCCTTGTACATCAACTTTATAGATTTCGAAACGGCCTTCGATAGCATCAGCAGAGAGGTGTTGTGGAGGTTGTTGCGACATTATGGGTTACCCGTGAAGATAGTCACCATCATCAGAGCTCTCTATGAGGGTTTTTCTGCACAGGTGGTACATAATGGACAGAAGACCGAGCCGGTAAGCATGAGAACTAGGGTCAGACAAGGCTGCCTGCTATCGCCCTTGCTGTTTCTGGTCATCCTGGATTGAGTGACGAAGACGAAGACGGGTTTTGCCACGAGGCGTGGTATCCAGTGGTCTTTTATGACATCCTTTAGAAGATCTTGACTTTGCCGATGATATGGCCCTACTGTCACCAGAATACAGGACATGAGTGAAAAGACGCGGGCTTTGGAGGATCGGCGTGCAAAGTGGGCTTGAAGATCAATGCCGCAAAGACAAAGCTGATGCGTATCGGTATCAAACGTGGCGATAGTGTGCTGATTGCAGGGGAGCAGGTAGGGGAGGTGGATGAGTTCACGTACCTCGAGAGTATTGTGAGCAAGAAGAGAGGAACTGATGCAGATATCCAGGCACGCATTGGGAAAGCGAGGCAGGCATTCGCGATGCTGAAACCAGAATGGCGGTCTACGACAGAATCTCTGGGTCAAATGTGAAAGCGGTGCTCTTGTATGGTTTCGAAACCTGGAGGCTGACCAAGGGATTGAAGCAGAAATTGCAGGTGTTCATCAACAAGAGCCTGAGGAGCATCCTGCGGATTTGGTGGCCACGAAGAATCTGTAATGAGGAGCTTTGGAAACAAACAGGGCAGCAGCCGATAGAGGAGGAGATAAAACAACGAGCGTGGGGTTGGATTGGCCACACGCTAGGGAGGCCAGATGGACACGTGGCCAAGAGGGTCCTTGAGTAGAATTCACAGGGGAAGGGCAAGAGAGGGAGACACCAACACACCTGGAGACGCACGAGAATGTTAGAGTTGGAGGAGAGAGGGCTTACGAGGCGTGAGACAAAAGACACTGCACAAAATAGAGTCAGATGGCGAGTGCTAGTGGAAGACCTATGTTCCATTAGGAAAGAAGAGGAATAAATCAAGTAAGTCATAATATTTTATGTGCCGTCTGTTCAACGTATTAGAATTGCTATTCATATCAGCAATTGTTACACAAAAACCTTGAACAGGTTTCCAGCTCCCCCCCCCCCCCAAAAAAAAGCCCCGAGATTTCAATGTACAGTGACAGTGTAACCGCTTAAGGGAAGGATATAAACAGTTTGATAGAGTCAATTTTTATTACTCACAGGTTCCACACGTCCAGATCAGCAAACACTCCTTGAGATAGAGATGTGATAGCATTTGAAGACAAATCCCTGCAAAACGGAATAATTTACTTCTCTCTAGGTTACAAATTCAATATCTTTAAATTGGTGTGTGTGTAAAGACGCTTGTTTTTTGATTGTGTTCTGTTGAGGGAGACATATAAACAGTTTGATAGATTCAATTCTTATAACTTACAGGCCCCCCACAAATGTATCAGCAAACACTCCGCGAGGTAAAGATGTGATAGCATTTGAAGACAAATCCCTGCAAAACGGAATAATTTACTTCTCTCTAGGTTACAAATTCAATATCTTTAAATTGGTGTGTGTGTGTAAAGACGCTTGTTTTTTGAGTGTGTTCTGTTGAGGGAGACATATAAACAGTTTGATAGATTCAATTTTTATAACTTACAGATGTAACACAAATGTATCAGCAAACACTCCGCGAGGTAAAGATGTGATAGCATTTGAAGACAAATCCCTGCAAAACGCCAAAATTTACTTCTCTCTAGGTTTAAATGTTTGTTTGTTTGTTTTTCGCTTCTCGGCCATATCCCAGCACAAAGTTTGGTCTCATGGGCTTCCAGAAGAAATCTTATCATGCAATACAGTGATTGACGATTGAGGGTCGTAAAACTAAATCCAAAATGATCACTCTGGCCAATCACAGCAAGCGCAGACAAAACCAATCATATTACGGAGAAAGTACATGTAAAAAAGTAAAAGAATCTGACTAGCCAAGAAAACTCTGCAAATTTAGTGTTTTCTGACTTAGCCGAGCCAAGAAAAATCTGCAAGTTTCAATTTCTAATGTAACAGCGGATGATAAACAAATACCACAACGGACGCCAATTAATTTCAACACTCAATTGAAAACCTTTCTAATATTGACAATAATATTTTATGTGCCGTCTGTTCAAATTATTAGAATTGCTATTCATACCAAAAATTGTAACTTAAAAGCCTGAAAAATCAGGTTTGAACAGGATTCCAGCCCCCCCCCCCCCAAAAAAAAAACACCAGGGGCCCATTTCTCGAAACTCCCGATACCTTTCCGGGTCCGTTAAGTATTTTTTCGAGCTCATTTATTTGTCAGCTAATTGTAATTATTGGTGCAAACTTGGCAATATGCTTCATGAAATTAGAAAGATTAAAATTTAGATTTCAAAATCAATAAAAGTTGTATAGCTATTGGAGAATATTGTGCACCTAAAATAGTTTTCAGGCCCGGCAAGTTATCGGGAGTTTCGAGAAAAGGGCCCCAGGAGTTTTTTAAGTACAGTGTAGCAAACCTATCCGACGAACAGCTGCTATTAAGGTTCGTTTTATGAAATTTTTGCCATTAAGAACAGCCTTTTTCGGACGTATAGGCTATTCATATGAATAGTTCAAAGATAAAAAATAGGCCAGTCGTTCACAACTATGGCGCCTAAGGTTATTACTTTAGGTAGTAATTTTCTTGTTTTTTCATAAATAATTGCGTAGACTCCTTTGCAGCTACTCTCCAATCTTAAGTGAGGGTGGCTGTCCTTTAACGTTTTCATCCAAGTCGACGGAGTTGAATCCGTTAAAGGCCCGGTAAGCCAAAAAAATTCAACGACTCTCAACTAATGTACTTTAATCGGGCCTTAATTTCTTGAGACTTGGGTACAAGTGGCTCTTTTTTGAAAAGGATTTCATCCACTCGACAGAGTTTGCTCAGCTAAAGGTACAGCCAAACAAATTCAATATCCTTTAATTTGGTGTGTATGAGGACACTTATTTTTGAATTGTTTTTGTTGAGGGAGGCATATATTAAACAGTTTGATGGAGTCAATCCTTATTACTCACAGTGTCATCAAACTCAGATCAGCAAACACTCCTTGAGATAGAGATGTGATAGCATTTGAAGACAAATCCCTGCAAAACGGAATAATTTACTTCTCTCTAGGTTACAAATTCAATATCTTTAAATTGGTGTGTGTGTAAAGACGCTTGTTTTTTTATTGTGTTCTGTTGAGGGAGACATATAAACAGTTTGATAGATTCAATTCTTATAACTTACAGGGACGACATAAATACATCAGCAAACACTCCGCGAGGTAAAGATGTGATAGCATTTGAAGACAAATCCCTGCAAAATGCCAAAATTTACTTCTCTCTAGGTTTAAATGTTTTTTTGTTTGTTTTTCGCTTTTCGGCCATATCCCAGCACACAGTTTGGTCCCATGGGCTTCCAGAAGGAATCGTATCATGCAATACAGTGATTGATGATTGAGGGTCGTAAATCTAAATCCACAATGATCACTCTGGCCAATCACAGCAAGCGCAGACAAAACCAATCATATTACGGAGAAAGTACATGTAAAAACGTAAAAGAATCTGACTAGCCAAGAAAACTCTGCAAATTTAGTGTTTTCTGACTTAGCCGAGCCAAGAAAAATCTGCAAGTTTCAATTTCTAATGTAACAGCGGATGATAAACAAACACCAAAACGGACGCCAATTAATTTCAACACTCAATTGAAAACCTTTCTAATATTGACAATAATATTTTATGTGCCGTCTGTTCAAATTATTAGAATTGCTATTCATACCAAAAATTGTAACTTAAAAGCCTGAAAAATCAGGTTTGAACAGGATTCCAGCCCCCCCCCCCCAAAAAAAAAAACACCAGGGGCCCATTTCTCGAAACTCCCGATACCTTTCCGGGTCCGTTAAGTATTTTTTCGAGCTCATTTATTTATCAGCTAATTGTAATTATTGGTGCAAACTTGGCAATATGCTTCATGAAATTAGAAAGATTAAAATTTAGATTTCAAAACCAATAAAAATTGTATAGCTATTGGAGAATATTGTGCACCTAAAATAGTTTTCAGGCCCGGCAAGTTATCGGGAGTTTCGAGAAAAGGGCCCCAGGAGTTTTCTAAGTACAGTGTAGCAAACCCCTGCAAAACGCAATAATTTAATCACTTCTCTAAGTTTAAAATGTAGGACTTGGTTTTTTTCCTTTCTTGATCATATCCCAGCACACATTTTATTCTCATTACTCCCACAAGGATTCTTATCATGCAATACAGCGATTGACAATTGAGGGTCGTGAAACTAAAATCACAGTAATTACTCTGGGCAATCATAGGAAGCGCAGACAACGGTAATCAGATCCCAAAAAAATACATTTGAGCAAGTAATGAATTTAAGTAATTATTCTTTTAAATCTAACTAATTATTCTTTTATCTATATATATATATGTATATATAGTTTAGACATTAGTGCAATTTTTAACAATTTGTAAATATTATTTAGTGTGTCCCCAATTAGTACCCTGTCTTTACAGGGTGCTAGATCAATTTGACACATAAGTAAAGTTATTATTATCATTATTATTATTATTATTATTATTATTATTATTATTATTATTATTATAGCAGTGCAAGACGTATATATGCTACCGTCCTAAATAGCATGCACAGGGTGCGAACGTAACCCTGTGCATGCTTATTATTATTATTATTATTATTATTATTATTATTATTATTATTATTACAAGTGGGACGGGAAAACAATATTATAATTATTATCATCAGTAATACACCTTTCGTTAAATAAAAAACCTGTTTTATAAATTTCAAATAAGCCCCTGTTGTAGGTCTTCAACTTAATTATTGGGCGCAATTTTTGTTCATCTTGCCTCAGGTGAATCAATTCATTCATCTATTTAACTACCAATCTGTCAATTAATCAACCACTCATCCACTCGATTGATGACTGAGTCGATCAGCCAATTAAAAATCAAAAATCAATCAATCAATTAAACAACCCGTGACTAAAAGTGTTGCCAATGAGAATGACAAATGGTCCAGTAATCATTATTGACTTTATTCGATGCACAAATTATGACTCACTCTGTCACTACTCCAGACCATGATGGAAGTAAATGTTGTGATTTCAATTTTGTTTTTGGTTTGATTATCACATATAGCCTTTACACTGTATCTAATGCCACCAATGAGCATTGTTACTAATTGCCATAATCTGGTGCCAAAGAAAAACAGAAGAAAAACCTCTTCCTAAATCATTTCGAAATAGTCTGAAACCTATCAGGCAGTGAACATCAGACTGTGGTGAATCAGTCAATTGAAATAGCTTTCCCCATAAGTGAGTTCAATCAAATAGGTCTGGATCATCATTCCTGGGATGGTGGCGGGGGGTACTCCCAAGTAAAAGTTATGAGTGTGTTCATCAGATATTTTGAAGAAAAGCCCTTTAAAGGTACCAAGGTATTGTTTTCTGGGTGTGGCTTCAAGTTCCTTTTACTTCTAAGAGGTACTCCAGGATTCATTTCATTCTCACACATCAACCACTAATAGTAGAATATAAAGTGTATGCAGAACCTCATAACGAGTTGTTCAATTCCTTATGAGTTTCTGGTGTAGGTGCTTACAGTCAAACTAATCAATGGCATCAAAATATTTTAGCAGAAAAAGACAAAAATACATAACCTTATTACAAAACATTTCTCTTCAAATTTTTTATTTGAATTCATAATGTTTGCCTAGGAATATTGCACAGAGTACACATTGCTCAACCAAAGCCTCATAATAAACTACCATATTTTCCTGACATCAGGTTGATGGAATAAAAACCTGAAAATGAAAACAAAGCAGAATTTTAATTATCTCAATTGCCAATAGTAAGCCTATGGCTTTTTGGAGGTTTTAAATCTCTTGGTGAAACCAAAGTAATATTTGCAGATAGGCTAGCCTAACTGAGGAGCTCGCAAGGACTAAGTCCTGCCACAAAACAAGCACAATAATAAGTCAAAACAACCCAATATGCGTCGCCGAAGTAAAACAACCTACATTGAAAAAAACCAACACAGACTCAGTCTAGAATAGTCACGATTTCCACTTTTCGAATAAAATACACTAGAATTGCTCTAAGAAAAGTATTGAAAATTACGCACTAAAGTTCAAAAGGAAATTGAGCTTAATTAAGCCTAAATATCAGATCGCCCACTAATGAAAATTCCTTTAATGAATAAACACAGAAAAAGGGACAAGAAACCTTCAAAACATACGAGGCACTTGTTTGCCTAGGAAAGCAAACTGCATTCAATTTTCCCCTCGAGTGAAGTTAGTCGCAAGCCAAGGTAATTTCACAGTTATTTTAAGCAAGTTTTTAAAAGATTTCCAGAAAATTACCGTAATTTACTAAACATGTAAAGTCGCGCAATTAAACAATTTTACAATGTAATTCCGCAATCAAATCTGTAATTTACTTTACCACTGAACTGAAAGAGGGACTAGAAAATCTAAACGAAAGTCTCCAGTTTCTTTTCAGATCTCCTTAGCTTTGAAAAAAAATAAGTATGTCCTCGAACAAGGATTTCTTGTCTTCAAGCTCTCCAATATCTTCTATATGCGCCGTCGAGACTGAAGCAATCCTTTTCCTTTTCATGATAAACTGTTACAAGTCTTCATTCCAAGAATGTGTTACAATTATCGTATTGAGAATTGAGCGTACGAGAAACCAGCCGCCATGTTGTTTACTTCAGCTACAACCTTAGAAAAGATGGCATTCCGCTTCCAACGGTCGGGTTGTCTTGGAACTCCCCTTACCCTCCCCCAGAGTCTGTACGCGTGGACGTACGCTGACGTCAGAACCAAAATTTTTCCGGATCAACTGGTTACCAAATTTGCTTACCCATGGTGCTCCGCGAGCTCCGCTATGATTCCCAGTCGAGCGAACATAAACCAAATCTGTCGGCTGTTTACAACCGGAGCGAAAGTTAAATCATTTAAGCGCTGGACTAACGATGAATGTGAAACATCAAGCCTATGATAGATCGGAAAAGCTCTAAAAAGCTGTTCACTGAAGAGAAACAATAACCTCAGCTAAGTATATATATTCACTACAAAAGTCCTCATAAAAAAATTTACACGTAAATACCTACCTGACATTGTAACTGACATTGATTTGACAGTTGACCCAAATTTCTGAGCAATGCAGCGAAAGTGTTGTCCACTTTCCAAGAAACTGTTAACAATTCTTAAGTGGAAATACACGATTACCGGTCCAGAAAGCTAGGAAAACATCTCTTCAAACCAAAGAACAACCTTGCAGGGTTAAGCCGTGCGACTGCACTTCACAAGGGCACCAGCCCCCCTCAACAATCCGTCACATTGGTGCCCAGTACTCCGCGTGCGTACAAATTCACATCCCTAAGCTCTATGAAAACGAATTTTTTCAAAAAATCTGTTAACGAAGTTGGAAAGAGCATAGTCTGAAACCAAATACGCTGATTCGTTTTTATATTTATATTAAAACCTCACAAAACGGGGATTATCAAAAGCTTAAGATTCAATTTTTATTTCGTTTTTTTTTCCAAAAGAAAGAGTAATAACCAGTCCGGACCAGAACCAGAACTGGATATAGAATTTCTTGTAATCTAATTGGCTCACACATGACCAAAACACCTTGACCGCAAAAGGACTACGTTTCAGGAGAGAGTACAGCGAAAAACAGATCGGAAGCTTTCGATTTCAGCTCGCAGGTCTTGTTAAAGAAAGGGTTCAAACATAAATATAGACAATTTTCTTCATTCGGATGAGGTCTTATTCGCCAAGTATAAGCTAGGACAACCGAAGCGTCCTGAAAACTTGCTTACGGCTGGTATGTAATAATACCATCAACGAAGCACGTTCCGGCCTCTATTGCGCCGAGAATAATTTTCTTCTCGAGTTTATAAAAGCAGAACGCGCGGTATTCGTTGTCTCTAAATTAAAGTACTCATTCATCAGAGAATTAGCGTAGTCGAAGCTGTGTGGATGTGTGGTTCGGATTGTTGTGAGTCTTGCGCCTTACTAGACTGAAGGCGGACTGTACCATTTATAATCTTTCTCGGTAGCTCTGTTTTGCTTATCGGTAGCTGTTTTACTTAGCAGGCATAAGCTTACCTATATTCCGGCTATATGCGACGGGAGGATTCCGTACAATTTTATAAACAACGAAGACAGTCAGTTGTTGGCACTGAAAATGTTCAGCCATGCCTGTATAAGTGTTTCAGGTGTGGCTCTGCAGTGAGCACATAAACAAGACATAACACTTATTTGAGATAGGGCGAAGCAGTAATCCCATCCAACACAGAGCACTTATTAGAGAGGGTACTTGTTTGAATATTTAGTGTCAATGCAAAAAACAACTGAAACAAGCCCCTGAATTAGCTTTGGAAACGAAATCAACTATTCCTTCAATTGTTTGCTGATCCACAGCTCAATGAAGAGGA
The DNA here is from genome assembly GCA_964017195.1 of Siderastrea radians. Lineage (NCBI taxonomy): Eukaryota > Metazoa > Cnidaria > Anthozoa > Scleractinia > Rhizangiidae > Siderastrea > Siderastrea radians. Next base: position 12,026,198 of record OZ024889.1, on the reverse strand, counting down.
TCTCTTTAACATATACCCAATTCAGATGGCTAGCAAGATCACTTTCATTGCTGATGACACTATCCAAGTAGTAAGTAACCTACACTGATCCAAAGTGTAAGAAAACTGTTCAATCTTGTTTGACGATCTTATTCTCCCAATATCTTTACAAGAAGTACATTTTAAGTTGTGATAAGCTATGCATTGCTAATAAAAGTTTTGATATTGTGACAAGATATGACTTACAAACACTTATGTAAGGTACTGGCCATACCGCGGAGTTGTGCTGTGTGACCATTGCATTCAGATGGTTTATTTTGGCATTTTATGTCGTCACACTCGCATCCCTGTTAATTCAGGTGATCCACACTCAATACGCATTGCCTAGACTGTCTTGTACGGTCGCAGCCACAGCTACCACATTTACACTGTGGAGCTGGCGCTTAAAGGAGTGCTTCTGCACTCGCCTCGGCAGTAAACGGCGGGGTTGATGATCTTCTGTGAGACCCTTACGCCTGGCTCTGCCATGCTGATGAGTCCTAAAAAGGATAAAACATCTGTCCATGGCTGCCACTGCCCGGGTGATATGGCTGTGCGCATGCGTAAGGTACTGGCCATACCGCGGAGTTGTGCTGTGTGACCATTGCATTCAGATGGTTTGCTTATGTAAAACAGCAATAAGCACATACAAATTGCAGGGGGAATAATTGAACTTCATTCAAGGAAAACTTTTCCACCCCATGATCACTCGACTTCACCGTGAAAGCGTTCAAGCCACCCAGGGCATAATCTCATATGGAAGGAGAGAGGGGTTGTAAACTGCCGATCTGGATATCACTTTGAGTAGAGACGATGGACTACTAATAATAATATTACATAATAATAGAGGAGCCAGCGCGCTAGCGCGTCAGCGGAGCTCCATTGCTAACGAAATTTGGTAATCTATCAAGCCAAGAAATTTTGGTAGTGAAGTAATTAGTCACGTGACCGTCCGTCCGTACGTACGTACGTACGTCCGTCCGTCCGCACCACAGGCACGTCCGTCCGTCCGTCCGCACCACATGTGTTTTTGGCGCGAAATCGCATGTTGACCCGCGTTGTAGCCAAACAAGCAAAGACAACAAAAGTCATAAACAAATTTGTTAATGGAAAAAAAGTTCAAAAGAATACTCAGTTGTACATGTCTTTTTGGTGGAAGGGGAAAAGTTCAGTTTAGGCGAAAAAAATTAGGCGACAAAGTTCAGGTGCGAAAAGCTCAAATTTGCCGCGTCGGTTCTGTTCGAACACCGCTTGAGTTCGCAGCTTTTCGCAGTGGTTTCGACGCCAAATATAGCAGAACTAGTGCTTTTTGGTTTTTTCTGTCCACAACCATGGTTTTTATGGCGTTCCCAACACATTTTGCCAGGAAAAACACCAGCATTTTCATGCTGATAGGCAGCTTGTCACGAAGAGAGAAGTAACCATAAAATTAACTTAGAAAATGACAAGGCGCCCATGGCCAAGTGGAGTAATATCCGACTTCATACGCCGACGACCCGGGTTCGACTCTCAGCGAGGGTAGGAACTTTTTTCTTTCCTTTTTTTTTTTTAACGACTTGAATGAGAGTATTTTCACAAATTAATAACTGCCAGCAACAAACAAACAAACAAACAAAACGAAAAGGGGGCTCCGCTTTTAGGCTTGGCTAAATCTATATATTATTACTTAGGGTTGTACAATGTAACTGAAGAAATAAAAATATTTCCATCATTGCTGTGTGCGTGGTGTAGATGTTTCATAGTGGGACTTTAAAGCAGTCAACTTCTGTCATGTCCAGATTGGTCTCCTCTAGGATTACAATTTAAAAAAATCTGGAGAGCAATATTATTATTGACTCACTGGAGTTATGCCACAGGTGAAAAGTCTAAGGAATGTCACTACTGTCATCATGAAAGAAAATGTTATTCTACTCTCCCCGGGGAGAAGACTTATCCGCTTACCTAGCTTGTCTATTAAGCAGGGTATGCAGAGCAGTGGGAAGGTTAATTGAAGGCTAAACTTAGGAATACTTGCATTTCATGCCGTAGTTTTGGGGGCAGTATAAATATCGTCCCCTTCGAGCGATGCCAACATTTCCTTTGACTCCCCAGTGCTCTGCATTTTCAATTACCAGCCTGACAACTCCACACGGTTATTACAGTTGCATAAAAATAATGAAAAGGCATCACTAACAATGCTTCTTTTGACAATAATTTATTATTTATGCCAACATCTTCCATCAAAACACTCCAATTGTGCCAGTTCTTCTGGGTAAGCAGCTCTGTATAACCTTGAAAAAAGCAACTCTTTTAAATCTGAAGTAACCTCTGAGCATGTTGTTGCAAATACTTTTTTTTCTTAGTCTTGTTTTATGATGGTAATAGCAAATTAGTAAATGAATTAAAATAGACAGTCGAAAAACAAAATGGTGCAAATCTTCAGCATCAAACAAAAAACAACGCCAGTCTCAGCAGTGCCAGAAGTGACAGTTGACCGAGTAAATAAAATATGTCAAAATATATTTGGAACAAAAAAATTTAGGTCGTGCATAAAAACATCATGCAGCTGCTTCTGCAAGAAAGCGCCACAAATATTTTCCAAAAAGCACATTTGACCTAGATGATGAAATGACCATCTAAAAGCACATTTAAATTTCTACTGTCAGAATATGATAACATTTTGATCTGCATGCTGCACACAGCTTTTATAATCCTAATTTCTCACGACAGTAGAGAACCGTTTCCAATGCGGCCTACAGCTTGCAGGGTCTCGTCTCCCATGTTTTTAGTTTTGTTTTTTTTTTTTACCCCCACACAATCTACAATCGCGGTGCTATTACTTGAATACACCGGCAAAATAAACACAGCGTAAATTCGAGTCACAGCAGCCTTTGATCGGCCAACGGACTAGCCGAAACTCCACTGCTACTTCGAAAGCCGTGTTACCGACAATGCAGCCGCGTTACCATACGCAAATACCATCAATTAAAGGCAAATTTTATAAAGATATTCGTGATATTTTTCGGAAAGACGAAAAAAATGCTACGTACCTTGTTTTTCCACTTATCTGATGCCCACTCGCTATGAAATCGAATAGAACTTAGCAAACATCCTCAACACGTTAAACGACGCCATTAGTTCCCCACTCGACTGCATCTTCATTGTTTAGTGCTATTGTGTGCAAAGCCTTTTGAGAAAAAGGTCCTTTTACAACCGAGAAAAGAGCTCAGAAATGACTAAATATAGTGTGCCCAGCTTTGACGGCCATATTGACTTTTCTGATGAGGTCACCATATATCCATTTCTGGTTATGTCCCGGACTGATAACGGTCGTTTTTCAATAACTTTCAATTTTTTCTGCAATATTACTGGACGAAATTACGGATATATTAAGCTCAATGCAGTTTTAAAGTGATTTGAAATATTCCGTGCGCTCTGGTCACGTGACCAATGACGTCACAACGATAAGGTTCCCGTGGACGGTACTTTCATATGAAGTTCTATTAAACAGCCGAAGTTTGCTTCTCTCCGCCTTAGACTACCATAGCTACAAACTCCTTACCAGTCCCCTGGGGAAATGCTCCTGTACAGAGCCACCTTAACTTTCAAAAGCCAGATGTAAACTGGCAATTTCCAAATTTCTCATTCCAATGACCAACAGGGCAGGTTATCTGATTTTGAATTTATAGAAGCCTGTTCTTGCAGTGAGCTAAAACATCTTTTATTGCCATAGTCACGTGACTAATAACGTCATCACCCTGACATTGATATGAGGGATAACTTTCACGCAGGTGTAAATACCACAAAGTACAGCGTCCTCTTCGACCACAACTTAACTAAGTTATTTAGCATTAAAATTTTTCAGGAGCAAAGCATGCTGGGAAGGTTCTTATTATAATAGCCCTTTTCACAGTTATCTTTTCTCATTTGCATTACAATGTTTTTGAACGTGGATGTGAGGCAATTTCGGGCTAAAAGAGCAAAATTGCCCGAAATTGCCTCACATCCATGTTCAAAAACATTGTAATGCAAATGAGAAAAGGTAACGGTGAAAAGGGCTATTATAATATTGTTTTTAAATATAACTAGCCGAGATAAATCTGTAAGTTGTGATGTCTAACTCAGCCGAGCCGAGAAAATTCTGCAAGTTTTATTTTCTAACTAATGACAGTTTATGATTAAGAAAGACGAAAACCGATGCCAATTAATTTCAACACTTAATTGAAAACCTTTCTAATACTGACAAAAATATCTTGTGTGCCTTCTTTTAAACTTATTGGAATTGTGATTCATATCAACAATTGTAACACAAAAAACTTGAAAAATGCAGGCGTGAACAGGATTCCAATCCAAAATGGCCACGAGTTTTCTATGCACAGTGTAACCTACTTATCTGATGAACAGCTCCTATTAAGAAAAGTTTTTTGAATTTTTTGTATTTGAAAAGTATACATTATTCAGATAAATAGTTAAAATTACAAAAAAAAAAGAAAATAGGCCAGTCGTTAACACCTTTGGCGCCTAAGGTTGTTACTTTAGCTAGCAATTTCCTTTTTTTCTTAAATATGGGCGTTGTGTCCTGAAGCTACCCACCAGTCTTAGGTGAGGGTGGCTGTTCTTTAAATTTTTATCCAGTCGACGGGAGTTGAATCCGTTAAAGGCCCGGCGCGACAAAAAAAATTCAACAACACTTAATTAATTTACTTTAACCAAGCCTAAGTTTCTTGATTATAAAATTCTTGGTGTTTGGTGCATTGCAACTACTCTCTAGACTTGGGTATAAGCGGGTCGTTTTTGAAAAGGATTTCATCCACTTAACAGAGTTTAATCCGCTAAAGGTACAGCCAAACAAATTCAATATCCTTCAATTTCGTGTGTGTGTAAGGACACTTGTTTTTTACTTGTTTTCTGTTGAGGGAGGCATATAAACAGTTTGATAGAGTCATTACTCACAGAGTTATTACTCACAGGATAAACAGTTTAGTCAGGTTGCCAAACACTTCGTAAGGTAGGGATGTGATAGCATTTGAAGACAAATCCCTGCGAAACGCAATAATTTACTTCTCTGTAGGTTTAAATGTTGGAATTGGTTTTTTTTCCCTGCTCGGTCATATCTCCGCAAACATTTTAGTCTCATGGGCTCCCGGAAGAGTTCTTTTCATGCAATACAGTGATTGACAATTGAGGGTCGTGAACCTAAAACCACAATAATTACTCTGGGCAATCACTGCAAGCGCAGACAACGCCAATCAGATCACGAAGATATACACTTGAACAAGTAATGAATCTAACTAGCCAAGATAAATCTGTAAGTTGTGTTGTCTAACTCAGCCGAGCCGAGAAAATTCTGCAAGTTTTGTTTTCTAATTAAGACAGTGTATGATTAGGAAAGACGAAAACGGACGCCAATTAATTTCAACATTCAATTGTAAACCTTTCTGGTAGTGACAATAATATTTAGTGGGCCTTTTTTTAAACTTATTAGAATTGTTATTCATATCAACAATTAAAACACAAAAAGCTTGACAAATGCAGGCGTCAACAGGATTCCAATCCAAAAAGGCCACGAGTTTTCTAAATACAGTGTAGCCCACTTATCTGATGAACAGTTCATATTGAGAACAGTTTTTGAAATTTCTGTAATTGAGAACAGCGTTTTAGCAAGTATACCTCATTCAGATGAATAGTTAAAATAAGAAATAAAAAGAAAGTGGGCCAGTCGTTAAAAACTTTGGCGCCTAACGTTGTTACTTTAGCTAGCATTTTCCTTTTTTTTTTCATAAATGTTGGCGTTGAGTCCTGCCGCTTTCCACCAGTCTTAGGTGAGGGTGGCTGTCCTTTGAAATTTTTATCCAGTCAACGGAAGTTGAATCCGTTAAGGGCCCAGCGCGCCAAAAAAATCAACAACCGGGCCTTAGTTTCTTGATTATAAAAGTCTTGGTGTTTGGTGCATTGCAACTACTCTCTAGACTTGGGTATAAGCGGGTCGTTTTGAAAAGGATTTCATCCACTTAACAGAGTTTAATCCGCTAAAGGTACAGCCAAACAAATTCAATATCCTTCAATTTCGTGTGTGTGTAAGGACACTTGTTTTTTACTTGTTTTCTGTTGAGGGAGGCATATAAACAGTTTGATAGAGTCATTACTCACAGAGTTATTACTCACAGGATAAACAGTTTAGTCAGGTTGCCAAACACTTCGTAAGGTAGGGATGTGATAGCATTTGAAGACAAATCCCTGCGAAACGCAATAATTTACTTCTCTGTAGGTTTAAATGTTGGAATTGGTTTTTTTTCCCTGCTCGGTCATATCTCCGCAAACATTTTAGTCTCATGGGCTCCCGGAAGAGTTCTTTTCATGCAATACAGTGATTGACAATTGAGGGTCGTGAACCTAAAACCACAATAATTACTCTGGGCAATCACTGCAAGCGCAGACAACGCCAATCAGATCACGAAGATATACACTTGAACAAGTAATGAATCTAACTAGCCAAGATAAATCTGTAAGTTGTGTTGTCTAACTCAGCCGAGCCGAGAAAATTCTGCAAGTTTTGTTTTCTAATTAAGACAGTGTATGATTAGGAAAGACGAAAACGGACGCCAATTAATTTCAACATTCAATTGTAAACCTTTCTGGTAGTGACAATAATATTTAGTGGGCCTTTTTTTAAACTTATTAGAATTGTTATTCATATCAACAATTAAAACACAAAAAGCTTGACAAATGCGGGCGTCAACAGGATTCCAATCCAAAAAGGCCACGAGTTTTCTAAATACAGTGTAGCCCACTTATCTGATGAACAGCTCATATTGAGAACAGTTTTTGAAATTTCTGTAATTGAGAACAGCGTTTTAGCAAGTATACCTCATTCAGATGAATAGTTAAAATAAGAAATAAAAAGAAAGTGGACCAGTCGTTAAAAACTTTGGCGCCTAACGTTGTTACTTTAGCTAGCAATTTCCTTTTTTTTTCATAAATGTTGGCGTTGAGTCCTGCAGCTTTCCACCAGTCTTAGGTGAGGGTGGCTGTCCTTTGAAATTTTTATCCAGTCAACGGAAGTTGAATCCGTTAAGGGCCCAGCGCACCAAAAAAAATCAACAACCGGGCCTTAGTTTCTTGATTATAAAAGTCTTGGTGTTTGGTGCATTGCAACTACTCTCTAGACTTGGGTATAAGCGGGTCGTTTTTGAAAAGGATTTCATCCACTTAACAGAGTTTAATCCGCTAAAGGTACAGCCAAACAAATTCAATATCCTTCAATTTCGTGTGTGTGTAAGGACACTTGTTTTTTACTTGTTTTCTGTTGAGGGAGGCATATAAACAGTTTGATAGAGTCTATCCTTATTACTCACAGGATAAACAGTTTAGTCAGGTTGGCAAACACTCCGTAAGGTAAAGATGTGATAGCATTTGAAGACAATCTCCTGCAAAACGTAATAATTTACTTCTCTCTAGGTTTAAATGTTGGACTTTGTTTTTTTTTTTCAAAACTAGGTCATGCACCTAACTGCAATAACGTTGTCATACAAAAAATGGAAAAAAGAATAACGAAAAAAGCCAAATAGGAATGAAGTGGCCATGCAAATTACATTCTAAGATTTAAATAATTCTCACATCACTTATGGGCTACTGGAAATACTTTAATTTGATACCAACTGAGTTGATACAAGGTCAATTGGCCACCGTATGGATCCTTTGAGCTGAAGCCCTTCGTCAGAGTAATTCGCTGAATTTAGTAAGCGTGCCTTATTTATTCCTATTTGGCATTTTTCTTTTCTCTTTTTTTTTCATTTTTATACTACAACGTTATTGCAATTAGGCCGATCCCGGCACCCATTTTAGTCTCATGGGCTCCCACAAGGATTCTTATCATGCAATACAGTGATTGACAATTGAGGGTCATGAAACTAAAATCACAATAATTACTCTGGGCAACCATAGGAAGCGCAGACAATGTCAATCAATCACGAAGAAATACATTTGAACAAGTTATAAATCTAACTAACCGAGATAAATCTGATGTCTAAATGTGATGTCTAACTCAGCCGAGCCGAGAAAATTCTGCAAAATTTATTTTTTAACTTATGAAAGTGTATGAATAAAAAAGACGAAAACGAACTCCAATAAATTTCAACACTCAATTGAAAACCTTCCTCAAATAAATATTGATTGGAGCCATGACTCTCCAGTCTTGAATACCAGTAGCCTTTTTTTGAAAAGGATTTCATCCACTTGAGTTTAAGCTTGAGTTTAAGCCGCTAAAGGTACGGCCAAATAAATTCAATATCCTTTAAATTGGTCGATCCTTAAGGAATTCGAACCCATGAACCTGCGATTACGGGTACTGTGACGTAAACCCACCTGAGCTATCAAGCCATGTGCGAGCTTGTAATTGTGCCATCTCTACAATATACCGTGCAAACGAAACAGAAAAAAGCCACGAGTACTCTGTGTACAGAGTAGCCCTCTTAGCTGATAATCAGCTCTCTTTGGACGCTTTTGGAAATTTATGTCACTAAGAACATCCTTTTTAGGAGTTTTCCAGATGACTAGTTGAACTTAAAAGCAAGAAAGCCCAATGGACATTTGTACCGGCCATTCTGACCCACCCCACCCCAGGGAAGCAGATGTAGCGCGATCCCGTATTTTTACGTCGCTCAACATACCAGCCGGTGACTGTGTGACAATATTTTGAGTTATAGCGTTACTGGATGATGTAAGGTTTTAATTCTAATGACTCAACTTATCTTTCTTATCGCTTTTTATTTATTGCAAATCAACTCAAACGTTGAACGTCGGTATAAATTCAACCACGACTAAGAGTATTTATACAGAGACGACGAAATATTTTCTGTTCTGCATAGACCATGAAAACAAACAGTGAAAATTGCAGTAAAATCAATATATAAATTGCGTGAAAAACGCAAGAAGACCTTAAGAATTTGGGGAAGCAAAATCGTCATTCCACGCTCACGCACGTTAAGGTATATCTCATGTCATAATGTTTAAATCTGGTTTGCTAACCCGGAGTACCCTTGCAAAAGTAAACAAGGTGACTTGGAATTTGTAACAGTTTAGTCAAAATGAAAATCGAAAGTTCTTTAATTAAAACGAACAATTAGCTTTGGAAATGCAAAAGGAAACACGAAACAAACTAAACATGTTGCAATAATTATTTTTTATTCAACGCTTATCAACCCCCAGCTATGCCAGTCCATCTAGGAAAGTTTTGAGCGCATAAAGTTTGGCTACGTCATTGTTCTGCGGAATTAACACAACTTCGACTAGTTCTGAGATGTTTTTTACTGGAATAAAGCACGGATGTCGGAGTAATTTCCCACGAGGTTTCCAAAATAAGATATCTTTGGAAGTGGCCATACTATGCAACAGATCAGAAGCACGCTTTCTGGAAACAGCTTGGGAAATATTGTCCATTAAATCTTTGATTCGGGCTTCCTCTTTATCAATTTCTTCATCAGAGTAACCTTTTCGTTCACTGGCGTCCTCCCAGTCTTCATATTAATCAGCACTCGTTAGAGGTAAATGAGAGATGATGAGACTTTAGAAAGTGCCGTTGCTATTAAAGCATTAAAAATCCCAAGCTACTAAAAACAGTAAATCTTGAATAAAACCACTACCCTCTGGTACATGGTTTGCTTTTAGATAGTACTGTTTGTACAACTTGTGATTTAGGGTGTGAATTTTACTCATCTCGCTTTGTAAAAGTACGAGGGTCGACTCTGCCAAAAATGGAGGGTGCGCAACACTCTTCAAAACTCAAATGTTACCAACTCTCTAGTGTCCTATCTTATATTGCCTTCGATATGACGAAAACGAAAAATATAATTGTTGTTGCGGAGGAGGAGTAGGATGAGGAGGGAAATAAAATTGAGGAGGAGGAGGAGGGGGATTGTGGAGAACAAGGATGAGGAGGAGGAGGAGGAAGAAGAAAAGAGGGGAAGTATGTAAAAAGTAGAATTCAAAAGTGTATATAAATGTGAAACATTCCATTTTTTCGTCAGAGTAGTAATGTAGGCTCACATTGACATGTTTGCCTCGTTTTAGTGCAAGAATTGTGATTGGTGAAGAAAGGAAAGTTGAAGGACCACGTGACTCGGGGAGGGATTCTTATTGGTGAAGAAGGGAAAAAGAGGAAGTGACGTCATGATGTCATGCCCAAATATGGGGAGCTGTCAATCAAAAATCACCATGGCAACAACCAATTTTTTGGAAAGAATTCTGATGGCGTGAAAAAACTTTCATACAGGACGGGAGCGTGGGCCTGGACATGATGTCAGGCGCCCCTTGAAAGTCCAAAGTGGAAACTTGAAAACAGGGAATAGCTACCTCCGTCTTGCGTTGATGTCACGTGATGGTGACCGAGCTTTGCCTGGACCGGATTTCTAGACAGCTTCGTGATATCCGTAGGGGTAGGTTACGAACGTGTTGGGATCGATGACCCTCTTGTCGTACACCATTTGGTGACACTTGTAGTCGGGAAAGGTGTATAGGTCGTAGATTTTGGCGTCTCGCGCGATCTGGTGGGTTTTGACGACTTAGGTTTGGCGCGGTTCCTTTTGAGGGTGTTGGATTTCGTCGAGGATGTTTGGCGCTTGACGTCATAATTCAACTGCGTTTTTTCCCTCGCTGTTGAGGCGGAAGCCACGGATCTTGCTTTCGACTTTGCCTTTCTAGGTCTTGTACCCATAATTCTTAGAGCTTCCTGACACGAATTCCACAATGCAATCGTCTTCATTCAATTCGCTGGTGAACCCTCCGAGATAGTCTCCCAAGGGAGGGCTGAGCTTTCCGGGTGCCTCGAGGTAAATGACCGAGTCGGTGTCGAAGTACAGCACGCGTTCGCCCAGGGCTTCGTAGAGATGCATACGCGCCCAACAGGTGGTGAAACAAGCCCAGAAAATCTTGAGGTTGGGGGATACGGGAATGTCGTCTTGCTGATGCTGATAGTAGTCTTCCACCATGTGATCATTGACGATGAAGACGTGACAGACGTCCAGGGTGTCGGTATCCAGGAAACGATGGAAGGCTTGGTGGTCACCGAATTCTTTGACTTGGGTCTTGTTGAGACGCTACCCGAACTTGCCCCACATGGAATTGAGCACCATTGTGGCCAGCGCGCGGAGACCCGCATTGTACTCGATCTTGTCATACTCCAGACGGATGCCCTCGTACTCCTCATACTCGCGGATGTACTGCTTGTATTTGGTCTCGTCGTCGCCTTCCCATTGGGGCCAACCGCTGACTGTTTGTGTGATTTTGAGCAAGGTGTTCACGTAGTCTTGGAAGAAGCCTTGGCAGGTCTCGGGGAAATGCCACACCTCCTACATGTACTGAATCTGGTAACCAAGGGAAATGGCTTTTTACAATTCGGGGTGCACCACGTACCGGTCAGGGCGCGTTTGGGGGTTAGCCCATTTCGTCTTGCACGCAGGTGGCGCAGAGAGAAAAGGTGAGTTTGCCAGCTCGACGGTAAGGGAGCGCGGAATGGTACAGTTGACGCGGGGGGAGCACTTGACATTGAACGAATCCAAAGTAGGCATCGATGTCTGTGTGACCTGGTTGCGAGATGAACTGGGGATGACCTTTGAGGTAGACGCATGTCTTGTTGACCCGAGGGTACAAGGAAGTGTAATCGATGTAATGGATCTTTTGGTCTGGTTTGACATGGTGGTAAAGCTTGATGGCATTGCTAAGTCCCACGCAAAAGGCGTCGCGAGGGTTGAGGTGTTCCACGTACGCTTAAATGTCGGAACGGATTTGCTTGAGGTGGGTCCACTTACATTCCCAAATTTCGATGACGATGTACCCTTTGGCGCGAAGGTGAGTGATTTTGTCTTGGGTCTTCCGGGAGACGTCCTGCATGGTGCGTTTGCAGAGACGCAGATGGGGTTCGTCACGTATGGGATAGAAGGTAGGACAACCTTCCAGAGACAGCCGTGAAATTCGTACACGGTGTTTGTCTCGGGATGGAAACCATTGACGGTGAACGGGGTCCCGGGCACGTGATACTCGCCGGCATTGCCCACGTGCTGAAGGTAATGGTGCTGGGTGGAATGAAGATGATCCGGCTAAGCGCGGGCCATCAGGTCGTGGTTTTCCAAATCTTCGGGGGTGAGTTGATCCAAGGCTTGCCGACGGAGTTGGTGATCGCACCAGGTCAACCATTCCAGAGCCACTGCGCCATCCGCCCACGGGTTCAGTGGCAAGGCTGTTGGGGATCATGCGGTTCATGCGCAGGTCTCGCTTGCAGGCCGAGGCAAAAGTTACGTGTTGAAACGGATTGAACCCCGGTTTGGCTTCAAACCAACGTTTGAAAGTCAAACAACCTTTTTATAAGCGGACATCTGATTTGCTGTAGGCCAACAATTGTTTTTAAAAATCAAAGACGACTTGGTTGTCGCGCTGCTCTCGGTGCCGTGTTTCAAACGCTTGGCCTGCTTTGGGGACATGATTTCGGGCATGTAGTAGTCAATGGCGGGGACGGGTCCCATGTACACTTGGTGGTCCTCAGTGTTGAACCTGTGGGAAAAGTAGCCCTTTTTTAGTTCGGTGAGCCCAAACCTTTTGGGAAACGCCGCGAGGGGCATCTGGAGGAAACTGAAGGGATGTGGTCGTGAACGACTTCCAGAAGTTTACATCCGTTGCGGAGCTGCTTCACGATCTGGTTGTCGGTGTGGTACTGCTGCACCACGGAATACCCGTCGTACCCTTGAAAATGTTGAGCCATGACGTTGACTCGACGCTTGTTGTTCAGGGTCAAGTTATCCAACCATTCGACAAAAACTTGAAGACACTGGTCTTCTGGGAAGCCAACGGGTCAAGTACCATCTTCGGTTTCGGCGACCACCAAATTAGCCACGTGCTGTTCTTGGGGTTGCATGGCTTTGATGTCAAAAACACGTGCAGGGGAGGGAGTTCCTCTTCTTCTTCATCCTCTTCCTCAGGGTCCACTTCTTCATTATTGGCCTGTAAGGTTTGAAGGCCAGCAGCAGCGCCTCGTTTGGAGGGAGGACCCCGTAAACGTTGAAAAAAAAAAGAGGAGAGGTACCCTCCTTCCCCTGTCCCTTTTTCGTTTCCATCAGGCTTTTCAGGGGATTTAGAGAAGGGTATAGTAAGGGGAAGCCCCCAGAGCCGTTCATGCCTCGTCATGAGAGTATTGCGGTCAGAGAAGAAACGAAGAGCTGAGGAGATTTTGTCGGAAGTGAGTGCGTAGACTGTCTTGGTAAAGGATCGAAGTTTACAATAATTTGCAGCTCAGTTGAAGCGAGAAGACCTGCTGGCAGACCTGTTGGAAATTTACCCTTAGTTCACTTGGTCGTGGTACGTGGACGGGTACGGTTGAACGTCGTGGCCCCGAATTGGTGACACCATCGTGACCGCTGAACGTATCACAAAGACCTCGTACTGAGATTGGTTGCCCCTTGAAATACACGAGTACATCCTGGACATTACTGCTCGTCAAATTTATCGTGAGTGCTTGCAACAGGTAGGTGATGAAGCTTATTATTTTTCCCGTGGAAGGGTCAAGAATGTTCATCACTCTCTTCCATCCTAGTTCCTGAAAGACACAAGAAACTCGCCTGTTTTGGACGGTGTGTTTGGCACTGTGTGTGTTTCTTGTTTTAACACAAGTGAAGGATCCTGCTGTGTTATTGGCTCTTTTGGAAAGGCAGGGTCTTTCTCGAGATGGAGCCCGCCTTGGAAGAGTTCTTGGAGACAATCAAAAGCAAAAGGAAAACAATCGACTCAAGAAGCAAAGGTACTGCCAGAAACATCTGGAGCAAATTGGAGAACGGAAAAGGAGGTATCACCAAAAGCACCGCGACCAATGTATTGAAAGCCAAAGAAGATATCGGGAGCGGCACCGCGATGAACGGAAGGAAAAAGCAAGACGATATCGGGAACAGCACCGCGACGAAATTAAGGAAAGGCAAAGAAGACGTCGAGAACAATTGAACATGGATCCTGATAGGATCAAGAATTTATGGAGAAACAACGTGAGGCTGGTCGAATATTTCGGGAACGACTTAACGTGGATCCTGATCGGAAGGAAAAACAACTGGAAAAACAACGTAAGACTGCCAAAAAATATCGGGAACGAATAAAGATGGATCTTGATCGCCACCAAGATTTACTGGGAAAATATCGGAAAAAAGCAAAGAGAAAGGCAACAGACACAGCAAAGACTGAAACCGTTAGGACCCCAACGATTGGTCGTCGTGCTCACTGATTGTTTACTGTCAGCCAGTCGCTCCGTACCGTCTCCCTCTCCTCAAGCGGAGAGCCTTTTGGAATACTTTGAAACATTTTCCTGTTCCTTAAACCATGAAGACACGGTGTTTGAACAGGTGATGGAGGAATCGGTGGGCTCATGGTTGAAACAACACCCCACGTTGTTCAACCTGGACTTGTATGAACTCGAGAGAATGGCTGGGCAGGTGTGGGAAATGGACGAGACCAAGTGGTTGGGTGACTTGCTTGGAGAATTGGACGGTGTGGATGACCTGGAAAGCGTGGATGTCAGTGAGTGGGAGAAGCTTGTTCACGACATGAAATCGGAGCAGGTGATGCATGATATGGACTGGGGGTTTCCATTGATTTGAACTTTTGGCAGTGAACCAGACATTTTTTCTCTTTTCAAGGTGTTTTATTTATTTTGTAACAACCACAACCACGATGGTCATGACAAGGGATGACAATAAAGAACGGTTTTACAATTCTAAACGTTTTCGGCTTGCATGATTCTTTCACAAGGCATTCCGTCATGGTTTTCTTGCTGGGCAAACAATCAATGGCTTGAATCATCTTGGCATCGGCTTTCCCCTTGTCTTGCAAATTCTTGGCGTGACTGTAATCAATGTTGTTTGGCAATCTTGTCCAACCGATTGATTCCGGGATCTCCACGCTTGAGACGTTTGGTCAAATGAGTCCCAGGTCCCATTTACTGACAGCCAGGCTAATGAAATTTTATGCCTGTCTTGGCCAGCCATTTTCGAATCTCCACCCCCCATCCTGGTTGGGTTGTTTGTTCCTGGTCCTCCTGCTGGTGGTTTTTTTTCTTGGGAGAGGTTTTCATTTTTAGTCACTGTCGTTATCCAAACGACGTGTTAACTTTTTGCCTTCAGCCCAATCCTCCCACCCACGCAAGGGTTTTAACTGTTCAACTTCACGAACGCCTTTGCCTTTGCCTTTGCCTTTACCCCAAGGACTGGTGGCTAAATTTTTGCAAGAGTCTTACGTCGTTCTCGAATAGCTTCCAAACGAGCACTCAGTTCACTGTCTCCTCGACTGGTGGATGGGGTTATTGAGGCTTTGCCTTTCTTGACTGGTGCACCGATTTGTGGTTTGAGAGTGGACGGGCTGCCTTTTATCATGCGTTCCAACCATTATTCCACGTGACCCGGGGACCTTGCGTGGGTTTGGTTTTGGCATTGACGATCGCTGGAGGTAGTTAGGGGTCGGCCAACAAGACGTCTTTTGGCAGCCAACGTCGCCGCTTTCTTCAGCAGGGCATTTTCTGTCAACTCCTCTTTGTAATATTGAATGAGTTGGTCTAAATCCTTTTGAGGAATCATGTACACGCGTCACAGAGTTCTTCGTGGTCCGAGGAGCGACACGTGGCACAACATAAACTCATCAAGGTTTGAAGATGCGCTCGGTACAACGTTTGATATTTATGCTTCCAATCGTGGCAACGCTCTTCCCACTCGTCTCGTGCGCGATTGGCGTCTTTCAAAAGGCGGACCCACCTCGGAAGGTTTGACGCTGAAAACATTGCAATAACACTTGGTCGAGACCTTGCCACAACTCTCTTCCTTTTTGCGAGAGGAGCCGCTGACGCCGTTTTTTCACCGACTGTTGGCGTCGACCCAGGTATCGTAACACCCCTTTATAGGAATGGAATTGATCCATGAGGGAGGGCGTCATAGCATTTGAAGACAAATCCCTACAAAACGCAATAATTTATTTTTTTAAGTTAAAATGTTGGACTTGGTTTTCCCTTCACGGTCATATCCCCGTAGAGAAATTATTTCGATTTTATGGACTTTGGGAAGGAGTCATAATGCAATAGAGTGATTGAAAATTGAGGGTCATAAAACTACAAGCAAAGTAATCACTTTGGCCAATCACAGCAAGCGCAAAAAACGCCAATCAGGTCACGGAGATATACATGTGATCAAGTGTCAAATCTCACTAGCCGAGAAGAATCTCCAAGTTTAAGTCATGACAGCGTATGATAAAGAAAAACCAAAACGACCGCTAATTTACTTCAACACTCAATTGAAAACTTTTGTAATGTTAACAATAACATCTGCCGTTTGTTTAACTTATAATTACAATTGCCATCGTATCAACAATCATGACAAAAAAAATCCAGGCTTGAACGGCATTCCAACCCATGGCCTACGATTACAGGTGAGTGTCACTATCTGAGTGGATGGTTAGGTACACAATAGTGTCATCGGCCAATAATCGGACGTTGGCAATTACTTGCATTGTTTAGGATAAGTTTCTGTTGGCTTCGGGCTTTGTCAGTGTTTATTTGTTAATAAGCGGCCCGCGCATTGCGGGCATGTGCGGACGTCTGAAACTGATAAATAAATGTTTTGAATCGACGTTTAGCCGACTGTTATGTGCACATGAGTGTTTTCAAAACCTGATTTGGGAAATGCGATTTGCTTGAAATGATTCGACTCAGTGGACGAGCAATAGAAAGTGAAACTCGCTTTTAAATGGAGTTTAAAATGGTGCCTCTTAGTCAATTTAAGTTAGTTAAAAATGGCATTACCTAATAAAAGATAGTGAAGTTCGAAATGAGTTTCCCATGTAAAACATTAATGAGACAAATTTGAAATGAAAATAAATTCTGACCATACTAAACGAAAAGGAAACCATTATGACACTGAGTCAATGCTTTGTTTGACCTTTGGCTGTAGTCATATACTTGGCTGTAGCCTGTTAGATCTGTCAAAATGACTGCGTGATTTTATTCTCGCGAACGTGCTGTAGGTAATTCATTTTTGTGCGGACGCAGTACGGACCTATGCATCCGCATCTTCGTCAGCATGTTTCAGACTTTGACAGTTTATTTTGTTTGAGTTTGGTATGGGTTCCTGAGTCAAGAGTAAATTGGGACAGCGGTTTTCTTGGGGGTGGGGAGGTTCATTCAGCGGGGGGATGTAAGGAGGGGTGTGATTTTCACAAACCTCGGGCTTTTTGGTCATTGGTGTAGTGTCTAGGGAACCAAACGCTGATCAAGAGAGTTCTAGGAAAAGGTGGACGGTGTTTGTTTGTCTTGATTCCTGAAAATGCTGACACGATCTGCTGACACAAGTTATGGAGCTTACGTAGTGCACGTGAGAACGATACTGCGTTAGCCTGTTTCTGCTTCATGTTAGCACTGAAATGTTAATAATAGATGAAATAAAGGTCTTCTTATTTTATTTTTGTTTGCTCGGTATTCTAGTTTGATTTCCGAGATGTTTATAAATCAATGTTGGGGGATGTTTATTGACTTATTGTAGGTACTTCACTTGTACACAAGGAAGTGCTATTCTTTTATAAAACAGCTAAAACCCAGATAAACATGCCAATTTTGCTTTTTGCTTTTAAACCTGCTCGTCAACTGGGCTGTGTGAGCGTAAGATTAGGTGGTCTTTGTTTTCTCCTACGAGTGTATCGTCCTAAATTCTGATTATGACACGTTTTGTTCGTTGTTCATGCGACTGTATTGGCCCGTATTTAATATAGTTTTAAAAACTTTGTGTGGCACGTTTCATGTTCATCATTTATTGGAAAGGGGCTTAATTTCCGAAAGCACCAAATAATTCACCAACCAAGATGAAACAAAGGTAGCTTTGATTTTTGGAAAGAGCAATAAACTCATTTACTTTTGCATATCGGAAAATGAGAAATTGAACTTTAACGCAAACATATTAAAATGTCAACATTGGCATAATGCCATTATGTGGTGATGATTCGTGCACTTCGTGAACGACTTCGGTTTTCCGCTTACGTTCAGTAATTCGACTGATGTTAATTAAGAATGTACTCTAACTATTTATGAAGAAACAAATATATCCTGTTCGAGAGCTCAACATTGTAACTAGCGACGAAGAAGCAAAAATGAATTACCTACAGCACGTTCGCGTGAATAAAATCACACAATCATTTTGACAGATCTAGCAGGCTAGAGCCTTTTACCTATATGACTACAGCCAAGAGTCACACAAAGCATTGACTCAGTGCCATAATGGTTTCCTTTCGTTTAGTATGGTCATAATTTATTTTTATGTCAAATTTGCTTTATTAATTTTTTACATGGGCAACTCATTTCGAACTTTATCTTTTATTAGGTAATGCCTTTTTTAACTAACTTGAATTGATTAAGAGGCACCCTTTAAACTCATTTTAAAAGCGAGTTTTACTTTCCATTGCTCGATCACTGAGTCGAATCATTTCAAGCAAATCGCATTTCCCAAATCAAGTTTTGAAAACACTCATGTGCACATTGCGGTAACAGTGGGCTAAACACCGATTTTAAACATTTATTTATCAGTTTCAGACGTCTGCACATGCCCGCAATGCGCGGGTCGTTTATTGCTTCTTCGTTGCTAGTTAAAATGTTGAGCTCCCGAACAGCATATTTTTGTTTCTTCATAAATCGTCAGAGTACGTTCTTAACTAACATTAGTCAGATTACTGAACTTAAGCGGAAAACCGAAGTCGAACGGATTATACAGACGCATCAACAACGAACGAAACGTATCATAATCAGAACTTAGGATGATACACTCATATGATAAAACCAAAGACCACGTAAAATGACCAGCAGTTTTAAAATCAAACAACAAAAAAACATGTTTATCTGGGTTTTATCTGTTTTATAAACAAAGAGCATTTCCTTTATTTCACGAAGTGCAGTATACAGCACAAGTGAAGTACGTACAATAAGTCAATAAACATCCCCCAAAAGTTGATTTGTAAACATCTCAGAAATCATTTAATTTCATTTGGATGTAAACATGAAGCAGAAACACCCGAAAACAAGTACAGTACTCACGTGCACTATGAAAGCTCCATAGCTTGTGTCAGTAGATCATGTCAGCATTTTCAGGAATCAAGAGGAACAGAACCGTCCAGCTTTCCAAGAATTCCTTGATCAGCGGTTTGGTTGCTTAGGCACTACACCGCTGACCAAAACGCCCGATGTTTCTGAAAACCAAACTCTTCTTTACACCTCCCTCTGAATAAACCTCGCTCCCCCCCCCCCCCCCGTTGGGTATTCTGATTGGCTTCGGGCCTTTGTCAGAACGTATAGTCGTTGTGAACACGTTGAGTTTATGATTGGCTTCGGGCACTTGTCAGAGTGTTTATTTGTTGAGAATGCGCTGGGATTTCTGATTGGCTTCGGGCCCTTGTCAGAAAGTTTATAAATTGCGGCGGGTTTTTTACCCCGCCGTCAGGACGGGGTCTAGAAGTATCCGGTTTTTTTTTTCATTATTATTACCCCGCCGTCAGGACGGGGTCTAGTAATACCCGATTATTTTTCAGTTACCTTTTTTTTTCCCAATCGGCGTAATAAATTTCTAGGTGGCAGTTGCGTTGAAATCGAAGAGAGTAGTGTGGAAGTTCCTGCCGTCGAAGGAACGACGGGGGAGAACAACGGCGGGGTTAATTCCCCTGGGGCTTTGCTTGGTTTTTTGGGGGGGCCTGTCACTTGCCCCAGACTTCCGCTCGGCCAAAAAAGTACTTGCCGGTAATGTTCGTTCGTTTAGCGTTTATTCGCCAAAGTTTTCATAAAAGTTGGCGTAGAAAATCACTGGCGATTGAATGGCATAAAAATCCCTTCAACAAGAGCAAGAACAAAGATGTTAACGAGCTTTGAAAGCCACCAATTCGGTCTTATCATTTTCGTCCCTCGGCTCGAGCCTACCAAAAAACACGGTAAAATATTCATCAGTGAAAAGGAAGTATTTTTTGGTAGTTTTGCTTTACTTCGCCAAAATCCTTAGGGAAATTTGTGTAGAAAAGTACAAGGAATTCAATGTCGTTTCAATCAATGGAATTCAAGGAGACCAAGGACGAAGGTGCTAGAAGCCAATTCGGTGAAGTATCTTGCTTGCGTAAAATCACTCATCAAATCACGGCCTAAAATAGACTTTTATGTTTTTCCCCATAGCTACCAGTTTCCTCTAGATTTTAGAATAAGTTTCTTTATCAACAAATCCATTTAAATTTTCGTGCCCTTGTTATTTAGAATTACACTGACATGTCAGTTCGTGTATAAAAAGAAGGTGACGTAACTGAGTCACGCTATCGTCAAAATATTTCGTCACGTTCTTCTTCGCGAAGGATGACCAAGGAATGAGGGATGGGAAAGGGGTTCATACTATCAGGCATTCATGTTATCACAGGGAGAAGGGTGCAGAGAACACGTAAGGGAAATGGCAGCGAACACGTCAAAGGTACGATAAATCACCAACTTAAAAAGTTTTCACCACTTGGGCTCGTATCTTGAGTGACCGTAATATATTTTCCTCCCTAAGGGGAGGAGTAAAACGGCGGGGTCCAATTCCCCTGAGGCTTTTTACCCCGCTGTCAGGACGGGGTGTAGTATAATACCCATTTTTTTGCTTTTTTCATGGTCACTTGCCGGAGACCTCTGGTTTACGCTCGGCCAAACAAATATTCGTCGCGTCTTTCGCTACACAGGCTAGAGTGACCGCAATATATTTTGCTCGCTAAGGGGAGGGAGAACAACTGCGGTATCCAATACCACTGGGGCTTTTCTTGTTACCCACCGTAAGGACGGGGTCTAGTAATACCCGTTTTTTGGTGGTCACTTGCCCCAGACCTATGGTTTTCGCTCGGCCAAACAAATACTCGTCGTGTCTTTCGCTACACAGGTTATAGCTTGTATGTTGAGTGGCAGTAATATATTTTGCACCCTTGGGAAGGGACAACAATGGCAGGGTCTAATGCCCCTGGGGCTTTTCTTGTCTTGTTACCCTGCCGTCAGGACGGGGTCTAGTAATACCCGTTTTTTTTTTTCATTTTTCTTTTCTTTTTTTGTGGTCACTTGCCCCAGACCTCCGGTTTTCGCTCGGTCAACAGGTTAGGGCTTGTATCTTGGGTGGCCGTAATATATTCTGCACCCTAGGGGAGGGACAACAACGGCGGGTTTAATGCCCCTGGGGCTTTCTACCCCGCGGTCAGGACGGGGTCTAGTAATACCCGTTTTTTTTTTTTCATTATTATTTTTACTCCGCCGTCAGGACGGGGTCTAGTTATACCCTTTTTTTTGGTGGTCACTTGCCCCAGACCTCCAGTTTTCGCTCGGCCAAACAAATCGTCTTGCAGACGTTCGGTCAACATAAGCACTTTCTTCAGTCGGTTAGCGTCGATTCGCCAAAATCTTCATGATAAACGGTGTAGAAAATTACTAGCGATACAATGGCATAAAACTTTCTTCGACGAGAGCGTGGACGAAGATGCTAGCAAGCTTTGAAGGTCGTTGGTTACTCAACGCGAGTCAAATTCAACAGTGAAATGCAAGCATTGAAACGCAAGCAAGTTTCAAGGAATTTAATAGAGTTAACTTCTCTTCCACGAAAGCACGGACGAAGGTACTAGCGAGCTTTGAAAGCCAACGATTCAAGCTGACATGCATTGGTCTTTTGATGCCGGAATAACAAGACTTGGCACGTAAACATCACGTCAGTCAAGACAGAAGCCGATTCGGGGAATTTCCTTGCTTTCGCTAAAGTAGTCATCGAATCATGGCCTAAAAGTAGACTTTTACGTTTCCTTTTCAGTAGATAACCGTTCCCTTTAAATTTTAGGATAATCTTTTCTTTATCAATTTACTTAAATTCCCGTGCCCTTGTTGTTTAGAATTACGCTGAGATGTCAGTTCGTTAAAATAAGACGTGATGTAACTGAGTCACGCTATGGTCAAATCGTCACGTTCTTCTTCGCTAGTGCCAGAACAGGTGGATGACCAAGGGATGAGGGATGGCAAAGGTGTTCATACTATTAGGGATTCATGTTATCACAAGGGGAAGGGTGCCGTGAAGAAGTGGGGGGGGGGGGGGCAGCGAACACGTCAAAGGTAAGATAAATCACCAACTTCAAAAATTTACACCAGTTGGGCTCATATCTTGAGTGACCGTGCTGTATTTTGCACCCCGAGGGGAGAGGGAAAAACAGCGGGGTCCAATGCTCCTGGGGCTTTTCTTGTTATCCCGCCGTCAGGACGGGGTCTAGTAATACCCGGGGTTTTTTTTGGTGGTCACTTGCCCCAGACCTCTGGTTTTTGCTCGGTCAAACAAATACGTCTTGCAGACGTTCGGTCAACGCAAGCAATATCTTCAGTGGGTTGGCGTCGATTCGCCAAAATCTTCAAGAAAAACTGTGTAGAAAATTATTAGCGATGCAATGGCATAAGACTCTCTTCGACAAGAGCGAGGACGAAGATGCTAGCAAACTTTGAAGGTCAGAGATTCGATGTCGTTTATATTTTCGTTGGTTACTCGATGCGAATCAAATTCAACATTGAAATGCAAGCATTTTTGACAGGTTTGCTTTCCTTCGCCAAAATCTTTGTGTACAAAGTTACAAGGAATTTAATGGAGTTAACTTCTTTTCCACGAAAGCACCGACGAGGGTGCTAGCGAGCTTTGAAAGCCAACGATTCAAGCTGACATGAATTAGTCTTTTGATGACGGAATAACAAGACTTGGCACGTAAAAATCACGTCATTCAAGACAGAGGCCGATTCGGGGAATTTCCTTGCTTTCGCTAAAGCATTTATCGAAACATGGCCTAAAAGTAGACGTTTACGTGTCCGTTTCAGTAGATAACCGTTCCCCTCAGATTTTAGAATAAACTTTTCTTTATCAATGTATTTAATTTTCCGTGCCCGTTGTTGTTTAGAATTACGAGATGTCAGTTCGTTTAGAAAAAACGTGATGTAACTGAGTCCGATATGGTCAAAACTATTTCGTCACGTTCTTCTTCGCTAGTGCCAGAAAAGGTGGATGACTAAGGAATGAGGGATGGGAAAGGTGTTCATACTATTAGGGATTCGTGTTACCACAAGGGGAAGGGTGCAATGAAGACGTGGGGGGGGGGGTAGCAAACCCGTCAAAGGTAAGATAAATCACCAACTTCAAGCATTTACATCACTAACTCATATCTAAGTGACCGTGCTGTATTTTGCACCCCGAGGGGGGGAACGGCGGGGTCTAATGCCCCTAGGGCTTTTCTTGTTCATTATTCATTACAATTTTTTTTGGTGGTTACTTGCCCCAGACCGCCGGTTATCGCTCCGCCAAACAAATACTTGTGCAAACTTTCGATCAACATAAGCTTTTTCCTCGGTCGGTTAGCATCGATTAGCCAAAATCTTCATGGAGGACGGTGTAGAAAATTGCGAATTATGCAATGCAATACAATCTCTTCGACGAGAGCAAGGCCAAAGATGCCAACGAGCTTTGAAAGGCACCGATTCGATCGGGTTACTGGCGCGGACCAGAGCTTAACAAACAAGGGTAAGTATTCAACAGTGAAATGCAAGCACATTTTGGCAGTTTTGCTTTGCTTCGCCAAAAACTTTACGGAAAATTGTGTAAAAAAGTACAAGAAATTGAATGAAGTTGACTTGTTTGCGACGAGAGCAAGGACGAAGGTGCTAGCGAGCTTTGAAGCTGGCATGAATTCGCCTAGCTTGCCATAACAGGTAAACGTTGGGTCATTGAAAGACAGAATTTCCTTGCTTTCGCTAAATCCTTCATCGAATCATGGCCTTAAAGTAAACTTTTACGTTTCCTTTTTTCAGTAGATAACTGTTCCCTTTAGATTTTAGGATAATTTTTTTCTTTATCAATAAATCTATTTAAATTTCCGTGCCCTTGTTTATCAACAATTACGCTGAGATGTCAGATCGTTTTAAAAAACGTGACGTAACTGAGTCACGCCTTGGTCGAAACTATCCCGTCACGTTCTTCTTCGCGAAAGCTAGGACAAGTGGATGACCAAGGAATGAGGGATGGGTTTCACACTGTCAGGGATTCATGTTATCACAGGGAGAAGGGTACGGAGAAGACGTAAGGGGGGATGGCAACAAACACGTCAAAGGTACGATAAATCGTCAACTTTTAAATTTGCACGACTTGGGCTGGCATGTTGAGTGTCCGTAATATATTTTACTCCCTAGGAGGAGGAGAAAAATGGCGGGGTCCGATGCCAATGGGGCGTTTCTTGTTCTTTATTTTTTTTTTGGTGGTCACTTGCCCCAGACCTCCTGTTTTCGCTCGGCCAAACAAATACGTGGTGCCAACTTTCGGTCAAAAAAAGCATTGTCTTTGGTCTGTTAGCGCTAATTGGCCAAAATCTTCATGAAAGACGGTGTCGAAAATTACGAATTATGCAATGCAATGCAAACTCTTCGACGAGAGCAAGGACAAAGATGCCAGCAAGTTTTAAAAGGCACTGATTCGATCAAGCTACTCAAGCGGACCAGAGCTTAACAAACAAGGGTAAATATTCAACAGTGAAATGCAAGTATATTTTGGCAGTTTTGCTTTGCTTCGCCAAAATCTTTAGGGAAAGTTGTGTAACAAAGTACAAGAAATTCCATGAAGTTGACTTGTCTGCGACGTGAGCAAGGACGAAGGTGCTAGCGAGCTTTGAAGCTGGCATGAATTCGCCTAACTTGCCGTAACACGTAAACATTGGGTCATTGAAAGACAGAATTTCCTTGCTTTCGCTAAATCCTTCATCGAATCATGGCCTTAAAGTAGACTTTTACGTTTCCTTTTTTCAGTAGATAACCGTTCCATTTAGATTTTAGGATAATTTTTTCTTTAACAATAAATCTATTTAATTTTCCTTGCCCTTGTTATTTTAAAAAACGTGACGTAGCTGAGTCACGCCATGGTCAAACTATTTCGGGCTCATATTTTGAGACACCGTAATGTATTTTTCACCCCGAGGGGAGGGGGAAAAACGGCGGGATCCAATGCCCTTGGGGCTTTCCTTGTTTTTTTTTGGTCACTTGCCTTAGTCTTAATCCGGCCAACACAGTCTCCATAAACTTCCTGTTTTCTCCTGACGATTACCTTAAACTCTTAAACTTCCGGTTCCGGTTATGACGTCATGCAGGCAAAACGACATTATTTTATCACGCAAGGTAAACAAAACTGAACGTTACTTTTCGATGTGAACCTTCCATACTTATTACACACAGACAAACCGTTGTTAGCGTTGTGGTAGCGGTTTAAGTAGCGGTTCATGTCTTACATACAACGCATGTGCAACAAAGGTATTGCTACTGGTATCTCTCCGCTCGTTACCCATATGACACAGAAAAATTACTGTTAACAATGTGGCAGTAGTTTAGGTAGCGTATCTTACATACAACACATACGCAACTAAGTTCGACTCAGTTCTTTCTAATACATTCAACTTTGCCTAAAGCAAATAAATATTTCCCCGCGCGATAAAGACGGACTCGTCACATCGTCACCCTCGCATGTTGAATAACTTTAGGGAGCGGTCATTAGTTATCGGGGGGAGGGCCGGTAAATTTAGGGGGAGGGCCAGGGTTTTTGGGGCTTCCATTTGGGGAGGGTCATGTTTTTTGGAGCTTATGCTAAGGGAGGGTGACAAATGTTTTTGCACCTGTTGTTCTGTCACGCTATCGCGTGAGAATATTTTATTGTTTGTACTGCCACGCTAGCCGTCGCGTGTTAATTTTTTCGATTGCACGCTTTCCGCTCATATGTAATTCGCGCCCTTTACGTTTTTTAAGATAGTTATCTGTCACAATGCTCTACTATTGGGCAATATTATTAGCTTAGGATTTCCACAAGAACAATGAACTTTTTATCGTTTTAAACCAGTTCCAGAAGCTATCGTATACGAGCCCGTGTAAGTTCTTTCCGTTTTTACCTCGCTAATAAATTGTTAAGCATATCGACGGTTTGAGGTTAGACTACCATATCGGAGCCAAGTTAATATCGGCCGAGGTATCGGAACAGTAAAAACGGAAGCACTTAACGCTCAGCACGCAGCCAGAACTGCTCGGCTAGTTGGCAAAGGATCCGCCATGGATACAAACGTCGAAGACATCAATCGGCCAGCCGGACAGCCATCAGGGGCAAGTGAAGCCATAGAAGAGAATGAAGACGACCATGAGACGGGCGCCAGCCTTCAAAAAAGAATCAGCAAGCCCTCGTTAAAGGTAATCGAGAATAAACTAGTAGAGACAGAAAATAAGCTCGAGGACCTATGGAAAAGAATTTTGAAGCAGGTCACGAAACTTCAATCGCCAGATCAGTCTGCGGAGGAAATCCGACAAGGTATTTCAGAAGCGAGGTCCATGTTTAACGCATATCAGCTAGAGATTTTAGCTTTGCAAGAGTTCACCGCTAGCACTAGCTCGAGCGAAATATCTCAAGAGCGAAAAATAATCGAAGAAACTGCAGCTTCGCGTAAGGCATATTTCGACGGCGCCTTGAAAGACGCCAATGAGCAAATAAAAGACTTATTGTTAGAAATGGGATCCACAGGCATGCAAAGTTCGATGACAGGATCTGTCAACTCTTCGGCCACATCCATGCGAATAAAGGCGAGAGGAAAAGTCGCCGCCGCACTTAAAGAGCTGAATTTCAAAAACAAAGATTAGAAATCGATTCGCGTTCAGCCCTCTTGATTGAGGAAGAAGAACTCGCTCTAGCTAGACGTAAGAGACACGAAAAGGCCAGGCTCGAAGCCTTACGCTTAGACGAGGAGGCGGCAATTGCGTTAGCAACAGCGAAAGCTATCGACGAAGAGCTAAATGAATCCGGCCTGGATGTTTACAAGGAATTTCACGCGCCCGAACTCCCGCTCGCAAGCCCTAACCAACGCGTACGGGAGTACTTAGAAGTGCAAAAACAATCGTCTTCCTCAGCGCGCGACGATGTCACTAAAAAGGAAAACCCAGAGCGAACGGGACTTTCTGAACCAAAATTAGAACTCAAGCAAGAGCCAGTCACGCAACCGGAAGTCCTGTCTCCCAGCGTACTAAACCCGAACATGCCTACTCCCGCGAGTCCAAGCAACGCTGTCATGGTTCCTTACGTCGAATTTATGGCCCGTAGAGAGCTGATATCGAATAAGATCGAAAAATTCGATGATCGCCCAGAGAATTTCCACTCCTGGAAAGGTTCTTTCCACAACATGATCAAAGGAGTAAACCTTAGCCCCAGCGAACAACTTTCTTTAATTATCGAGAACACGACGAACGAATCGAAGCGTCTTGTACAGAGGCTAAGCAACGCGTACATCGAAAATCCGGGGAAGGGATTAAACGAAGTCTGGCTCAAACTAGGGGAGAGGTTTGGTTCGAATGCTGTCGTCACGCAAGTCCACCTCGAAAAACTTAGAACATTCCCAAAGATAGGGAACCGAGAAAATAAACAACTTCAAGAGTTCGGAGATCTGCTGCTTGAGTTGCAGTGCGCGAAAAATGACGGAGGATTAAGGGGCCTGAAAATTCTCGACGAGCCAGCTTATTTAAGGTCAGCCGTGGCTAAGTTATCCGACGACCTCCAAGGGAGATGGCAAAGACACGCGTTCAAATATAAAGGCCAGCACGACGTCGACTATCCCCCCTTTGACGAATTCTCGGACTTCATCCAAGCGGTTTCGCGCGAGAAAAACGACCCATACCTAACCATGGAAAACGTCGACAAACCTACACACTCGCTCACGGAGAGTTCTCCCCTCAAGCCCCCATTTAGTCCTGGGAACACTCGGCAAAGAATTACGTCTACCAAAACCGAAATCACCGAAACCGAGCCACGCACAGACGAGGAAACGCCCATCGTGAGCTACCCTAGCAAGTGGTGTTTTCTTCACGAAAAACCCCACCCCTTGAGGGCGTGTCGCGCACTAAAAGCCAAACCGTACCGCGTACGCACGGACTTCCTATCGCAGCACCGTGTTTGCTTCCGCTGTGTCGCTTCTTCCTCACATTGTGCAAAAGATTGCGCCTTCACTCCTCACTGCCGAGTATGTAACAGCAACAAACACGTGACTGTTCTCCATCCTGATAACACCAAACAAGACACAAAGGCCTCAGCCAGGACGGAGCAGCAGCACGGCGAGGAGCAAGCAGAAGGAACCTCCCAACAGGCCGAAACTCCAACCGTGACGAACAGATGCACTGAGGTGTGCAGTCAAACCACAGGGGGAGCTGGAAGATCCTGCGCCAAGATCTGTTTGGCCAACGTCTACGCCGAAAGCGCACCTGAGAAAAAGATCAGGGCCTACGTTATCATCGACGACCAGAGCAATTACTCTCTATGTAGAGGAAAACTGTTCGACCTACTAAACATCGAGGGTTCAACTACCCCATACACTCTGAAGACGTGTTCCGGAGTTAAAGAAACCAAAGGGAGACGTGGACAGGGACTAGTAATAGAATCTATCGACCAGCGCATAAAATGTCGTCTCCCAACGCTCACAGAGTGCGACGAAATCCCAAATAACCGAGAAGAAATTCCAACTCCACAAGTCGCGCAAGCGCATCCACACCTGATGCATATTGCAAAAGAAATTCCAGAACTCGACAACCGCGCGGAGATTCTACTACTTGTCGGTCGAGACATTTCCTCCCTACACAAAGTCCATGAGTCACGCAACGGATCCAGAAACGCACCTTGGGGTCAGAGGCTAGAGCTAGGCTGGGTAGTTATCGGAAACGCCTGCCTAAATGGTGCCCACGAACCAGGACAGATCTCTACGTTCAAAACCCAAGTGCTTCACAATGGACGGCCTTCACTGTTCGTACCTTGCCCCAACCGTTTCCATGTCAAACACGGCACCACCTCAGCGGCGTGGGGCGACCAAGACGAAAACACGCCCTTCTTTGGCAGCGCATTTGACGACGGCTTAGCGCGCAACGTGTTCGTGCGAACGCAACACGATAACAAACCAGGAACGTCTACTGAGGACCGAAGGTTTCTAGAAATCATGGAGCATGGCATGACGAAGGACGAAAACGGAAGTTGGGAGGCACCACTACCCCTACGCCATGCAGTCAAAGAACTCCCCATTAGTCGTGGCAACGCCATGAAACGCCTGAAGTCTACTCGTCGAACTCTGGACAGGAAACCCACTATGAAGGCTCAGTACTTTGCCTTCATGCAGAAAATCTTCGACCATGACCACGCCGAACTCGTACCAGCAGAAAGCTTAAACTCCAGTAAACCGTGTTGGTACCTGCCACACTTTGGAATTTATCATCCGAAAAAGCCAGACAAGATACGGGTCGTCTTCGACTCAGCAGCTGAATGTGACGGAACATCGCTCAACAGTCTCCTATTATCTGGTCCCGACTTAACAAACGGCCTTCTCGGAGTGCTCTTACGATTTCGTCAGAACCCAGTTGCCATGGTAGCCGACATCGAGCAGATGTTTCATTCCTTCAAAGTCAAAGAGGGCCACAGAGATTTGTTAAGATTCCTATGGTACAAGAACAACGACCCTAATGGCGAGATAACGGAGTACATGATGAAAGTCCACATATTTGGGAACACGTCATCCCCGGCAGTAGCGAACTACGGCCTGCGCAAAACCGCGGAGGTCGGAGAGGACGAGTTTGGTTCTGACGCAAAGGCCTTTGTAAACAGAAATTTCTACGTAGATGACGGCCTTCATTCAGCTCCAACCACTGAAGACGCAATAGATTTGCTGAGACGCACCTAAACCATGTTGGCCACAGCGAATCTTCGCCTACACAAAGTCGCCTCGAGTCACGCGGAGGTAATGGGAGCGTTCCCGTCCGAGGATCACGCGAGCGGCCTTCACAACTTAGATTTCAGCAAAGGCCCAATCCCAGTACAGCGTTCGCTTGGAGTGTATTGGGACTTAGAGTCCGATACCTTCACCTTCCGAGTTTCACTGGATGAGAAACCGTTCTCACGGCGAGGAGTCCTGTCAGTAACTAACAGCCTCTACGACCCTCTGGGTCTCGCAGCCCCAGTAATCATTAAAGGGAAGCAGCTTCTAAGGTCAATGACCACTGACTTCAATGCCTCGCATTCGGACATGTGGGACGCCCCTCTGCCTGCAGAACACAAGCCTGCTTGGGAAAACTGGTGTAATTCCCTTCGGTCACTAGAGGATCTCAAGGTTCCCCGCTCCTACAGTGACAAACCTCTCCGAACTGCAGCGCGAACAGAGCTCCACACCTTCTGCGACGCCTCAGAAAAAGCCATCGGTGCTGTCTCATACCTTAGAACAATCCAACCCACCGGTGAAGTGCAAGTAACCTTTGTGCTCGGCAAGGCTAAGCTCACACCAGCCCACGCAACAACCATACCTCGTCTAGAGCTTTGCGCAGCGGTAATGGGCGTTGAGTTGTCGGAGCTCATTACTGAGGAACTCGAAAGGAAGCCGGATTCAGTGACATTCTACTCAGACAGCAAAGTCGTGCTAGGATACATCACGAATGACTCGCGCCGGTTCTATGTTTATGTGAGCAACCGCGTCGAACGAATTCGAAGAACCTCAGCACCACAACAATGGCGCTACGTCTCCACACAGCAAAATCCAGCGGATCTAGCTACTCGATCGGTGGAAGCAAAAGACCTTAAGGAGAGTACGTGGCACACTGGACCAAAGTTCCTGTACAACAGCGACCTAACGACCTCAATTCAAGAGGGAAACATCGCAGCTGAAGTGCTGGCTGACGACCCCGAAGAGCGCTCAGAAGTAAAGGCTCTAGCGACTAAGGTGGAGCCCTGCACAACTCTTGGATCGGAGCGTTTCTCAAGATTCTCCCAATGGTCCACGCTACAAGGAGCGGTCGCAAAGCTCATCACAGTCGCACAGTCATACAACAAAGCTCGAGCAGAGGAGGAAGTCCCCTCAACGATAGTATACGAGCAAGCCAAGGTCATAATCCTTAGAAGCGTCCAGTACGAAGCCTTCAGAAAAGACATCGAGTGTCTAAAACGTTTGGAAAAGCTTCCTAGCACCAGTCCCTTAGCAAACTTGTGCCCCGACCTCGACAAAGACGGACTACTTCGTGTTGGTGGCAGACTAAACGAAGCAGACATCAATAATGAAGAACGCCACCCTCTCATCCTGCCAAAGTCGTGTCACACCTCGGAGCTCGTCATCAACCATTATCATTGCAAAGTACAGCACCAAGGAAGAGTCTTTACCCACGGCTTAATTCGAAGCAGTGGCTACTGGATCATTGGAGGAAAAAGAATGGTGAACAGCATCATCAACAAGTGCTTTAAGTGTAAGAAATTACGAGGCCAGCGCCAGACTCAGAAAATGGCCAATTTACCAGTCGATCGCGTCAGCCCTGCACCCCCATTCAGCTACGTAGGACTCGATGTATTCGGCCCATGGCAAGTCTTCGCTCGACGCACCAGAGGAGGGCTCTCTAACGCCAAACGTTGGGCTGTACTGTTCACATGCCTGTCAAGCCGAGCCATCCATATCGAAGTCATCGAATCCATGGACACCTCCAGTTTTATAAACGCCCTGCGCAGATTCCTAGCGCTACGGGGGCCGGTCATTCAAATACGCTCCGATTGTGGCTCCAACTTTGTAGGCGCGCGCAACGAACTCCGGGGTGTATTGACACCTTCTGACGTCAGCAGCACACGGAGTTACCTACTCAAGGAAGGATGCGAGTGGGTCTCCAATCCACCCCACGCGTCCCACGCCGGCGGAGCTTGGGAGCGAATGATCGGAGTAACGAGGCGTGTACTCGAGGCTGTACTAGCGGACGTTCCTTCAAGACACCTCACGCACGAAGTTTTGACCACTCTGATGGCCGAAGTCTCGGCTATCGTGAACGCCAGACCACTAGTGCCAGTCTCAAGCGATCCTGATGCGCCAGAAATCCTCACACCAGCCATGCTGCTCACCCAGAAACCTCAGCAGCTGAAACAACCAGCAGGAGAATTCAACGCTAGAGATCTCTACAGTAAACAGTGGAAGCGTGTTCAGCATCTGGCCAATGTCTTCTGGTCACGATGGCGCAAAGAATACCTTCCGACGTTACAACCTCGCAGAAAGTGGCAAGACAAGTCCCGCAACTTGCAAGAGGGCGATCTAGTCCTTCTCTGCTCCAAGGACGCACCCAGGAACGATTGGCCTCTTGCCAGAGTCACCAAAGCACAGCCCGACCGCGATGGAAAGGTACGCAAGGTCGACCTCATCACCACCAAGGAAGGATCCGAGAAACATTACCTCAGACCAATTACAGAATGCATCCTGTTGAAAGCAGACGAAAGTAAACCATCCTGCTGAACACAGAAGAACTGAGAAACATCCTGCTGCAGCAGAGGAACAGTATTAACGAACATTATAGTTTAAGCCACACGTATTAACCTTAGTGGTACATGTATTCACAAATACCAGGCGAGGAGTGTTCTGTCACGCCAACCCTTTGAGAATATTTTATTGTTTGTACTGCCACGCTAGCTGTCGCGTGTTAATTTTTTCGATTGCACGCTTTCCGCTCATATGTAATTCGCGCCCTTTACGTTTTTTAAGATAGTTATCTGTCACAATACTCTACTATTGGGCAATATTATTAGCTTAGGATTTCCACAAGAACAATGAACTTTTTATCATTTTAAACCAGTTCCAGAAGCTATCGTATACGAGCCCGTGTAAGTTCTTTCCGTTTTTACCTCGCTAATAAATTGTTAAGCATATCGACGGTTTGAGGTTAGACTACCATATCGGAGCCAAGTTAATATCGGCCGAGGTATCGGAACACCTGTTTTAACAATATATTTGTTATATAAATATATACATTTTTTAACATAGGTCGACTTCAACCGACCATTCAACGCCTAAGAAATGTCCAACAATTACCAGCACTCAGCATGCATTGAATGCTGGTAGTTGCGGACATTTTACAGGAATGTGCGCATGCTTCATAATATAGCTGAAATAGTCCATTATCACCGTTTCGTTTATACAGCTATTTCAATTAACGTTGTCGGATTTCGAAGCCTCGAGCGTACGCGACAAGACCGAAAGTTAGCATGGGTAGCTGTACATCTTGCGTGATTCGGCTGTAATTTTACGGCTGCCACTGCCATAGGATGGGTAAAAGTACCATAAACACTTGTCCATGTTATTTATTTTCTGTAGGGGTGAGCAATAGCCTAAGTTTGGTAACTTTATTAATAAAGTACCCATATCACCTTGTAGTCGCAAAGGTTTTCCGACAACGTTAATTGAAATAGCCGTATTTAAGCTTGGACTCAATAACAACCACTTAGTTATACATCGTTTTGATTTATCATTAATATAATGAAACAACAGATAGCAAAGTTGAGGCATGTTGCATTTCCTTGTTATATACAATGCTTGTAAAAAGCTGGAAAACATGCATCTCGTTTTGTTATGCGGTAATAAATAAAACAAACAGCCACTATGGTCCCAGAACTAATCGAATTTCGAGATACTTTCAAGATTTGACAGTCTAACATTAACAACGAAAAATATAAATGACAGTTTATCACTTAAGACACCATGAATTTCATCACCATGACCTTCATCGCCATCACTTTTTGTGCAATCTGACACCTGCGTCGTCATCACCTTCATCGCCATCACTTTCAACACCATCACCTGCATCGTTATCACTTCAACACCATCACTTTCATTGCCATCACCTGCAGCAGCATCACCTGCCTCGCCATCACTTTCATCGTCATAATTTGCGAGTCACCACTTTCAGTTCCAGCAAAACTTAATTACAATCCTATGAAGTTCGGATTTTGCAGTGTCATCTAAAAGACTACATCCTGAAGATATGAACGCCGCGGCCCATTTCTTTTGTCTCTTTCCTAGTTGGAGGACAATCTCTAGCGATCTGTGCGTGAATCCTTCTTGTACACGTCTCTCCTTCTGGCAGCTCTGTTGCAATCTTCTTAAAACCTCATCCATTCTAGCTAAACGCCTCACAATCTTCCGTTTCTTGCTCTTGTTGCTATTCTGTTTTCTCGATCGCGACTTCCTTTTCGTTGCAGAAAATGTGTGTTTAAGCGCTGATTCACAAGTTTGCTGCAGCTCGACTAGTCCAGAGCGTACACTAATTCTCTTTTCATAGCATACAATTCGGACAATGCGTCTTCGCCAAAGTCATGAGCAGTTTTGCGCCCAGTAAAAATCTGGCCAGAAGAGTGTATGCTTGTTCCGAGGTGTTCTGTAAGATCTTTTTCAAGCTTTTTAAGGGATGTTTCAATGTTTTCTAAACGCAGCAAGTTCTGCCTGATAGTTGCTGAGTCGTGTGGTTTGAGTACATGATTTTCACAGGCCCGTAGCCAGTATTGAGGCAACCGGGGCAGTTGCCTCGGTAAAACTTTTCCCTTGTTGTTAAAAACTTAAATAGAAAAATAAATGATCTAATAACAAACCACGACAACGGTACCCTGGAGTGTGATAACCTCAGGTAACACTTCACTTATGTACTAGTCCCGAGCCCACCAGTTTTTCTAGTGGGTCAGCGTATACCGCAGCTTCCAGCCTCGTTACCGATTTAAGACGTGGTCAAAATCAATAATGGGCACAGACCGCCTGAGAGGTCTTGCCCTTGCATAGGTTCACGACATCACTCCAGCGCCGTTGCAAATATTGCAAAAATGGGATCCAGACACCAGTGGTCAGAGGAGAATTGCTTTAGCTTTCTCCAACTAAAGCCAGGCCTTAAGTAGAGAGTACACTTCAGCACTAATACACTTGAACTGGTGCACTTGAACGAGATTGATATTTTTTCGTCACGAATGCTGAAATAACATTTCAGAACTTTTTAAAATTTCATTTCTGAATGAAACTGTGGAAATTTTTTAGAGAAGAACTGATAGAAAACATATTCAATGCTGTTTAAGGGGGCAATACGGGTGAATTTCTAGAAAATAGGGTAAGATTTAAGAGAGAAATAAAAGAGGGATAAAATTTTTGTACACACCACCAGACAGGCCACCCCCACGCAAGAGCACTCGGGGTTGTTTGTGGCCTGTTTTGGTATCCGTCTATTAATTATTAACTTAAAAATTTAATTTTAACTCCCCTTTATTTTCTATCATTTTTCAATTTTCTTACAATCCATCAATCCCTCACCCATTTTTTCTTTACACTCACTTTAAAAATCGCGAAAAATTCTACAGATTTATGGGAACAAGCACTACAGCCCTATGGGAGCGTTTTTGGATTGAATGAAATTTCGTGGAGATAATTAAGAAAAATGGCTAAAACGTTGGGAAAACAGGGCATCTGACCAGAATGCCCCGTTAAGTTAGATTAGATTTTGATTATTCTGGGGAAAAAATACCACCAGGAAAACGCTAAACATTTCCGAGCGTCTAGATTTCGACATTTTCTGAGGGAGCATGCCTAAACCCCCTAAAAGCTCGCGCCTTCGGCGCTTTTGCAATTGCCTCGGTTATCAGAAAAGTCTGGCTATGGAACTGTTTTATTTAAGGAGAAATCCAGCTTGCGAAGGATCTTTTACAGATTTTATTTGCCCGGAGAGCGGAGAGTAGAAAGGGCGCGAACATGGAAGAGAAGCGGAAACGCTTTGAAGGTAACAACTGGGAAGCCATGTACAGGAAAGGAAAATTGAAAAAATATGAAAGTTGCTGTACTGGAAATGTACATTCTAAGCGAACGTTGAAGCACTCAAAGGGGGCGTTAAAACGAGAAAAAGTGGATGTCATAACATCAGACATCGCTAGGTTGCTGGTTCCCGATAGCCTTCAAGTTCCTGATGACAGTGATAGCGACGACGATGACGATGATGATAGTGATGATGTCGGTGTTGTGGTGCAGGAAATTGGAAGTGATGTTGACGATAGTGGGGATTTCGACGAAGAGTATGATAAAACTGAAGACGAAGGCGAAGCAGTCGTGGAGGAGAAGGAGGAGGAGAAGGAGGAGGAGAGCATTACCACACTTTTACATACAACAAGATGTGGTCGAATTTGCAGGACATGGAAGGGGAGAGCAAGCGCTTTGGATTTTTCATGGCGGAGCGGGAAATTTCAAATTTTCTATTTAATCACTAGTCACCAGATGGTAAAAAAAATACCGCTGCAAAAATAACTCTGAAAAGCTTTGTATGTCAAAATTTCAACCATTTGAATGTTTGCTTGGTAGCATTTTTAAATACACGCCCGACTTCATGTTTTTAAAGAGTTTATACTAATTCTGAAACAAGTTTACATGGGTACGCACTTGCGTCCAGGCACACTTTGCCACAGGTAATTTGCCATTATCTTTAATACTGCCATTATCTTTAATTCTCTGATCAGCTAATTGGTATCTCACCATGAATTTTTCGACAGTGTATTAAAAACTCCTGTGTTCAAGTTGACTTCCATGTTGGAACAAATCGAATAGCGACCAATCCCATCTTAGGGGAGGGTCACAATTGTTTGGGCTGATGTTGTGTGGAGGGCCAAGGTTTTTTTACCTTAATTTGAGGGAGGAGTAATATTTTTGTGAAATTTTACCCGCCCTCCCCCCCCAATAATTAATGACCGCTCTCTTGTGACAGCGGAATCGTTACATCACAGAGAAGAGAAAGCACCACTCTGAATTTTGCAAATCTAGCTCATGTTTAGTTTGTTTCGTTTTACCTTTTTTCGCTTCCAAACCTTTTTTTGTGTTTAGAAAAGATCCTTTCGATTTTCAATTAACTAAGTCGTCACGAATTCCAAGTCAACTTGTTTACTTTTGTAAGGGGATTCCTGGGTTAACAATCCGGACTTAAACATCACGTCATGAGATATAACTGAACGCGTTTGACGATGAAGTGGCGATTTCGTTCTCTCAGACTCTGATGATCTGCTCATGTTTATCAGCCATTATATTTTGATTTTACTGCTATCCTCACTATTTGTATTCAAGGTCTAGGCACAACAGTAAATATCTTCTCGTCTCTGTGTAAGCATTTTCAGTTGTGGGCGAATTTATACCGACGTTCAACGTTTGAGTTAAATTTGCTGTTTTCAGCAGAATAAATAAAAAGCGATAACAAAGATAAGCTGAGTCATCAGAGTTTAAACATTACGTCATCCAGTAACGCTATAGTCAAAATATTGTGTCACACAGTCACACTTTTCGACACGATAGTTCGTATGAATACGGGACCGCGCTAACATTTGTTAACCTGGGGGTTGGGTGGGTCAGAAAAGCCAGTTAAAATGCCCATTGGGCTTTCTCGTTTTCTTAAAACGGGTTGAGTTTGTGATTGGCGTGGGATACATTTAAGAGTGTTTGTTGAGAACGCGTTTGCTTTTCTGATTGGCTTCGGGATCTTGTCAGAGAGTTCAGTTGTTTAGAACGCTTTGAGTTTCTGATTGGCTTCCGGCCCTTGTCATAAAGTTTAATTGTAGAGAACACGGTGATTAGCCTCAAGCGTTTTTTTGTTTAATTCGCTTTGTAACTGTTTAGCTTTGCGAGGGGGCTGGAAGTCTCTTGTTTTTTGCCTCCGACTTTCGTCATTGTGTATTCTTAATGTTAGGGACGTGTCATAATTAATGGGCTTCTCACTTTTGTTATTGCTCCTTTTTACTTTATTTATGTTAGGTTCAGTTGGGTTTTATAACAAAAGTGTTTTCCTTTTCTTCAAATTCACTTGGTTGGGAACAACAATCCGCACGGGCATTTCGTTAATTTGCGAGTGTCACGTGCACACTTTCCGTTTTCGGGGGCGATGTCGCAGCTCTTACAAGGTCTTCTCTGATTTGCTGAGAAAACAATACACCAAACAACAAAACAATGGACCCTAGCCCCGAAAACAATAGAGCTGCGTGATACCAAGGTCCAATGGAATTAGAGGTTGTTAAGAGCTGCGCGGCTACTCTTTCGGGGAGTGGAGCGCTGTTTCCTCACTAGGTCTCCCACATTAACTCTAAATTGTCGTTAGTTATTCTGAATTTTGTTTTCTCTAATGACTTAGTGTTGTTTTGTTGGTTGGCATAACAATAAGGTACGGTAACGTATGCTTTGAATTTATGCTTGAATAGTACTGTCATAGGAAATAAGGTGCAATTTAAAACGGTCAAACGTTGTATTTGTACATCCTTAAAGTTTTACTCTTATGGGTTAGGGTTATCGGAGACCCGGTCAGGAAATGGCGTAGCAGGTACCAGAATTAGTCTTTTTTCATGACTATCCCAATGAAGAAACTGTAGAGAATTCAGGGAACCCGGGAGGTCAAGCGGGAAAAACAGCAAGCCTTCTTTAAGTAAGACAAGGTCATAACGAGTGGTCAGTTTTACATGAGAGGAAAAAGATCTCCCACTTTTCATGAGTTACACCTCGGTTGATGGAGAGCTGGAGCGCTCAAATGCAGATCACTTGGATAATTCATGTGCTTGTGGCTATTGATTACAAGTTTGTTGTTGCACAGTTTTCGTAATGGAGGCGCAACAGTGTTGCCGATACCTGCTGATATCTTGTTGAATCTTATTCCACGGGGACATTTCATTACGGATCGGAAAATTTAGTGGAAAACGGATGGAGTGGAGAGCTAATATTATGGGCTATTTCAAATTTACCTTGAGTTGCAATTTCTAATTAAGTGTGGTACCGATTGAGCCATTCGTATTAGTTTATTTAGTTCCTTACAACGTTACAACATTGTTGTCGCGTTCGGTACTAAGAGCTTAGTGACTCTGGCGCAACTTGCTTTTATAATGCGGCTCCGGAACAATTAGGAACCTCCTACGAAGAGGAAGCAAAAGGAATGTCTATATGCAAGTGCTTATTGGCTCGAACCTGAATGGCAAGCAAAGTGAAAATAGTAAAATTTCTTAAATTTGGAGAAGAGGAATAGTGTGGAGAGGCATACGCAAAAACTAAGTGCAAGTGGTTTAAAATATTAGATCGCTCCTAAACCAGAGCTACTAAAAAATCCAGAACGTTTTTACAGAGGTTTGTATGAAAGTAACAATAGTGGTATGGATATTGCACTATGACGTCTTCTTTTTCAAGTAATTTAAACACGCCTATAATGCCCGAGCAACAATTGAAAGAATTTCCGGTGAAAGAGAAAAAAAATTTATGTTCTTTCCTTTTACTTATTTTTATAATAATACTGGTAAAAAATTAAAAACAAATCCAGGGAATTATGGCATCACTAATGAAGTCCAAGCCAAATGAAGAATTCTACTTTGCTCTGCAAAATATACAAATGTGTATGGTGAACAATACGCAACTTCAAACGTTTTAAGCACTAAAGAGGTGTAATACAGCGTGATCCACTTCCTTTTCTCCCTATTCCTTTATTGTAGTTGTGGAAAAGTGTGTTCTTGCCATTAGGCATAACGTAGATATAAATTGGAGGTAAGTCGTTTATGGAAGAAAGGACCAACACTATTGATTATGATGCGGGGTTGACACAATGGCAGTTTTAGGGGCACATACTCGACTAAAATATTAATTAAGCTGCTGGATCTTTTTTAGAAATAATTGAGGTCTCGAGATAAATAGCAATAAAACTGAGAGTTTGTTTTTTTAGTTCTTCAAAGAAAATGAATCTTAACATTTTAGCATTAAATGGCCAAACGAGAACATAAAAGTTTTTGGATGTATTTCAGATATGATCAAGACTGCCCTAAGAAAAGATTTTAATTGAAAGATTTTCATTCTAAGAGGAGAGGTAAAACTGTGGTGGAGGAGGAGGAGGAGAAGGAATGTAAACAATAGAATTCAAAAGCGTGTATAAATGTTAAACACTCCACTTTTTGTCAGCCTTGTTGATGCGTGAAGCTTCCATCGAGTTGGCATGCATTACATTTGTCCTGTCCTGTTTGTGAAAAGAGTTTTTTAAGGAACGATAACATGCAAAGGCACATGAGTAATAAACACGGTAATCCCGTATTCAACCCTGCATTTGGTGTCCAAACGCTGCCGAAAAGTGTCAGCGGTTTTGCTTCATGCATCCCTTTACTTGTATGGTTGCTGGCTAGATCAGGCAAAACGGTCACAGAAACCAACCTTACAAGAACTTTCAAGAAGACGTCGATTAACTCTGTACTAATGACTCTGCCTTGTACTTTAATTGTTAAGTATAAAAATATATTTGTTAGTGAATATCTGTGTGTTTGATGACGAATTATCTTGAATGGTCTACACGCGACTCACTGATATACATATGAAGTTCACTTAAGCCTGTTAAGATACGCTCTTTGTATGAGAACAATAAATGCTTTTGATTTAGTCTACGGTTGTGAATAGTTCGCTTCAGTAGGTTTCTTTAAAAGTTTCAATAAGACTCTACCACGCTTCACTAAATTTATTTCCTAACTCAAAGAGCAAAGAAGTGCCAATTTCTAATGCAAATTCAGTTCAGGTTTTTGCTACTTATAATTACTTGCGTAATTGATCGTGAAACAGCAAAGACAAACACGATTGTAGATATTGAACATATTTTCTTTTACATATAATCATACCAGCCGAGTCTCAAACATTCATCTTCATGCTCATCTTGTTTTCGCACAGGCAGCCCAAGCTAACGTTGAGAGCTGCGCATGAATTAGACTGTTTCTTCCACGTTATGCATAATAATGACATCGGCAACATTTAAGAGTTTGTATGGAAAATGCTACAAAAAGTCTCAAATTACCACAAATCAAAAAGTAGTCGAAATAACAATAATTTGCCTTATTTCATTGTCGTATTGGTCATTATCAAAAAGCTTGTTTGAAGCTTTTTGGGCGAGAAATTGAGGTTTTTATTTTTCATGTTTGCTGAACATTTAGAATTAATTAAAGGCAGGAAACAGTTCACACTGCACCTCACTTGAAGTTCGTTAAATTCCATCACAATAAACGAATCGCCCTATAAAAACTTCAAAGGTGTATTCTTGGGTCTTTGGCGTACCTCTGTTCTTTGTCGTGGGTTCCAGATCCTATTTTAAGCTATCGACAACCCCTCCTAAATACAAAACTTTCCTTTCCTGGTATGCGTTTTCATTCGAAGTGCACGCGTGAATCTTTGCGAGCCGCATTTCGACGACAAACTTGCCCTCAGCCGGGGAGAGCCTGAGTGAGATTGTCGACAAGCAAACACGACACTGCGGAGTCCAGATAGGTCGGATTGACCTAGAACGCCCGTGCAATTTACTCCCCTCACTTGACACCACGAGCACGCTTAAATGTCTCCGTGCGACAAAATATTAGTACAACGATTGTTCCGTCACATTTACCTGTTTACCACAAAAAAAATGTTGTCGAAATTTAGAAGCAGAGACGAGGAGCGGTTTCCACCTAGAAAAAAAATATGCACCGGTTTTCAAAGGAATGGAATTGTGGTAGGTATTTTTCCACGGCCAAAGCAATATTTTTTTCAGGGTAAGACAACCCTATATATCGGAATTAAATAATGAGATTTATTTGCAGCCAGCGAGCAGGATCACTGGCGCCAAATACCATAAAAATCATCGAATGGATTGATTAGAGCGCAGCAAAAGATAGTTCTTCAGTGGTCCCAGAACAAAATTATGGTTTTCCAAGTCAAGTGAAGCGAGTAAAATTCACGGGCGTTCTAATATTTCTCTATTTAGGATCAAACAGACCTCTCTGGACTCTGTAGTGTCCTCTGTTGCTTTTCGACAATCTCACTTAGCTTCTCCCCGACTGAGGGCAATTTTCTCGTCGGAACGCGGCTCGCCAAGATTCATGTGTGCACTTCAATTCAAAACGCATACCAGGAAAGGCAAGTTTCGTATTTAGGAGGGGTCTTCGACAGCTTAAAATAGGATTTGAAACCCATGACAAAGAACAGAGGTACGCCAAAGACCCAAAAATACAACTTTGAAGTTTTAGGGTGATTTGTTTTTTGTGATGGAATTTATCGAATTTCAAGTGAGGTGCAGTGTGAAACTGTTTCCTGCAATTAAAAGTTAATTCTAAACGTTCAGCAAACATGAAAAATAAAAAAACTTAATTTCTCGCCCAAAAAGGTTCAAACAAGCCCAGAGAGACCTCAATTAATGACTAATACAATAATGAAATGAGGCAAATTATTTTCATTTCGACTACTTTCTGATTTGTGGCAATTTGAGACGTTTTGTAGCATTTCCATACAAACTCTTAAATGTTGCCGATGTCATTATTATGCATAACGTGGAAGAAACAGTCTAATTTATGCGCATCTCTCAACGTTTGCTTGGGCTGTCTGTGGTTTTCTTTCAAAGTTTTTATACATTAAAAATGCACTCGTCACAACTTCTTGCAAAAGACGCAGTAGATATTTCTGTCATGAGTCCTTTAGCTGATGACCCAGTTTCTCAATAGTCGCTTTGTTAATTACCGTCCACAGTTCATCAAAGTTAATAAGTTTCTTTGCCATCTTATAGTGATAAATCCATATTCCTTCCTTTTCTCCCCCCCCCCCCCCTTACCATGCAATCGTGATGCTCCTGACTGGGTTCATCCATTTCACATCCTTCACAACAACCTCTCGCTTCTTCGTGTACGAACCGGCGATTATTTTATTTCACAAATTTATTTTCTATAATGTCTTTTATTTTGCTTCGCAGCAGTTACCCCTGAAGATCAATTTCATGCACCAGGAAATTTCCACTTCGATATGAGTTACACATTATTTCAAGCTCTCTATTCAAGAAAATATGCGTCTTCTTTGCTAATTCTTGAAGAAAGCTAACCCCTTAACACTCTACCTCGTTTTATAACAAAATCACATGACCTTAAAACTGAAAATAAGCCTTCTACATGAGAGAGGTGGAAGGGCCAACCACCCTCCCTCTCATCCCCTCCACCCTGAAAAAGAACCGTTCTATTCAACCTCTTGAGAGTTACGATTCACCTCCACCCCTCCACCATAGCATAGGCAGTAGCATAGATTATTTGTGATGACGTCAGCCGCTGGGGATTATGATTCACCTCCACCCTCTCCACCCTGGCGCAGAACGCTCTGTACTACATTAGTATCTTATGTGCCGTCTTTTTAACTTATTACAATTGCCATTTGTATCAACAATGGAAATAAAAAATCCAGGCTTGAACGGGATTCGAACGGCCTACGATTACAGGTGCAGTGAAGTAAACCAGCTGAGCTATCAAGCACGTGGCCAAACAAATTCAACAACAATCAATTCAATCGATTCACTCGAACCTTAATTTCTTGTTTTTAAAAGTCTTGGTGTTTGGTGCATTGCAGCCAGTATTGAGTACCACTAGCTTTTTTCGAAAAGGATTTCATCCACTTGAGTAGAGTTCAATCCGCTAAAGGTACGGTCAAACAAATTCAATATCCTTCAATTTGGCCGATCTCTAAGGTCCCTTGTTTTTCAATTATTTTCTAATGATGGAGGCATTTATATACTTTGATAGAGTCAATTCTTATTACTCACAGGTATTCCAGTTTATTCAGGTTGGCAAACACTCCGTGAGGTAGGGATGTGATAGCATTTGAATACAAATCCCTACAAAAAGCAATAATTTATTTTTCTTAGGTTTAAATGTTGAACTTGGTTTTCCCTTCACGGTCATATCCCCGTAGAGAAATTTCGGTTTTATGAGCTTTGAGAAGGAGCCTTATAATGCAATAGAGTGATTGACAATTGAGGGTCGTAAAACTAAAACCAAAGTAATCGCTCTGGCCAATCCCAGCAAGCGCAAACAACGCCAATCAGGTCACGGAGATATACATGTGACCAAGTGACATATCTCACTAAAAGCCGAGAAAAATCTCCAATTTGAAGTCATGACAGCGTATGATAAAGAAAAACTAAAACGAACACTAATTTATTTCAACACTCAATAGGCCTACTCTGGGACCTTTAGTCGCCGTAACTTTGGGCGACTTAAGGCGACTTTAGGCGATTTTAGGCGACTTAAGCAAAATTCACCAAACCATTATGGCTATTTTAAGCAATTTTAGGCGACTTAAGGCGATTTTAGGCGACTGGAGGCAATTTTGAGCGACTTAAGGTGATATAAGACAACTTAAGGGCAATTTTAGCTAAGTTGAGGGTGAATTCTAATTGGCCCTGGCCCAACTAGCAACCTCGAGGACCAGGAGTTGTCCTCTGTAAGACCTCTGCCCCCACGCCCTCTTTTGATCAATGCAACAAATTAAATTTAAATGTGGGCAGGTAGTGAAGCCCCAACCATCGCCATTCACGTTTTAGACCGTGGGCCTTACCATCAGAACAAGGTCT
This sequence comes from Siderastrea radians, assembly GCA_964017195.1. Classification (NCBI taxonomy): domain Eukaryota; kingdom Metazoa; phylum Cnidaria; class Anthozoa; order Scleractinia; family Rhizangiidae; genus Siderastrea; species Siderastrea radians. The sequence goes on along the minus strand of OZ024889.1, from coordinate 11,981,947 downwards.
CATGTCCGGATCTTATTATTTACACTCAACTTACTAATATAACATTAACCAGACATGAAGTGAATCATACAATTTCAAGGTGTGACAATTACTGCGAATTGCACGGAGCATGCTTTATGCCCACAAAGGAAATGATAACAACTGAAAGTGCGTGATACATAATTCATCTAGTTGACACTAGAGAATTTCTTTATATATATATATATATATATATATATATTGACCATTAAACTAAAATACTGCAATAATATAACAATAACAGTCATCATATCAGTCATGATTATATTTTCAAATATATACACATCAACAGATGAGATGACATGCATAAAAGCAATGCTATGTTGCCTACACTGAAAACATAAAACTTAGTTTTTGGTAACCTTCCAGGATATTTCAGTGTACTCCAAACAGCTTGGGTCTTTTCAGAAACTATAAATTGTAATCAATTGGCTGCTTTCCTGTCACGTACAAAATACTCCACGAACACTTTTGGAAACAAAGGATAAATTTCTCCACGATGTGACTTGCCTCTGAATTTCTCCATCTCCACCTTTTTATACTGCTGCAAACTTGAGCATCATCTTGAAAACAATCACCTGCCCAACAAAAGTAAGAGTTCTGGACGATTCCACCGACCAGCGTTTTGCATGTCGCTCAAGCAAATGATCTTCTCTTTAGCTGGCACAATACGCTAGCCCTATCCAAAATTCGTCATCAACAACCATATCTCTAAACGCAGTAGAAAAAGACTGATGGCACTTTATTTCCTCTCTACCCAAGATTCCTTTTGACCCAGCATGTTCTCTCTCAGCTCCACGCTTCCTTTCAAACATGTGCATTTGTTTACCGGGCTCCGAGATCGAACGTAACTTCCAGCGCTAGCCTCATTGGAAACGACATTTCTATCTTCTCAGTGGTCGATTACAGGAAAAAAGGGATAACCAAGAATTGTAATGACAGCCGGCAAGGAAATTTGCGCTCTTTACATGTGTTTGTGTACGAGAACTGATCTGATAAGAAGACGCCTGGCAGATTTTCGTCTGATCGTGAGATGCTTGAAATCCGTCCCAGCTAACTTCAGGTGTATTTTGAAGTGGATTTTTCTTTGTATTGTCATTATGCCGGGGAAACTATTTTAGAAACTTTATATCGTGTTATGGCATCTGATCCCTTTAACACTGGATAAGTACTGGCTGTACTTGTATCAGAGACAATTCATTGCACTTCGCAATATTTTGGATGCATGAAACAATGGCCACCATCTCTCAAATTCACAAATGGTTTCAAGCTGTTTTTTGGGAGTAGACGTTCCTGTTGATTGAAGATTTCATGACGCTTAGGAGGACCTTCCCAAGGGAGATCACTTAGTAGAGGGATCAAGGAGATACTTTGTTGATCATTCACTGTGATGTATTGACATAACCTCTTCATGAAAAAAAAAGGAGTTGATATTGTTTTATGTTAGTGCGCCATCCCTTTCGTCATCTTCAATTAACAAGAATTGTTTAGAGCCTTGTTCTCACTTATATAATGAAAGCGGCCCTCGTGGTACCGCTTAGGGTGTTTGTTTTAGGGTGAATGGGGGGTATTTTTAGAGGTCGTCATGACCACAACTAGAATTATCCTGGTGTCATTTAGTAGACACTCTAAAACGGGGAGCAGGGATGGCGCAGTGGTGAGAGCACTCGCCTTTCACCAATGTGGCCTAGGTTCGATTCCCGGTCCCGGTGTCATATGTGGGTTGAGTTTGTTGTTGGTTCTCGTCCTTGCTCCGAGGGTTTTCTCCGGGTTCTCCGGTTTTCCTCCCTTCCTAGAAACCAACATTTCCAAATTCCAATTCCACCTGCTTGTAGAGTGCATTTGATTATATTCATATAGAAAATGCGCTATATAAGTTCTAAATTATTATTATTATTATTATTATTATTATTATTATTATTATTATTATTATTAAAAATGTGACACGAAATAGTCAGTTGCCCGTTACAACTACAGTGTAGAACCTCCTGAGGAGGGGGGGGGGATGAATGTAAGCCACACCCATAAAAGGCAATTCTTTGTACTTTAAAGGGCTTGCTTAAGTGCAGTGTTCCGGTCACTTCTATAGAGGAGTTCCCCCAAAGGTTTTAGTGACCAGTGGTACAATTGCCATCATTAAAATGATTGAATCTCAAATTGAGTAGGTGTAGTTTATTTTTAAATTGTCACAAAAAATGGAAGCACTTTCTCAGGAGTCACTCAGAAAAAGTAGTGACCCAATGAGCACTTCTTTGGAAGACAAATTATTTTAGAAATGGTGATGTACACCCTCTTTAATGCAATTTGTGTGTTTTGGTCCTTTTCAGAAATAAATTATTTAAGGCGACTTTGAGCGACTTAAGGCGACTTAAAGCGACTTAAGGCCACTTTGGGCGACTTAAGGTCCCAGAGTAGGCCTACTCAATTTAAAGCTTTTGTAATGTTAACAATAATATCTTATGTGCCGTCTGTTTAACTTATTACAATTACCACTCATATCAACAATTGCAACAAAAAATCCAGGCTTGAACGGCATTCGAACCCATGGCCTACGATTACAGGTGAATGTCACTATCTGAGTGGATGGTTAGGTACACAAGGTACACATCGGCGAACAATCGGATGTTGGAGATTGCTTGCATTGTTTAGGATAAGTTTCCGATTGGCTTCGGGCCTTTGTCAGTGTCTATTTGTTAAAAATGCGTTTGGATTCGGGCCCTTATCACAGAGTTTGTTTGTTGAGAACGCGTTTGGTTTTCTGATTGGCTTCGGGTCTTTGTCAGAATATTTAGTCGTTCAGAACACGTTGAGTTTGCGATTGGCTTCGGGTCCTAGTCAGAGTGTTTATTTGTTGAAAACGCGCTGGGATTTCTGTTTGGCTTCGGGCTCTTGTCAGAAAATCTAGTTTCTTTTAGAGCGCGTTGAGTTTCCGATTGGCTTCGGGCCCTTGCAAGAGTGTTTGTTTGTTGAGAACGCGTTTGGTTTTCTGATTGGTTTCGGGCCCTTGTCAGAAAGTTTAGTTTTTTAGAACGCGTTGAGTTTCTGATTGGCTTTGGGCCCTTGTCAGAGTGTTTACTTGTTGAGAACGCATTTGGATTTCTGATTGGCATCGGGCCCTTATCAGAAAATTGTCGTTGAGAACACGTGGAGTTTCTAATTGGCTTTGAGCCCTTGTCAGAGCGTTTATTTGTTGAGAATGCGTTTGGATTTCTGATTGGTTTCGGGCCCTTGTCTGAGAGTTCAGTCTTTTAGAACGCGTTGAGTTTCTGATTGGTTGGTTTCTGGTTGATTGATTACAAGTTTGTTGTTGCACAGTTCTCGTAAAGGAGGAGCAACGGTGTTGCCGATACCTGCTAATAACTTGTTGAATATATTCCACGGCGACATTTCATTACGGATCGGAAAATTTAATGGAAAACGGATGGAGTGGAGAACTCATATTATGGGCTATTTCAAATTTACTTTGAGTTGCCGTTTTTGATTAAGTGTGATACCGATTGTGTCATTCGTATTAGTTTATTTTGTTCCTTACAACATTATAACATTATTGTTGCGTTCGGTACTAAGCAGATTAGGAAAAAACCTAGCGACTCTGGCGCAACTTGCTTTTATAATGGGGCTCCGGAACAATTAGGAACTTCCAACGAAGAAAGAACAAAAGGAATTTCTACATGCAAGGGCTTCCTGGCTCGACCCTAAATGACGAGAAAAGTAAATTTGGAGAAGAGGAATAGTGTGGAGAGGCATACGCAAAAACTAAGTGCAAGTGGTTAAAAAACTAGATCGCTTCTGAACCTGAGCTACTAAAAAATCCAGAACGTTTTTACAGAGGTTTGTATGAAAGTAACAATAGTGGTATGGATATCGCACTATGACGTCTTCTTTTTCAAGTAATTTAAACACGCCTATAACGCCCGCGCAACAATTACAACAATTTCTGGTGAAAGAGAAAAACTTTTGCGTTCTTTCCTTTTACTTATTTTTATAATAATGCTGATAAAAAATTAAAATCAAATCCAGGGAATTATGGCATCACTAATGAAGTCCAAGCCAAATGAAGAATTCTACTTTGCTCTGCAAAATATACAAATGTACAAACTTTTTAAGCACTAAAGAGGTGTAATACAGCGTGATCCACTTCCTTTTCTCCCTATTCCTTTATTGTAGTTGTGGAAAAGTGTGTTCTTGCCATTAGGCAGAACGTAGATATAAAGGGGAGGTAAGTCGTTTATGGAAAGAAAGGACCAACACTATTGATTATGATGCGGGGTTGACACAATGGCAGTTTAAGCCGGCACATACTCAACTAAAATATTACTTAAGCTGCTGGATCTTTTTTAGAAATAGTTGAGGTCTCGAGATAAATAGCATTAAAACTGAGAGTTTGTTTTTTTAGTTCTTCAAAGAAAATGAATCTTAACATTTTGGCATTAAATGGCCGAACGAGAACATAAAAGTTTTTGGATGTATTTCAGATATGATCAAGACTGCCCTAAGAAAAGATTTTAATTGAAAGATTTTCATTCTAAGAGGAGAGGTAAAACTGTGGTGGAGGAGGAGGAGAAGGAATGTAAACAATAGAATTCAAAGGCGTGTATAAATGTTAAACACTCCACTTTTTGTCAGCCTTGTTGATGCGTTAAGCTTCCATCGAGTTGACATGCATTACATTTGTCCTGTCCTGTTTGTGAAAAGAGTTTTTTGAGGAACGATAACATGTAAAGGCACATGAGTAATAAACACGGTAATCCCGTATTCAACCCTGCATTTGGTGTCCAAACGCTACCGAAAAGTGTCAGCGGTTTCGCTTCATGCATCCTTTACTTGTATGGTTGCTGGCTAGATCAGGCAAAACGGTCACAGAAACCAACCTTACAAGTACTCTCAAGAAGACGTCGATTAACTCTGTACTAATGACTTTGCCTTGTACTTTAATTGTTAAGTATAAAAATATATTTGTTAGTGAATATCTGTGTTTGATGACGAATTATCTTGAATGGTCTACACGCGACTCACTGATATACATCTGAAGTTCACTTAAGCCTGTTAAGATACGCTCTTTGTATGAGAACAATAAATGCTTTTGATTTAGTCTACGGTTGTGAATAGTTCGCTTTAATAGTTTCAATAAGACTCTACCACGCTTCACTAAGTTTATTTCCTAGCTCAAAGAGCAAAGAAGTGCCAATTTCTAATGCAAATTCAGTTCAGGTTTTTGCTAGCATATAATTACTTTCGTAATTGATCGTGAAACAGCAAAGACAAACACGATTGTAGATATTGAACATCTTTTCTTTTACATATAATCATACCAGCCACGTCTCAAACATTCATCTTCATGCTCATCTTGTTTTCGCACAGGCAGCCCAAGCTAACGTTGAGAGCTGCGCATGAATTAGACTGTTTCTTCCACGTTATGCATAATAATGACATCGGCAACATTTAAGAGTTTGTATGGAAATGCTACAAAACGTCTCAAATTGCCACAAATCAGAAAGTAGTCGAAATTAAAATAATTTGCCTTATTTCATTGTTGTATTGGTCATTATCTGTGGGCTTCCTGGGCTTGGTTGAAGCTTTTTGGGCGAGAAATTGAGGTTTTTATTTTTCATATTTGCTGAACGTTTAGAATTAAACTGTACCCTGCAAGGACTGATCAAACGACGTAAAAAAAGGCATTGCCCGAAGGCAACGCAGTTCTTAACACAACACCAGAGTCAACAAGACCCGGCATGATAAGTGCTCATGACTAGAAGGCATTGTTTAGAATTAACACTGCACCTCACTTGAAGTTCGTTAAATTCCATCACAATAAACGAATCGCCCTATAAAAACTTCAAAGGTGTATTCTTGGGTCTTTGGCGTACCTCTGTTCTTTGTCGTGGGTTCCAGATCCTATTTTAAGCTATCGACAACCCCTCCTAAATACAAAACTTTCCTTTCCTGGTATGCGTTTTCATTTGAAGTGCACGCATGAATCTTTGCGAGCCGCATTTCGACGACAAACTTGCCCTCAGCCGGGGAGAGGCTGAGTGAGATTGTCGACAAGCAAACACGACACTGCGGAGTCCAGATAGGTCGGATTGACCTAGAACGCCCGTGCAATTTACTCGCCTCACTTGACACCACGAGCACGCTTAAATATCTTCGTGCGACAAAATATTAGTACAACGATTGTTCCGTCACATTTACCTGTTTACCACAAAAAAATGTTGTCGAAAGTTAGAAGCAGAGACGAGGAGCGGCTTCCACCTAGGAAAAACAAATATGCACCGGTTTTCAAAGGAATGGAATTGTGGTAGGTATTTTTCCACGGCCAAAGCAATATTTTTTTCAGGGTAAGACAACCCTATATATCGGAATTAAATAATGAGATTTATTTGCAGCCAGCGAGCAGGATCACTGGCGCCAAATACCATAAAAATCATCGAATGGATTGATTAGAGCGCAGCCAAAGATAGTTCTTCAGTCGTCCTAGAACAACATTATGGTTTTCCAAGTCAAGTGAAGCGAGTAAAATTCACGGGCGTTCTAATATTTCTCTATTTAGGTTCAAACAGACCTCTCTGGACTCTGTAGTGTCCTCTGTTGCCTGTCGACAATCTCCCTTAGCTTCTCCCCGACTGAGGGCAATTTTCTCGTCGGAACGCGGCTCGCCAAGATTCATGTGTACACTTCAATTGAAAACGCATACCAGGAAAGGCGAGTTTCGTATTTAGGAGGGGACTTCGACAGCTTAAAATAGGATTTGAAACCCATGACAAAGAACAGAGGTACGCCAAAGACCCAAAAATACAACTTTGAAGTTTTAGGGTGATTTGTTTTTTGTGATGGAATTTATCGAATTTCAAGTGAGGTGCAGTGTGAAACTGTTTCCTGCGTATAATTAATTCTAAACGTTCAGCAAACATGAAAGATAAAAAAACTTAATTTCTCGCCCAAAAAGGTTCAAACAAGCCCAGAAAGACCTCAATTAATGACTAATACAACAATGAAATGAGGCAAATTATTTTCATTTCGACTACTTTCTGATTTGTGGCAATTTGAGACGTTTTGTAGCATTTCCATACAAACTCTTAAATGTTGCCAATGTCATTATTATGCATAACGTGGAAGAAACAGTCTAATTTATGCGCATCTCTCAACGTTTGCTTGGGCTGCCTGGGATTTTCGTTCAAAGTTTTTATACATTAAAAATGCACTTGTGACAACTTCTTGTGAAAGATGCAGTAGATATTTCTGTCATGAGTCCCTTAGCTGATGACCCAGTTTCTCAATAGTCGCTTTATTAATTACCGTCCACAGTTCATCAAAGTTAATAAGTTTCTTTGCCATCTTATAGTGATAAATCCATATTCCTTCCTTTTCTCCCCCTCCCCCCCCCCCCTTACCATGCAATCGTAATGCTCCTGACTGGGTTCATCCATTTCACATCCTTCACAACAACCTCTCGCTTCTTCGTGTACGAACCGGCGATTAATTTATTTCACAAATTTATTTTCTATAATGTCTTTTATTTTGCTTCGCAGCAGTTACCCCTGAAGATCAATTTCATGCACCAGGAAATTTCCACTTCGATATGAGTTACACATGATTTCAAGCTCTCTATTCAAGAAAATATGCGTCTTCTTTTGCTTATTCTTGAAGAAAGCTAACCCCTTAACACTCTACCTTGTTTTATAATACAATCACATGACCTTAAAACTAAAAATAAGCCTTCTACATGAGAGAGGTGGAAGGGCCATCCACTATCCCTCTCATCCCCTCCACCCTGACAAAGAACCGTTCTATTCAACCTCGTGAGAGTTACGATTCACCTCCACCCCTTCACCCTAGCATAGAACCGTTTTAGATTATTTGTGATGACGTCAGCCGCTGGGGATTATGATTCACCTCCACCCTCTCCACCCTGGCGCAGAACGCTCTGTACTATATTAGTATCTTATGTGCCGTCTTTTTAACTTATTACAATTGCCATTTGTATCAACAATGGTAATAAAAAATCCAGGCTTGAACGGGATTCGAACGGCCTACGATTACAGGTGCAGTGAAGTAAAACCAGCTGAGCTATCAAGTCACGTGGCTAGTACCACTAGCTTTTTTCGAAAAGGATTTCATCCACTTGACCAGAGTTCAATCCGCCAAAGGTACGGTCAAACAAATTCAATATCCTTCAATTTGGCCGATCCCTAAGGACAGTTCTTTCAATTATTTTCTAATGATAAAGACATTTATACACTTTGATAGAGGCAATTCTTATTACTCACAGTTCCTGCAGTTTATTCAGGTTGGCAAAAACTCCGAAAGGCAGTGATGTGATAGCATTTAAAGACAGATTCCTACAAAACGCAATAATATATTTTTTCTTAGGTTAAAATGTTGGACTTGGTTTTCCCTTCACGGTCATATCCCTGTACAGAAATTATGTCGGTTTTATGGGCTTTGAGAAGGAGTCTTATAATGCAATAGAGCGATTGACAATTGTGTGTCGTGACCCAGTAAAACCAAAGTAATCACTCTGGCCAATCACAGCAAGCGTAAACAGTGCCAATCAGATCACGGAGATATACGTGTGATCAAGTGACAAATCTTACTAGCGGAGAAAAATCTCCAAGTTTAAGTCACGACAGCGTATGATAAAAAAAACCGAGACGGACGCTAATTAATTTCAACACTCAATAGAAAACGTTTCTAATATCTTATGTTGCTTTTGTTTGACTTATTACAATTGCCGATCGTATCAACAGTTGTAAAGTCCAGGCTTGAACGGCATTCGAACCCACGGCCTACGATTACGGATGAGTGTCACTATCTGAGTGGATGGTTAGGTACACAATAGTGTCATTGGAGAACAATCGGACGTTGGAGACTTCTTGCATTGTTTAGGATACGTTTCCAAGATTGGCTTTGGGCCGTTCGGTCAGTGTCTATTTGATAAAAACGCGTTTGGATTCGGGTCCTTATCACAGTGTTTGTTTGCTGACAACGCGTTTTGTTTTCTGATTGGCTTCGGACCTTTGTCAGACGGTTCAGTCGTTTAGAACACGTTGAGTTTATGATTGGCTTCGGGCCTTTGTCAGAGTGTTTCTTTGTTGAGGACGCGTTTGATTTTCTGATTGCCTTAGAGCCTTTGTCAGAACGTTTAGTCGTTGAGAACACGTTGAGTTCATGATTGGCTTCGGGCCCTTGTCAGAGTGTTTATTTGTTGAGAAAGCGCTGGGATTTCTGATTGGCATCGGGTTCTTGTCAGAAAGTTTAGTTTTTCAGAACGCATTGAGTTTCTGATTGGCCTCGGGCCCTTGTCAGAGTGTTTGTTTGTTGAGAACGCTTTTGGTTTTCTGGTTGGCTTGGGGCCCTTGTCAGAAAGTTTATTTTTTTGGAACGCGTTTTGTTTTCTGATTGGCTTCGAGCCTTTGTCAGAAAGTTTAGTTTTTTAAGAACGCTTTGAGTTTCTTCTGATTGGCCTCGGGCCCTTGTCAGAGTGTTTGTTTGTTGAGAACGCGTTTGGTTTTCTGATTGGATTCGGGCCCTTATCAGAAAGTTTAGTCGTTGAGAACACGTTTGAGTTTCTGATTGGCCTCGGGCCCTTGTCAGAACGCTTTTTTTTTTGTTGAAAATGCGCTGGGATTTCTGACTAGATTCGGGCCCTTGTCAGAAAGTTTACTTTTTTTAGAACACGTTGAATTTCTGATTGGCCTTGGGCCCTTCTCAGAGTGTTTGTTTGTTGAGAACGCTTTTGGTTTTCTGATTGGCTTCGGGACCTTAACAGAAAGTGTAGTCGTTGAGAACACGTTGAGCTTCAACGTGTCAGAAAGTTTAGTTTAGAACGCGTTGAGTTTCTGATTGGCTTCGGGCCCTTGTCAGAGTGTTCAGTTGTTTAGAACGCGTTGAGTTTCTGATTAGCTTCCAGCCCTTGTTGACGGGTTTATTTGTTGAGAACGTGTTTGGATTTCTGATTGGCTTTGGGCCCTTGTCATAAAGTTCAATTGTGGAGAACACAGTGAGTCTATGATAAGCTTCAAGTGTTTGTTTGTTTTATTGCTTTGTAACTGTTTAGCTTAACGAGTGGGCTGGAAGTCTCTTGTTTTTTGGCCCAGACTTTCGTCATTGCGTATTCTCAATGTTAGGAACGTGTCATAATTAATGGGCTTCACACTTATGTTAGTGCTCCTTTTAGCGGAGCCTGCGGGCAAAGCCCGCCAGCGGAGCTCCATTGCTAAGGAAATTTGGTAACCTATCAATCCGAGAAATTTTGGTTGTGATGTAATAGTCACGTGTCCGTCCGTCCGTACGTCCGTACATCCGTACATCCGTACGTCCGTCCGTCCGCACAGACTCTGTGGGAGGGGGAGGGGAGTCCCAAGACAACCCGACGGGGGTAGAGAATGCCATCTTTTCTTGGCGGGAAATCGCGCGGTGCTTTTGGGCAACCGGCATTTTTCTTGGCGGGAAATCGCATGACCATCGTCGGTTTTGAAAAGGAGGTTTCTTTAAAAGCTTAAAGCTTCTTTAGCATTTAACGATTGTTCGAGAGTACTGAAGTTTTATACTTGACAAAAAAACATCTAATATCTATAAATGGAAAGAAAAAGTTCAAAAGAATACAGGTAGAAGGCGAAAAGTTCAAGTTACGAAAGCTGCCTTTAAAGGACTTCATCGCTTTGTTTTCTTCACGGCGGAGAGTTTGCCCTGTTCTGAAACACAACCGAGTAAGTGAAGTTTTTAAAGGGTCTAAGGTACATGATTTCGAGTATTACGGTGAAAGAAATTACGTTTTGAAATGGAAATTTGATTTATGCTATTTAAAATGTGTCATTTACTTTTGACTTTAAGAGTTTATTAGAAAACGCGCTCAGATTTGTGACAGATTCTTGAATATTTTGCCATGCTCAGCCGATTTCACTCGCGTGGACCGACCTACGATTTTGGAAGTGTAACGCGAATTGCATTTAAGTATAAACTTAGGGGTTTTCGAATAAACTTTTTTCAAAAATGATTTCTCTGTCCATTATTTTGTGTTTGTTTATTCATAACAGTAGGTCTAAGCACAGTCGCAAGACAACTGCACAAGCTTTGCTTTCAATTTTGACTATCCGGTCCATCTCTTTGTGCAACTGTCGATTTTCTTGTCCTAGAAGTTTTCAATAGTAATACTCTTTTAAGAGAAGCAGTTATCGGTTTAAAGCTATTTTATCCCAAAAGCTTCCGAAAACAGTTTTGTGCGTTCCTCAAAGCGCCTAACTTTATATAGGCTTACTTCGCATCCGCAAAACTTATGCCGGCATGTTTGGTGTTTCTTTGTTTTGAATCTTGATGGTCTCTAGTTAGAGAACGAAATATAACAGTTATTTGAAAAACTATAAGCGAAGCAGTTGTCGGTTTAAACCTATTATATCCGAAAAGCTTCCAAAAACAGTTCTGTGCATTTTTAAAAGCGCTTGAATTTCAGACAATTTGCAGCCGCAAAACTTATGCCACAGAGTTAAGAATGTTTGGACGGTGTTTGTTTGTTTGATTTCAATCTCGATGGTTTCAAGTTAGAGAACGAAATATAAGGGTTACTTAAGTAACTATAAGCGAAGCAGTTTTGAGTTTAAAGATATTTCATCCGGTAAGTAATGTATGTTCCTCAAAGTGCTTGAATTCTTTCGCGGCTGCTAAAACCTACGCGACATTTCTTCGATAAGTTTATTACAAGTGCTTCGAAGCTCCCCAGATCCTTTCTTTCGGGTAATCCCAGTAAAATGCCGGTGAAATGTCAGTATAAATTTTTGACCAGACTAATATTTTTATTTAGTGGCAGTTCATGTCATTTGTTAACATCCGAACGCGATAAAGATAACCCACTTAAACAGTCGAATAATTTTTATTTTGTTTTTGTAAATGAGCGCCGTTTCAAGTTCATTCAAACGAACAGCCAATAATCCAAGGAGATTTGACAAGCCTTGACAGTTAATGACAGGATATGAAAACATTGCAAACACCAAGCAAGACGGCTCGTGAGTAAAATGTGTTCAGTTTGATGCCCGAAAAAAAAATAATCAAGCTGTGCTCAGCCTCTAGAATGACCTTTCGAGCTTGGTTTTACAGAACAGATCCCCAAAATATTGGAGGACAATTCGGAACACTTTCAGGCTTTTTGAGAAACACTTTTCGAAAGCGAACAAGCCAAAAAAGCCCCGAAATATCTTTCAGACCGAAAAGTTTCAGGACTATTTTTGAGAAACGAACACCAGTTTATTCCTTCGCGGCTCCGCTTTTAGGCTTGGCTAAATCTATATATTACTTTATTTATGTTAAGTTCAGTTGGGTTCCATAAAAAAGTGTTTTCCTTTTCTTCAAATTCACCTGGTTGGAAACAGCAATCCGCACGGGCATTTCGTTACGCTGCGAGTGTGACGTGTACAATTCCTTTTTGGGAGAGTGGAGCACTGTTTCCTAACTGGATCTCCCACATTAACCCTAAATTGTCGCTAGTTCTTCCGGATTTTTTTTCCCCTGATGGCTCAGTGTTGTTTTGTTGGTTGGCATAACAATAAGCTACGGTAACGTATGCTTTGAATTTATTCTTGAATAGTACTGTCATAGGAAATAAGGTGCAATTTAAATCGATCAAACGTTGTATGTGTACATCCTTAAAGTTTTGAATTTGCACTTTTATTATGACTATCCCAATGACGAAATTGTAAAGAATTCAGGGAACCCGGGAGATCATGCGGGAGAAACAGCAAGCCTTCTTTAAGTCTAACAAGGTTATAACGAGTGGTCAGTTTTACATGGGAGGAAAAAATCTTCCACTTTTCATGAGTTACACCTCGGTTGATGGAGACCTGTAGCGCTTAAATGCAGATCCCTAATTCATGTGCTTGTGGCTATTAATTATGTTGTTCTTCTTCTTAGTGTTTAAGTTTAGTATTCAGCTCTTAACCTGTCAGTATCCTTCAATTTTTTTACGTCATCTCTTTTATTCTTAGCTGTTCAGTGGACATTGTTTTTTTTTTATAAACTGATTGTTGAATATCGGAGCGTTCGCGAGTCAAACGTTTGGGAACTGAATCCATTCCTTGCCCATCTTCCCTTGTTGTCTTCCTTTGAAGTTGGTTTGCTTTCTTTAGGAGTTTCTTTCGAATGCTTCATTATCGCTTCCGCTTTCTCCCCAGCTTCTGTTAATACCTACTAATATCTCATTGAATCTTTTTTCACGGTGACATTTCATTACGGATCGGAAAATTTAGTGGAAAACGGATAGAAGGGAGAGCTCATATTATGACTGTTTCAAACTTACTTTGAGTTTCAATTTTTAATTCAGTGTGGTACCGATTTTGTCATTCATATCAGTTCATTTAGTTCCTTTGGGGCGCTTACAACATTATTGTTGCGTTCGGTACTAGGCAGATTAGGAATAAACCCTGGTGACTCTTGTGCAACTTGCTTTTGAAATACGGCTCGGGAACAATTCGGGACCTCCTACGAAAAGGAAACGAAAGGAATGTCTACATGCAAGGGCTTGTTGGCTCGAACCTGCTTGGCGAGAAAAGTGTAAATAATAAAATGTTTGAAATTTGGAGAAGGGGTATAGTTTGGAGAAGCATATGCGAAAACTAAGTTGCCAGTGGCTTTAAAAAATTAGATCACTTCTGAACCTGAGCTACTAAAAAATCCAGAACGTTTTTAAAGAAGTTTGTATGAAAATAACGAAACTGGCTACGAAAACAATTGGAATTTATCATGAAAGCTGTTAAAAGGAGAGTCTGGTAGGAGTGAGATGTTTCATAATTTTTATTCAGAGTCGCAAGTGCATTTTTAAAGGTTTATCATTTGTGTTGTTGGTCTACAGGTTTCTGAGGTCAGTTGCCTACAGACAATTCACAAGACTCTTGTGGGTCTACATTAATTGAAAGTTCAAAGCGTTACCCATTACCATGCTGTGCTTACAGTAAAATAAGGAAGCATTTTCCCAGTCAGGATGGTCAATACCATGGATTTGAAGACGAAAACAATTAATTAATTCTTGTGAACAGTGAGTTTGTGTTATTAGTTTTTACCAGAGTATAATACTACAGGAGATAGAGCGCTGTTTGTGGATGGTATTTTGTTATTGCATTGTTTTGGCTTCAGATGAACTAAACTGTTTCTTAGAACAGACTGTTATATTTCGTGTTATTTTAACTGTATTCTGTAAAAACAGGCCGGAAAAATGTTCTTAACCCAATATTAGGCTGCCTTTTTTCAGCCTCAATGTTCTCAAGTTATAAAAAAATCAGTGTAATGAGGCAAGCAAAAGAAGTGCTAAAACAAGCATTTCGTTAAGTTTGGAATCGGATATAAGATAAATTTATTTGAGGTGATTCATTTTGTAAATTATGATATGATGATATCACCAGAAAAGTTATCAGCATAAAAGGCAAAGTATGTAAGGGAAAGCTTGGTTCTAGCAAGTACAATTAAATCTTTTTGGGTGTCATTCTTTTACATCCTAAGAGCTTATGATGAATTCGCCTTGTGAGGTGGTCTCTCTGATGACCCCTTAGCATGTATAAGAATGACACCCGAAAAGATTTAAGACTGAGTCCACCAGAAGACCAGGCAGGGGTGATACATGCTATCTCTCCGATCTGGATAAAACTTGGCCAGATTAAAGAACTTATCCCAAGACTCTAAAAGACAAAGTGTGTCGGCTTTGCGAATTTTCCCTTGGAAGTTAGACCACCCCCCCTGGTTTTTTGCCCCAAATCCAAAAAATTCCACCAAAATAAGCATCAAAATTAAACATCACTCCTGGTTACAGAATACAATGAATTTTACTTGTGTTTAACGTGAATAAAGACTGGACCTGTGTTAGCTTACATCTGCAGTTTCAAGTGAATTGGGGTGACAGGTGCCAATCAAGAGCTTTCAATGCCTACCCATGTCACGAGAGATTTAGCAATGAGGCAAAATACCTCAACTTCTGATCTAAATATCGCCAAAGTGCAACCTTCTTTTTCAAAACGACTTTTACCACAGTTTAGAACCGTCCTTAACCTGATAAAATCGCTAATAAAATTTTTGGCATCTGTTCCGTTTTTGCGACAAAAGCCGTTTGAGCAGTGTGACTAGAGGCCGGTTCCAACAAAGAGATAAGGGGCAAATCTAAGAAAGTATACAATAACAGAGGCAGTTTACGAACGTACTTTCTCAGTTAATGAGATACAAAATATCCCTAAATACTAGTTATAGTAGTTAAAACTGGCTGGAGGCAAAATTCATTGCAATACACCTCAAAGTACCCAAGAAAATAATAGTAATAACACCGAATTTTACTCTTACAGTCTGAATATAGGAATGAACAGTCATATTATTTGAATTCTAAAGCATCGATGTGTTACATACGAATTTTCCTGGCCACTGTCTTGTTGTTTAGATCGCTCTTGATACCCTGCTAAATTATCAAAGCTCGCTCACTCGACGTTTCAGTTAGTTCTTGTCAACACTGACTTCACACGATGTATGTAAACACATCAATCGTAAGTCGCATTCATCCCTGACATCGTTGTTTGTCCTGATAAATAGACTCCTGAGCTCACATTTGGGATTATCCATTCCATTTTGGTTCAATCAAGCGTTAAATTTTTGATTTACCTGCATAGGAAAGCAAGTACACACAGAGGATATCGAGACTGTCGAAACTGAATGCGTGGGAACATGAGCCCAGGACCCTGGTCAGCGGCAAATACAATTACCAAAGGTTGTTATCGTTTTTAACAAATCTCAAGTTAAAAAACGTTGAAAAAAAATACTGAAGTTTAGTGAAAACTATGTTTTACTGCCCATTAAACATAGAGATTTGTCTTCCAGTTTAGTGTAAAGATAATTCATTACATAAATTGCGTACATGTATCGGTTATGCGTGACACTTGAACTGGTTACGTGATGAGGTAACTTGCAGCATTGCGTTACAGATAGAGTCCTGAACTGACACACTGGCTTATCCATTCGATTTAGGGTCTCACAGACGTTAAATTATTGATTTAGCCGCATCAGCATGCAAGCAAACTCCACAGATTTTCGAAAACTGCAAGCCTATATGTAAATAAGTGACCGAACTTTGGTCAGCCGTAGTTACACTGAATTGCTAAAAACAAATAAATCAGAGGTAACAATCGACTGCACTAGAAACAGAAAATATCAATTTGTTAGAAAATAATGATAAAAGTCATGAAATGAATAATTCGCCTTTCCGTTCAATTTCGTGTGGTAAATGAATTCTAGGAAATGAAATCTAGCTGTACAGCAAATACAGCAAAGAACGGGGCGAGGACGTAATTAGAGAACGTAACGTCTCAGGGGCACCCAACGAGAACATTTTAGCAAAATAATTGAACTATCATTTTCTGCTTTCTTAGGTTGTTTAAGGGCCTTTTAAAGACATATTTGTGTCAGCTTATACAGATTGACCTGTTTGGCATTCTTAGCTGAAAAATTAGGCCGCAGAAGGCGAATCCTATCCGCCGAGTTTCCGAGCTGCTGAAGGATCTCCGAAAATGCTAGCTGTCCTTCATTTGCACTCTAAACGACGTATTTGTCCCTCCGAAAACAACAGGAACTAATAAGTCCTGTTGTTGCTAAAGTTTAAGGTGATGTTGCCCTAAAGAAATCTCTATTTTTCATTGCAGTTAAATCCGAATATCTCGGGAGGTTAGGCCTTCCGAACAGATATTCCCCGAAAGGAACCGTTGGTTGAATAAGAGGGGGTACTACTCCCACAAATGAACAATATATAGGCCTTCCACATGTCAAAGTTTAGATTAGGCCTTCCCGTATAAGAAAGGGAATACATTTCACCAATATAATTGTCGTAAGCAGGTGGGGCATTTGAGACTTTTTTTTGTCTCAAACAGAGTCACACCAGGGGCAACACTCCATATAAACTTCAGAAAGGTACAGCTTCCCATTCCCCACCCCTCCACCAAAGACAACACTCGCCAAAGATAACAACAGGCATTCACAACTATCAGCGTGCAATCGGAGAATGATATATCTGGGCAAAGCCTCATCGGTCAATTCCAGCTCCCCCCCGCCCCCGGGCTAACCCCCAGGCATTACCATTTTTTTTTGTTGGGTGGCAAATTTCCGGGGGTGGGGACCCTTAAGCTGCCAAATGCCTCACGGTGGGGACGAAGGAAGAGGGCAAATGCCCCGCCCCTGGGATTGTACGTCCCCAATCAACACTGCAGCAGTTTTCATTCATTGCACAATAGTGGTCAATAGTGCCATTTTTAGCCTTTTTCTGATTTCTGTAGGTCTGCTTCTCCGTCACCAAGCAATGATATTGGCTTCACAGACAACACTACATGATAGTTGATAATTTCTCATTTTATTGTTATTTATTTTATTTTAAACAGTTTGCTGATAAAAACATCTTGACGTTATAATAGTCTGTTGTATAAAAGTCATCTGTTGTAAATATTTTAATACCACTCAAAAGTAAATGGCAATCCCTATAAACATGTTTAGAATTTAATAATCGATCATGATAGTTTTAGAATCATCGCGACTAATTGTTAATTATAAAATCCTTCATCACTGAAGATACGTACGTCGATTCACGTTGATCCTTGATAGCTCAAGTCGTGCCTTGATAAGCAATGAAGCAATGCACAAAATCGAAAGTACCTCCTCAAGTTTGTCCAGTGCCTCAACTTTAACAGACGAGCAAATCTGCGAGTCCTTTCCGATCAAATTCTCATGTTTGGAATTCGAGTTGGAAACCACGTGCGTGTCAAAAGCCGGGGGTAGCCCCAGAGTAGGCAAATGCCCGACCCTTGGGCCGCGCCAAATTTGCTAATGCCCTATCTCTGGGATTGACAAGGCGCGCTAATGTCCCGCAGTTGCCCGAGGGGGTTGATGATGCGCGCAGCTGGAATTGACTGACGCATTAACTGCAATGAAAGCTAGAGATTTCTTTAGCGAAACATCACCTAAGACTTTAGCAACCGCAACAGGACTTATTAGTTCCTGTTGTTTTCGGAAGGGCAAATATGTCGTTTAGAGTGCAAAATAAGGCTAGCTAGCATTTTCGGAGAGCTTTCAGCAGCTCGGAAACTCCGCGGATAGGATTCTGTTTCTGCGGCCTAATTTTTCAGCTAAGAATGTTGAACAGATCAATCTGTATTGGCTGACACAAATATGCCTTTAAAAAGCCTTAAAAACAATCTAAGAAAGCAGAAAATGATATTTCAAGTATTTTGCTAAAATTTTCTCGTTGGGTGTCCCTGAGACGTTACGTTCTCTAATCACGTCCTCGCCCTGTTCTTTGCTGTATTTGCTGTACAGCTAGGTTACATTTCCTAGAATTCGAGTTTACCACATGAGAGTGAATGGAAATGCGAATTATTCATTTCATGACTTTTATCCTTATTTTTTAACAGATTAATCTTTCCTGCTTCCAGTGGAGTCGATTGTTACCTCTGATTTACAGTGGAATTCCGATTTTTCAAGCCCTCGATTTTTCGAACCTCCTGATTTTTCGAACCATGGCATGTTTCCCTTGGATTTGCTTAAGTCAAACACTTTAATGTTATCCCTCATTTTTTTTGAACCCTCGATTTTCGAAACTCCCGATATATTGAGCCAATTCTTGCCTCCCATGGAAAAAAATTTACCTTCGATTTCTCGAACCCGTACGAAACTTTGAAAGTACTACTCAGTAGCTTATATTTAAATGATCGCACGTCTCAGCGACACAAAAGGTAGAACCACCTTCCATAACGCAGTAAACAGTATCAAGGAAAGTACTGCTCAGTGCCTTTCATTTGAATGGCCACTCATTAGGCCTGGCTTTCCTGTGGGTACTGTTTGTTATGTGTACAAGGTGGTTCCAACTTTGAGTCTTGAGTGAAATCCTAACGTGTGACCGTCTAAATGAAAGCTAAAAACTTAACAAGAGTGCCATGGTATTTCTGTTTCCTTTCCCGATTGTTATAAAACAATACCTCGTAAATCAAACGTGATTTCGTGCCACCTTTGATTTTTCGAACTCCCAATTTTTCGAACCAATTTTCGTTTCCCTAGGAGGTTCCAAAAATGGGGATCCATTCTACTGTACTTGTTTACGGCAATTCAGTGTAACTACGGCTGACCAAAGTTCAGTCAAGTATTTACATATACGCTTGCAGTTTTCGGAAATCTGTGGAGTTTGCTTGCATGCTGATGCAGCTAAATCAATAATTTAACGTCTGTGAGACCCTAAATTGAATGGATAAGCCAATGTGTCAGTTCAGGACTCTGTCTGTAACGCAATGCTGCAAGTTACATCATCAGTAACCAGATCAAGTGTCACGCATAACCGATACATGTACGTAATTTACGAACTGAATTATTTTTGCACTAAACTGGAAGACAAATCTCCATGTTTAATGGACAGTAAAACATAGTTTTCACTAAACTTCAGTGTCTTTTTTACGTTTTTTGACTTGAGATTAGTTAAAACGATAACAACCTTTGGTAATTGTATTTGCCGCTGACCAGGGTCCTGGGCTCATGTTCCCATGCATTCAGTTTCGACAGTCTCGATATCCTCTGTGTGTACTTGCTTTCCTATGCAGGTAAATCAAAAATTTAACGCTTGATTGAACCAAAATGGAATGGATAATCCCAAATGTGAGCTCAGGAGTCTATTTATCAGGACAAACAACGATGTCAGGGATGAATGCGACTTACGATTGATGTGTTTACATACATCGTGTGAAGTCAGTGTTGACAAGAACTAACTGAAACGTCAAGTAAGCGAGCTGTGATAATTTAGCAGGGTATCAAGAGCGATCTAAACAACAAGACAATGGCCAGGAAAAATTTGTATGTAACACATCGATGCTTTAGAATTCAAATAATATGACTGTTCATTCCTATATTCAGACTGTAAGAGTAAAATTCGGTGTTATTACTATTACTTTCCTGGGTACTTTGAGGTG
Source organism: Siderastrea radians (assembly GCA_964017195.1). Taxonomy (NCBI): domain Eukaryota; kingdom Metazoa; phylum Cnidaria; class Anthozoa; order Scleractinia; family Rhizangiidae; genus Siderastrea; species Siderastrea radians. The sequence goes on along the minus strand of OZ024889.1, from coordinate 11,961,977 downwards.
TATTGCAATGAATATTGCCTCCAGCCAGTCTTAATTACTACAACTAAGTATTTAGGGATATTTTGTGTCTCATTAACTGAGAAAGTACGTTCGTAAACTGCCTCTGTTATTGTATACTTTCTTAGATTTGCCCCTTATCTCTTTGTTGGAACCGGCCTCTAGTCACACTGCTCAAACGGCTTTTGTCGCAAAAACGTAACAGATGCCAAAAATTTTATTTGCGATTTTATCAGGTTAAGAACGGTTCTAAACTGTGGTAAAAGTCGTTTTGAAAAAGAAGGTTGCACTTTGGCGATATTTAGATCAGAAGTTGAGGTATTTTGCCTCATTGCTAAATCTCTCGTGACATGGGTAGGCATTGAAAGCTCTTGATTGGCAACTGTCACTCCAAATCACTTGAAACTGCGGATGTAAGCTAACACAGGTCTAGTCTTTATTCGTGTTAAACACAAATAAAACTCATTGTATTCTGTAACCAGGAGCGATGTTTAATGTTGATGCTTATTTTGGTGGAATTTTTTGGATTTGGGGCAAAAAACCAGGGGGGGTGGTCTAACTCCCAAGGGAAAAGTCGCAAGGCCGACACACTTTGTCTTTTAGTGTTTTTGGATAAGTCCTTTAATCTGGCCAAGTTTCATCCAAATCGGAGAGATAGCATGTATCACCCCTGCCTGGTCCTCTGGTGGACTCAGTCTTAATTCTATTTCATTTTACACTCCCCATTTCACTCTGAAAATTTTACCGTTGTTGAGCCTTTACTGGTCACGTGACCCAACCGATTGACACTTAAGAGCGCTTGCTTGTAAAATAAAACATAACGCGGCAAGGGTGGAAAATTCGATTTCTTTCACATTTTAATGTTAGATAGGTTAGGGTATAACTAAAATCACTGGATACGTTTTTTGGCAAAATATCCTTTTATTTCAAAGAAAAATGCAAATAACGAACTTCCGTTAAAATCTCCATTTGAAGCAGTAAATTATGACAACAATTTGAGGCGTTCGCGTGCAAAAACAAATCACTCTGTCGTCTTTAAAACACCCAAATCTACTTTTGCAATCTCTCAAGAGCTTCAAAAATTATTTTGGTAGAAACTGCGTTGTTCTTTGTGTTTGAAATAATTTAATTTTGAAAGTATACATTTCTAATCAGGAAAAGTACTTTGTGATTTAAATTATTTTTCACCATGTGCTAAACCTTCAAATCGATTCAGCTTCTGGCTGTTGAACTAAGAAAAGATGTTCTCAGGAATGCTACAAAATTTTCTCTGGGCAAATGATTGAGAGCGACGCGAGAGCTTTTCAAAGTTCGTTAAAATGCAGGTTATTTGACCCTTCCTGGCAACATTCCATTCGCGAGTCACGCACATATTTTAATGTGTTTTTCGACCCTTATGAAATCGAAAACGTCAAGCAGAAAAACAGTTTCAAATGCTCTAACCTCATTTGCTGTAGAGGACAGGTCCAGAGGCCATTTTCGTGTGATTCTCTTGCCCTTTTGGTCCTGCCGATGACGTCCAATGAACCGAATGAACACCGCCAACTGGGTCAACGTAATTGTAAACGGTCGAACAGCTCAACGACACCATCTTTTCTTGTAAAGCGTTCGACATCTTTCTGCACTACAGCATCTTACTCAACGGTTCAGTTGATTTAATACGAGTGTTGCTCAGTTTTCAGTGCACAAAAGCATTATCAGCTTTGACTGCTAAACCGGGACAAAACGTGGATGGCGTCACGCAATGCGTATCAAAGGCATTTTAGGGGGTAGGGGAAGGGCAAAACCTTTGAGGTGACTAAAATAACATCCACTGTTAATTGCAGGGATTATTCGTGGTTTTAATGGCGTTGTGTGTCTTTCTGACTTATTACCAGTGTTGTTACAACCATTAAAAATTAAATTTGCTACCCTAGTAGCCTGAAACGTAATTCCAACCGTCGTACAGGCTTACAGCTGAGTGGTGCAACAGAAGTGGCGCTATTATTAACTAGACCCAACTTTAACACGGGGAAAACCTATAACTACAAGGGGCTCCCTTTTGTTAATTGACGAGCGGGTATTCTACCTATCATCATTGGTGTCAGTCTGCTGGTTCTCAGCTGGCACAGGACCAGCACAAGCCACAGTTATATCTGGAGTGAAAGTCAGCTCGCTGTTAATGTGTTGGATGGAGTTTTGGACAGGAAGGGTTCTCTCTTTATAACAAATGGATGCGATCGAAGTTTTTAACTGTGCTCTCTTGTCAGCTGTTTGACGTAGTCTACATTAGTGTGTCCTGACTAATGAGTGGGGCTTCTAACAGCACGCCAGTGCTGTTTGAAGACTGTGAAATATGGCAGGTAACCATGGTAACAAAAAATAAGGGGTTTTGTTCCTGAATTTCTGTTTACGAATCTTACTGAGACAGGTTCCCAGTATGCGAGATCTCTCACAGCAGCCAGCATACTTATCATAATGGATATGAGGATATCATGACAGAAATACGTAAAGCATCTTGCCCTTAAAGGTCTGTTACCTCTTTCTCGTTCTACATACACCTTAATGAGGACAAAGAGAAGAGTGAGGCTTCCATCGATAACCTGGCTAATATTCGGATAGACCACAAGCGAATATAAAACTCACCTGATCCAACTTTTACAAGAGAACCAGTCTTGCGTAAGATAACTTCAGATCCCTTTTTCCCCAGTCCTCTTTCACTTTTTGGAAAGTACCGTGACCCGGGACCCGGCCCGTTGTGCTGCAGCTTCTGCTCGACACTATTCCAAGTTTTGCACGATGGCTGGGACATATCGTCATTGTATTCAAGCGTTCGTTGTAAAAACTGACTTGTAACTTGTGGTATCAGGCCCGTAGCAAGACTGAAATAAATGCTGCGAGCAAATTGGCCTAGTCAAAGCCTTCCCCCCTTCAAAATACACACTCACATAGATACTAACTCTGTTTACAATGCCACAGTTTGTGTCGATTTCGTCAAAAACGACACCTTTTTGGAGACATCGTTCGTTGACAATTTGCCAAAAAGCTGCTTCCTGTTTGCTTTTTCGCCGACAAAGTTGTCGGCAACATCCACCAGATTTATAGCATCAGTTTTAAAAAAAGTACCCTTAAAGTTACAAGGTTTGTTAAAATTGAAACATTTCGACAGCCAAGCTACGAATTTCGGACCTGTTTTACCTAACCGCTCTCGTAAACGTTTACGTAACTTTTATCACTCGATTGGTGAGATAAAAATAGTTTTGTTCCTTAGACTTAATTTAAAACAAGAAAGCCTGTTGGGCATTTTAACCGGCCATTCTGACCCTCCCCACCCCTAGGTTTCACAAATGTCAGCGCGATCCTCTATTTATACGAACCGGCGTGACGAAAAGTGTGATTGTGTGACACAATATTTTTACTATAGCGTTACTGGATGACGTAATGTTTAAACTCTGACGACTCAGCTTATCTTTTTTATCGCTTTTATTTGTGCTGAAAAACGCAAATTCACTCAAACGTTGAATGTCGATATACATTCGTCCACAACTGAGAATGCTCACACAGCGACGACGAAGTTGTCTGTTGTGCCTAGACCTTAAATACAAACAGTGAACATAGCAGTAGAATCAAAATATAACGCTTGATAAACACGAACTCGAGCAGATCGTCAGAGTATGGGGTACGTCAAGGCATATCTCATGACGTGATATTTAAATCCGGGTTGCTAACCCGGGAATCCCCTTGCAAAAGTAAACAAGCGAGCGGGGACGAAAGTCGCCCACGTCTTTGAAAGCTAACGCGCCTGTCGAGCCGCAATCGATTTCGCGCTCACTCGCTTGTTTTTCTTTTCCTTCACTATCTCTGAACGGAAAGAGAGACTGCTCGTAGCCTTTAGCGTACACCACACGCAAACCACACAAATCCGTCGATAATATTCAGATATTTTCGTTCTTTCAATGCAAAAAGACTCGTAACACCTACCCTATTAATTGATCGCCTTAGTAATGACGATTCCTTCGTATCAACTTCTCGGCTCAAATAAACACTGATCTCTCTCCGTTCACAAGTCAGAACTATCATGTACTGTTGGTGCAATCCACTAATATTGCATCATCATACTAGTACCAATTCCTTCTCTTCGAAATTCCTAGCCCACGCCGGCAAAACGCAACTGTCCTTTTTGTCCGCTGCGAAATACAAGTTAGCCAATCAGAAACCTTACAATCCACTTCGCAAACCACCCCCCCCCCCATAAAACGGCAAGGGAAACCCCCTCTCACGCAGCACAATATTACACCGCTCCTATACAAAACGCAACTTTCAAAGCAAATCACATTAACAGAAGCGTGATATGCTCCTGACATTCACAAATCCTTCTGACTCCCACATTTTTACACCCTCAAAATGTCAATCCCAATAAAAAAACTCCTGCGCTAAAAAAATTTTCACCATAACCACTAACTAGATCAGATAACACAGCCAATCTCGCATTCCATCCTATTAGCTGCTTTACTCAATTGCGCATGCGTTATACAAGACAAATACAAAAAACCCCAAACTTAACAACCCTTCGTCGTTGATATCTTAAATACTGTAAATTAAAAGACAAGAACACACGAAGGTAACATTTAGCAGACTAATATGCGCATGCGTCTTATATAAGACAGTACCGCTCTTGAGTACTCGTACCACAAGCTTTACAGCACTTTGTTCGTATGTTAAGCCAACTGACTATCACGACAAAACCGTGCCCATTTTATAAACCGGCGGTCGCCATGGCGACGGCCGGTTAACAACATGATGAGCTTAAAGCTTGCAGCAAATACACAGCAGTCGCTTAGCTATTAAAGGCATTAAGGTCCTTCGCACTAAAGCTATACTGCCAGGGTCAAGGTGATATGGGTGAAGAAAGACATTGGTAAGGAACCTGGGCGACTGAAATGTGCGGTGTGCTAGTAGATTTTTGAAGCCCACTTCCCCGGTGGCTAGTGGCTCAACAGATGTCAAACCCTGTTAAAGGTTGTAAAATTATAAAAGGAACTTTTAGCATCAGCATTTAAGACCATTCGTTACACATTAATTCGTTTTAATTATATATTTTTTTGGCTCATTTACTGTAATGTTTTACCCTTGTACGGGCCTGGGTATTCTTGGTGCATGAAAGTAAAGGAACAATTGTTTTCAAGCTTTTGATTCGTCTAGTGTTGTAACCACAAACTTCGACAACAAGAAAATGGAACCAACAACAACCGTCTTCTCTGTAACGAAGCAATTCATGTATGTAAATATGTATGATTTGTGAAAAAAAAGTCCGAGGTCCCCCCTCTAAGCCAAAACAATAAGCACAAACTAGTTAGTCAGATCGCAATTTCCCTGATAAAAACGATTTTAATGTTCTGGACTCGACGTTTTGAAGAGGTTTTTAACTTAAGTAGTACACGTACCCTTTTAAGCTAATTTTCGTGTTCGAACATTATTATTTGCATGCCTACAACTCACCGAGGTGACTACTTTTTCTGCATTCTGGCAGAGGTTGAGGCGCCTAAATGTAGCTCTAATTTTGTTTCGTATTTTTGGTCCATTACTAGTTCCTCCCATTTCTCGAACCCTAAGCCGTTTAAAAAGAATCAGAGCAGATTTTGCCCTTCCCCTAACCTCTAGTAAAATGTCCATTCCGATGATTTGCATTGCGTGACGCGGCTCTAGATAGAACTCTGGCCACGTTAGCGGCGACATGTAGTGATAAAAATCTTTTTGTGTATTGCCAACTAAGCAACACTGACCAGCAACTGAACCGTTGAGTAAGATGTCACAGTGTAGAAAGATGCCGAACGTTTTGCAAGAAAGGTTGTTGTTGAGCTGTTCGACCGTTTACAATACACTGACCCAGTTGGCGGTGTTCATTGGACGTCATCAACAGGACCAAAATACGTCGAACGGCAAAAGAATCACTCGGAAATGGCCTCTGGACCTGTCCTCTACAGCAAATGAGGTAAGAGCATTTCGACCGGTTTTTCTGTTTGACGTTTTCGATCTTATATGGGTCGAAACACGTTAAAATATGTACGTGACATGCGAATGCAATGTTGCCAGGAAGGGTCAAATAACCTGCATTTTAACGAACTTAGAAAAGCTCTCGCGTCGCTCTCAATCATTTGCCCAAAGAAATTTTTGCAGCAATCCTGAGAACATCTTTTCTTAATTCAAAAGCCAGAAGCTGAATCGATTTGAAGGTTTAGCACATGGTGAAAAATAATTTAATTCACGAAGTACTTTTCCTGATGAGAACTGTATACTTTCAAAATTAAGTAATGGTCCGCGCAAAAACTAGGCAGGCAGATTGCAAAATCGATTAAAAGGTGTTAGCTTTTAATTATTAAATTCAATTAAATCCGTGAATCTGATTGGCCGATATCAAAATATCGCCGAAAAATACAAGAAAAACGTGACAAAAACAGCATTTTTTACTTAGTTTTCCCCATTCCCCTGTGTTGTTCCTCACGGCCAAAATTCAGCATTGTTCTATGCGCCAATCAAGAGTTAGAACGGAAAACGTGCCACACGCGCGATCTTCATGCGACGCCATGTTGGATCTGCGATCGGAGAGTTGAGCTAACTGGCCTTTAATGGGCTCGTATTTGAGTATCTTGGCCCGTACGATCTTGCGATTGTGGCTGCAGTTTGCCTAACATTCATGCGATTTGTATTTGAAGGAAGGAAACTGACTGCACGAACATTTTTCGTGTGAAAGAATCATCTCACCTTGGCTGACACGTAGGAGACACGGGAAGACTTGTTTATCAGAAAGTGCCGCAAAGAGGCTATACAAAATCGACTCGTCTGCAACATGCATTTCTTCTAGCTGCTTCAGAGGAATGAATTTTATGACTGCTTTCGTCTGCCAAGCGACTGCAGATGTCGAAGATACCAGGTTGTAAGGAGTAATTTCGCGAAGGACATGTTCCCGCGAAGCTAAATCGTCGTTCAGGAGCATTAGTACACATATAAACATTACGCCTAGCGAAGAGTTTAGCCTTTTCGCTATCGCTTGTTTCTGTTCACTGAACAGTCTTTTGCAATAACAGGGGACTAATATTCTGAAGAGATTGTATTTTTTGAAAGACCTTCCCACGATCACGGCGTAGAGACAGTGTACAGCGATTATTTAGTATTTTGATGCAGTGGATATTGTTTCAGTATTTCATATTATTGAAAATACCTGCCCATCGCACGTAAGAGGTAATGTAAGATAGATGCAAGTAAAATTCTCTGACAATTACAGCGAGGTATTTTATTTATTTGTTCTGTTGCAGTTTTCATAGCGCAGCACAGAGAGAAGGCTCGTGACTCTAGCGCATTCTACGTACGTGAGCGCGATTTGTTGCTGTTTTCGATCACCAATTTGACAGTTCCTTTGTGAAAGCCGAGCTAAATAATTTTCACGCGGTCGCTTACTGATGTATCACTGTACTAATCCTGTTGTATGAATGGATTACAAACTATCTTATTTGAAATTTGAAATTCAAATTTCGCGCTTTTCGCCGTATTGGCCAATCAGATCATTCAGATTTAAATTGATTAGAGCAATTAGCGCCTGAAAAATAACTGCCGCTATTGCAGTGGCCTATTGTTCTTTTGCCTAGTTTTTACGCGGACCATTACTTAAACTATTTCAAACACAAAGAACAACGCAGTTTCTACCAAAGTCATTTTTGAAGCTCTTGAGAGATTGCAAAAGTAAAATTGAGTGTTTAAAAGACGACACAGGGATTTGTTTTTGTACGCAAACGCCTCAAATTGTTGTCATAATTTACTGCTTCAAATGGCGATTTTAACGGAATTCCGTTCTTTGCATTTTTCTTTGAAATAAAAGGATATTTTACCAAAAAAAGTATCCAGTGATTTTTGTTATACCCTAACCTATCTAACATAACATTAAAATGTGAAAGAAATCGAATTTTTCACCCTTGCCGCGGAATTGTGATTTTGTCTGATTTTTACAGACAGGCGCTCTTAAAGTCAAAACTGAGGGTAGGGTCATCAGGTTTTCCACAGTTGCCAAGTTCAAGAGTTTTTTTACAAATTCCCACAGAGTTATGGTATTTGGGTAGATGTTATGCAAATAAGGCCCAAACCATGCATTAAGTGGCCTGAGAAAATCTTTCGTAAATTATAAAGTTATTTTAATGTCTTAGTTGTTCAGATGAAGCAGATCTTCTCCTTACCGCTTTACTTAAGCTATACGCGAAAGAATTTGCTTAACTCTATTCTCTACTGGCATTCCGAAGAAGAGATGTGATTGTGTTAGCATTGCAGGACAAATTCCAACGATAAACAACAACTGATTTTCCTGATATTACCTCACGGCAACAGAAATCCGCTTATAAAGCAAGTAAATCCGAAAAGAACCTTAAGGGCAATAAATTGCTTAGGGGAGGCATATAAATAGATTCAAACCTTCCTTCTAACAGTTTTGTTAGACCAGTCAAATTGGCAAACACTCCATCAGGAAGGATTGTGATAGCATTTTGAGTACCAGTAGTTTTCCTTGAAAAGGATTTCATCTACTTAACCAGAGTTTAGTCCACTAAAGGTACGTATAAACAAATTCAATATCCTTCAATTTGGTCCATACAAACAATTGTTTTTCAATTATTTTCTAATGATGAAGACATTTATACACTTTGATAGAGGCAATTCTTATTACTCACAGTTTCTGCAGTTTATTCAGGTTGGCAAAAACTCCGTAAGGCAGTGATGTGATAGCATTTGAAGACAAATCCCTACAAAACGCAATAATTTATTTTTTCTTAGGTTAAAATGTTGGACTTGGTTTTCCCTTCACGGTCATATCCCCGTAGAGAAATTATTTCGGTTTTATGGGCTTTGAGAAGGAGTCTTATAATGCAATAGAGTGATTGACAGTTGAGTGTTGTGACACCAAAACCAAAGTATTCACTCTGGCCAGTCACAGCAAGCGTAAACAGCGCCAATCAGATCACGGAGATATACGTGTGATCAAGTGACAAATCTCACTAGCGGAGAAAAATCGCCAAGTTTAAGTCACGACAGCGTATGATGAGAAAACCCAAAACGGACGCTAATTACTTTTAATACTCAATGGAAGACATTTCTAATGTTAACAATAATATCTTGTGCCGTCTGTTTAACTTATTACTTTTAACATTTGAGGTAAAATCGGTCCAAAACAATAATTTTTATTTCTTAGATGAAAGTGTTAGACCACAGGCGGCCCAAGCTCAAGATGAGAGAAGACGACATGGCATTTGCTATCAGGAGTGTTGTGTGATTTATAGACTTTGTATGGAAAATTAACTCATTCGTTATCAAAATGCTAAAATAAAGTTATGAATGTGGAAATGAACTTCACTCAACTCGACATGGGGTTGTTTTTGTGTCTTGTGTGTAATTTGAGCGCAATTCGTGGCCGGTTTAGGTGAGCGTTTTGTTCGGTGTTGTTCACGGTGTTGTTTCTCTACATAAAAGGAAGGAAGGCGGGTGACTGCAGACGACCGAGTTCCACAAATGGCTCTCGAATCACAAAGCAATGCAGAGAATTGCCAAAAAGACACCATATTCATAAAGCCGCATAATTTCCACATCCTAGTCAGCCCTCACGGTGATCGCACGCGCGTGACTCGTGGCTTGAATTGACCAATGAAAGTGCAAAATGTAATCTGAACCTTTTGCACACGTGTGACTGGTGGTTTGAATTGACCAATGGAAGTGCAGAACGTAATTTGAACTCGTGCAGCCTGTAACGACTGACTTCTGGCCGTGTCCACGCCAACAACGCGAACAACACCGAACCAAAAACTCGCCGAAACCATAGGAAGCCCAAGCATAATATTTGAATATCATTAAAAATGGCGTTTTAAAATATAAGACTTTGTATGGGATTTCGAAGCGAACATTTTGAGCAATACATAACAACGAACTAACTGAATAAAGTTCATGAAACATTACATGGTGTTGTTTGCAATCCTTACAACGCATTTTGAGCAATTTGAGGTTCATTTACTTAACTGTGTTAGTACGTGTATAATACATTGACAAGTGTCAATGTATTATACACGTACCACAGGACACCCAAGCATAACATTTGAATATTATTAAAAATGGCGTTTCAAAATATAAGACTTTGTATGGGATTTCGAAGCGAACATTTTGAACAATACATAACAGCAAACTAACTGAATAAAGTTCATGAAACATTACATGGTGTTGTTTGCTATCCTTACAACGCATTTTGAGCAATTTTAGGTCTATTTACCTCACTGTGTATTAGTACATGTATAATACATTGACATTGTCAATGTATTATACACGTACTAACACAGTTAAGTAAATAAACCTAAAATTGCCCAAAATGCTTTGTAAGGATAGCAAACAACACCATGTAATGTTTCATGAACTTAATTCAGTTAGTTCGTTGTTATGTATTGCTCAAAATGTTCGTTTCGAAATCCCATACAAAGACATATTTTGAAACGCCATTTTTAATGATATTCAAATATTATGCTTGGGCTTCCTATGCACGTACTAACACAGTTAAGTAAATGGACCTCAAATTGCTCAAAATGCTTTGTAAGGATAGCAAACAACACCATGTAATATTTCATGAACTTTATTCAGTTAGTTCGTTGTTATGTATTGCTCAAAATGTTCGCTTCGAAATCCCATACAAAGTCTTATATTTTAAAACGCCAGTTTTAATAATATTCAAATATTATACTTGGGTGTCCTGTGTTTTCACCACCACCACGACAATTCTATTGTTTTCATCACTACCCTACCACTATTCTATTGTTTTCACCACTTCCACCACCTCAATTCAATTGTTTTCACCACCATCACAATTCTATTGTTTTCACCAACGCCACCGCCACAGGCCACCACGACCACAGTTCTATTGCTTTCACCACCACCAAACCAGAATTGGTGGTGGTGGTGGTGGTGGTGGTGGTGGTGGCAATGGCGGTTGTGATAACAATAAAACTGTGATGGTAGTGGTTGTGGCGAAAACAATCCATTTGTCGGGGAGGTGGTAGTGAAAACACTCGAATTTTAATGGAGTGGTGATGGTGGTAAAAACAATCGAATTGTGGTCGTGGTGGTGGTTAAAATTTAATTGCGGAGGAAGCGGAGTAAATAAAATTATGGAAAAGGAGGAGGAGAAAAGAATTAAAGTGTGGAGGAAGAGGAGGAGGAGGAGGAAGGGATCTAAAATTTTGGAGCTGGAGGAGGCAAGATAAAATTGTGGAGGAGAGATATATTGTTCACTAGAGTGCAAAGAGGGAATGTTCTTTTGTATGAAAACAATGACTGTCAAGTCTTGTGAACAAAGCTATATTGTTTGTTGTCCGCTTTTAAACTTAATTCACTTCAGTGGGTTTGTATAAATTTGTAATGTTGTTGAGCTGCAAAAGGCTTTTATCGAACTTGACCGCAAGAAAATTTATACGCATACCAAAGTATAGGTTTTTGGCAATAGAGCAAAAATGTGAGCAATATTAGATGCTTATCCAATCAGCAGCAGTGTTCATTAAGAGTTTGGCAGTTTGGACAAGTCTATCATTCCTCTTGTTCCTATTGTGTTGGAATTGATGTGGAATACAGTTAATTACATATTTTACCGTACTTATGTCATTATAATATAGAAAATGGTACTACTTCGAGTACAGTTCGTGATTTAATGTATAATTTATCATTTAATGACGAATTGTACGAAACATAAGATTTTTAATTTGTCTATTTTATTGAAAAAACACTAGTATCATTCACGTACTGAAATCTCATTGGTGTTGTTACTAATAATACACAACATTTCCAGACCATACGGGAGGCCTGAGTCCCCGTCAAAAGGGAAGAGCAACGAAAGCAAGGTAATAGCAACACAGGGTAGTAGTGAACCTTGTTAATTTTGGGACTTGTTACTGTATTCCATTTGCGCTCCCCTGTATTCCTCTTCCCCATACTCCGCGTCTAATTTAATAGCATTGATAATAGTTTAGATGCTACTTACGGTGAAATTCACTAGAGAAATAATTTTTAAATGCCTCGTCAAATAATCTTACATAGCTGTTGTATACGTCAGAGCACATGTGGTAACGTCTGCTATTGACGTTACATTCCTGCATGAAAGCGTGTTCCTTCCAAAAGAATGCGTCCCTTGATAAGAACATTGGGAACCACAGTCTAAAAAGGAAACACAAAATAGAGAAAACAATCCTCAATTAAATAAATTCTCCATAGAGAGAAATTCCAGTACCGTGTACCTGGCAAAATGATTATGCAACTATTGTTATTTTCACACCAGCAACTGGGCCCTTGTTACAGAAAAAGCAGAATTTTTGTTTTCATAATTCTCACTGGGCTCACACTTCACTGACTAAAATCAAACGGGCTGTCGGGACGAAATTTGCCCTCGTGGACTTTAAAGTCCATCAAAACGTTTGACTTTTCCCGAAACTTATCTACAAGTATTTTGCTCGATCCGGAGTTTCCACGGTAATCCCCCAGCCAAAAACACATCAATAACAAATTGTTTTATCTATAGCTGAAGTTTAATTCTAGACCTGAAGACTGAATGAGAACAGGTTACATCAAGAGGAGAATTAAACCCCTCTTCTAGCTTAGCCTTTAAATATTGTATAATTGGATGGGTGGACAGTAAAGAACCACGAAAGCGAAAACAGCATATGTGCTTCCTACGAGAACGAGTTGGGAAACTGAGAGCTCATAAACAATAAACTAGTAACCTTGATGAGGGCCGTGTCGTGCGGCGGCTGCCAAATCCCTTTGCGCATGAGCGCCCATGGGAGGGGGAGAGGAGGCAACATATTTTGAAAAACAATGTTTACCACAATTTGAAATTCAGTAACTTACATAAGTAGCGTTGCATTTTTTATTTATGTTATTACTTTTTAGCCAGTTTTGATGGTTTGCTGAGGTTTTGGAACTATACCACGGGATTTAAAATGGTGGATCCACGGCAGCTGTCCGGAAATCATGTTGTGCCCTAGTGCCATTACTTTTCGCAGGGTTTAGACTTGGTGAAAACCGTAAATGATTGTCCCACGGACGAGATCTCGTGGCTGCTTTTTATTGGAAAGAATGTTTTCAGAGTGTTTTCTGTTAGGGATGTTTGTATGTTTCAATTGGAATAGCAAAACTCTTACTGCTGCTTTCTGGACGAAACACAACACCGAGAAGGTTGAAAATCAATGTGTTTGGAGAGTTTCACGCATGTTTCTCTTTAATTACAAAAATTATTTCAGTTATCAACAGCAAGCGCTTTAGTTGCATTGCACGGTGCACGTGAAAGCACAGGTAGCCAAAACTTTAGTTATGACTGAAAATCGATAAAATTCTATGAAATTAATGGTACTTCTTTGTTTATATCTTACTTACTTGCTATCTGTGGCAAATATTCGCTCTCCGAGCGAGAATTAGTGTATTTCTAATTTATCCTCCCATTGAGTATTATAATTATGAAAGGTGATACACTATTCACCCGCACAAAGCCTACCGCTGTTCATTAAATGAGCTATATTTCTTGATATTCGCCATTTCCACTCACAATTTCCTCAAACCAGAACAAATCCATGGTGAAGAAACAACTATACCTGGGAAAAGTTCCATTTTTCCCAACGTTTGTCACCATAAAATGGCAATATTTTGAGCTTCTTGCACAAGAAATCAAATGTCAGTATTCGACCGCCGACCTCTGCGCACAAATATATGCAAATATGCTAATTAAAAGAAATCGGGCAAGACAGAATATACTGTGTCGGGGAGCCGTGCACGGTAAGCAAGCGCAAATAGCCACGCTTCAAACATGAAACGTCGCACCCCAACGCAGTAGATTTTGTCATGTTCGCGTTATTATGCGAATTGCCCAATAAGACCACAACAGCGGGATGAAATTAGCATATTTGCATATAATTGTGCGCAGAGGTCGGCGGTCGAATGTCGACATTTGATTTCTTGTGCAAGAAGGTCAAAATATTGCCGTTTTATGGCGACAAACGTTAGGAAAGATGGAACTTTTCCGGATAATTATTGTTTGTTCACTGTCGATTTATTCAAGTTTGAGGAAATTGTGAGTGGAACTGGCGTATAGTTAACAATTATTCTACGAGGGCGCGCTGTATATCGAGTGATAGATACGCGCCGAGTTGGTTATAATCATTTGATATCCAGCAAGCCCGAGTAGAAGAATTGTTTTATTAAAAACTTAACCCAATTTTTTTTAATCAAAGAAAGGGGAAAAAAGGAGAAAAGATATAAAAAAGATAAAAGAGTCATGAAAAGGGAACTAGAATTGATCACATGACTGAAAGAAAAAGTCGCCAAACCCTTGCGAAGTGTTGCGGCGTTTGAAGCGTTTCATTGCAAAGCTGAATGAATCAAAGAAACAGCTCGAAAGTGAACGAAGTGGCACAAGTTTTGGAAAAAAATCTTCTAATTATTGGCTCTGAAATATGGCACGTGTTTGATTTTTCCTGATCATCGTTCAAAGCGGATTGAAGGTGTACGATTTCACCATATTACTTGCTGCAGTTGAAACGGAACAAGTTCATAATCCGTTCGCACAATGGAGTCATCATGTGTGTGTTTGATCGAACTGAAGACAGACCTAATTTGGACTTGAAGAGGTAATTTCTATGCAGCTCAGAAGCAAGTTTACCGTAGCGAGGAACAATAGAATTCACCATCATAGTTTGCTAAACGCAAAGCACAAAACGCAGTTGTTCTCGGTTTAGAGGTTGCGAACGGAATGGTGAACAATAGAATTCACCATCATAGTTTGCTAAACGCAAAGCACAAAACGCAGTTGTTCTCGGTTTAGAGGTTGCGAACGGAATGGTGAAAACAACACTCAAACAACTGGAAAAGCGATTCAACTCCGTTTACATGGCATCCGATTTCTGTCCGAACATTTGGACCTGTTGGAACACAGAGCTACAACGAGTTCAGGTAAACCAGTGTCAATTTTGCCTGTTATAGAAGAAAAAAAATTCGCACTTCCATCCTTCTTGGTAGTTTGTTTAGTACAGTAAACTTACTTGTTTAGATTGCTTCATGATTTTCGCACCGACTCGCCATGAATTGCGATAGTTTTTATTAAATGCTTCTACCCCATTTCACTGTGTTTTATTTTGTCTTGTCTTGATATTTTGAAGTGGAAAGCCTTCCTGATAAAAGCTACCGTTTGTTCAATTTTAATGATCGATGTGACGATCGATGAAAGAAATTAATATTGTAAACACAACGATTAAGGCTTAAATTTCTATTTCTGACAGTTTCTTGTTGTCTTAAGAAATCAGGCACTGTGTCTTAGTGACGCTGTTGGAATTTCTGCTTCATTTAAATTCGCTGCCAAGTGATTTTTGTCGTCCAATTTTCTCGCCGGGTTGCTCGCGAGGGAAAAACTTTCAGCTCACTTTGTTTTTGAGTGCTCATTGACCATATTTGGACACAGCAGGTATATGAGCTGATAGCCTAGCTCCGTTCAGCCAATCAAAATGCTAGAAATCCAATAAACCTAGTCCAGTTTTTAATAATAAGAAATATAGCTCTTAATGAACAGCGGGTATGCTTTGTGCGGGTGAATTGTGTGTCACCTTTCATTCCTCGCGAAGCGAGGAGGGCCGAAGGCCCTCCGAGCGTAGCGAGGTTTATAAATTTGTCGCGTGGGGTTCGCGCGAGGATCGCTAAGGGCGGTCAAATCTCGATCGGCCGATATATATTTCGATGGTGTCCGCACAGTTGCCTAGCAACAAAACCAAATCGCGACCGCTGACAGTTGTGCACTCTCATGTTTCTTCGGTGTGTTTCTTCATTTCTTGCTTGCTTCGCTGCGTTTATTTGGGTGCTGATATGTTTATTCATCGTCTGTGAACAAGCAAGCAACGCCTGATTAAACAAGTGGCTGAAAATCCATTCCGGGGGAGATTTACAACTGAAACTCAGCGTGAACGCCGACTTGAAATTCAGCGCGAACAACGAAGGCGAAAGAGTCGACGACAAGAAAGCCGTGCCTGAGCTTCGCGAGGTTCTGCGAGTCACGTATTTCTAGTAATTATAATACTCATTGGGAGAATAAATTATAAAGACACTAATTCTCGCTCGAAGAGCGAACGGTTGTCCCAGGTAGCGCTCGAGTAGCAAAAATTTTATCGTCACAAATGCAAAATCACGAAGAAAGGGGACTGCTGATTCCGGCACTGTTATGAAAAGCCGGGGATACTAACTGGCTTATCAACTTCTTCTTTCTTTAAACACACTAAGTTAGCGAATTCCTTTTGTGCGAGCCCCAGTTACGAATATTGTGTAATCAAAACCCGAAATTCGCACGTCAGCCATAACTCAACAAAACATTAGACGGCTCGTCGGAATGTGTATGCAAGTCAATGAACACAAGTGTTAGAAATATTACCTATACGCCAACGGCATACTGGTTTACATATATTATAACACTCATCAATTATTCAAAAAGAAAATACAAAAGAAATCCATGATTAATGAATATCCGTTAATGGGACACCGATTTCGTCCTAATTTACCGGTAAATTCTTCCTTCGATTCACAGGTTTTTTGCGCAGGAATGAATCTCATTAATTTGTTTATGGAATACATTAACGTTGATGACATCATGGGCTATTGACTTGTACTCATGAACAAAATGCGAAGGGATCTCATTAGCGTGCTCAACAAAAAGTAAATGGGTGACATCATAAGCTATTGTGTTGATCTCCTGATAAACATCATGCGCGGAATACATTAAAATGGTTAAAATCATGAACTATTGACTTCTTCTCATGAATGAAATGCAGCTTAAGTAACTGTTATTGCTGTGGTATCTCATTGGCGAACTGATGCAGAAAAACAGTTCCAATAACCTCGGGTTTTTATCACAATGCAACAATAGGAACAGAAGACTTGCCCAAACGTGCCGCTCTTAGTGAACCCTCAATGGTTCTAAAGCACTTCATTGTTCTTTTCAATATAAAAGCACGGAAGTTCAACTAGTCTTTGTCACTTCTTAGTCGACTCGAACAACAAACGTTTACTGCTAGGGCCAGAATTGCTTTTTTTTTAATTAAGAAAAGGTTCCAAACATTCAACTAGAATCGAGTCCAGCACCTCTGTTGACGATGGAGGACGTAGAAAACGTTCATCGTCAAAGGATAGCCAGTCTAATCGACTATGTGTTCCAGCTAACTTACGTTGCGATGCTTGATATTCTCATCCAAGAAGAGTGAAAATTCCAAAGTTGCAATGGTTGTGTTATTCACCATCCAAGTCAAAGACAACACTTGTGCCTCATAATGAATAGAAAAGAAGCGAAGATGTACTACCGAGATGATGTGGTAGAGAAAATTGGCCTGTACGTCGTCTTGAAAACTGCTGAAAGTGTCTGCAGCGCTCTTGGCTTTAAGCGAGGCAAATCGTGGGAATAATGATAATGAAGGCTCATTATATACAAGTTGTCACACTAAATGTGAATTAATACATGTTAACAATTTTAAAGTAGAAAATACAAAATACAAAAATACAATATATCTTGAAGTAACTATAGTAAGAGGACTGGTGTAACAATTGGGTGAAAAGTATTTTAAAATACAATTTACAGGAAATTATTAGGAAAGCAATGAAATACATGTTTATAAATGTTCCCTATTAAAGCAAATTATTCTAGAGCTTGCTAAAATGCCATCGCAGGAAAAAAACGACTATTTTTGAAACGCTCTGATCTGCACTGAGGTAGCGAAACGTGATCCGCGTGGCGCAAATTACGGCCGTGCACCTCGTTGAGACGCAACGGGACGTTTGAAAACAGGCATATGGTGGGGTAGCAGGCCCTAGTAAAGGTTTTGGAGCAAATGCTATGCCTTCTTTCCTCTAGGCGAGGAATCGATCTCACGCTCTGAGCCATGTCGTAGCTGTTGTAAGGATACATAACATGCATCGCGCGTTTCTGAACCATTTCAATCTTCTGATTAAGGTACTGCTGAAGGCTGTTGGACCACACGGGGCAGGCATACTCCAAAATAGATCTGACTAGGGTATTATAGATAGTAATTAGATGCAGTGGTGAAACACCAGCACGTTTTAGTACGCGTATCAGATACAACCGTTTAAATGCTTGTATATTACCTTTCCATTTGAGGTTGTCGCAGAGTGTGACCTCAGAGACTTTTTTTTAATGTTATTTATTAAAGAATACAAAAAAAATTTACCCAATAGATAAGCAGTTACAAGAGTACTATACACATCTTTACAAATAGAACCAATAGATAAAAAATTAACAAACGTATAAAGCAATTACAGTAATACTTTGCACCCCTTTACAAATAGAAACAAACAGAAAGCGATTAAATAAAAAGATAGACAAATAAATACATCTAAATAAATAACTATATAAATTGCAAAGCTGGTCAAAGGTCTCTCAAATATCGACATCTCCAATAAATTTGCTGCGGATCAGAGGTTCCCATTTAATCTTGAAATGCCTTAGATTACCGTTTCTCGTGGCAATATCTTTCTCAATCCTTGCTTTTTCACGTAATTCTGTTTCAAACACAGGGAAGTATAGAGGCGTATCGTCTAGAATGCATCGGCATATGTAGAACTTGGCAACTAACAGGGCCAAATTGAGTAGCGTGCAGAACCTTGAGTTATCTATCACACCATATAACACCTTAGTAGGTGTAAGGTTCAGTACAATATGTGTTTTTTTTTGGCGCCACCATTCCCGAAAATCATTCCAAAAAGCCACTGTATACGGACAGTGGACAAGCAAATGCAAAAGTGTTTCTGCTTTGTCTTTGCAGTGAAAACATTTGTCATCCTGTAAAATATTTGCATGGAAAAGCTTGTCCTTTGTGAACACTGTGTTATGAATAATTTTAAACTGGAACATGCACAATTTGATTTCCTTTGTTATACTCCATGGTAGAAGATATACTTTTGATAAGTTATCTTTAGAAACACCTGAATTAAGAATTCTTTGCTCGGCTGAAGGAGGCACAAATTTACTATCTGCGATAACACGCAGCAGATCTGCAGTGGTTAACTTCGAGTTGTTAGTACGCCAATTTGAAATTAAATCTAAAACGCCATGGGATTCTTTGGAGATAGCATTCCAATTTTGACGGATTGAATTACATAGACCATAGTATGTTGTAAAACAAGCTTTAACATCAAACATACGACAAAAAAACGTCAAAAGGGAGAAATTTACCGTTATCACTTATTAGATCTTTAATTTTGTAGATTCCTTTGTGGTACCACGCTGGAAAAAACAGAGTTTTATTGTTGATTTAATGTGTTTGTTGTTCCAGATGAATGTTTCGTTTGGATTAAGATCAGCCTTGCCCGCCAAGCACGTAACCTCCTCCCAATATTTAAGCACTCTTTCGTAAAAAAGCGGTACATTTTTCACATCGAGATCCTTGACTTTGTAGTTGCACTGAAGAAGGAAAGAGAAGCCTCCTAGATGCGCAGTTGTATTATCTGGTATTACTTTCCACGCTCCCTTATTGCCATTGATAAACCTGTTGATCCAAGCACACTTTAGAGCTTTGTTCATATGATCTAAATCTATCATTTTTAGTCCACCTTTCTCTTTTAGTCCAGTGATGGTGGATTTCTTAATTTTAGCGGGCTTGGCGTCCCACAGGAACTTGAATGTTAATTTGTTTACTTCTTGAGCGAAGTTTTCAGGAGTGGGCAGAACTGAAGTGCTGAAAATAAGCTTTGATAAACCGAGAGTTTTAATGTTAATCTTTCCATAGAGAGTTAGCTTTCTTCTTCTCCAGCTGTTAAGGATTTTTCAAGGTTTTCCAATTTGCCTTGAAAATTTAGTTTATGCACGAGATTAGCGTCATTTGAAAAAGAGACTTTATGTGACTTCACTTTTTCAAGTGGGGTGTTGTTAACCACCAGCAGAGTCACCTCGGGTTCCATTCGAAGGAAGGAAATAAGCATTTCCTTACACTTCTTCGGGCTCAGATTCATAAATTCTCCTGTGCCCATTTTGAGATATCATCGAGGTCACTCTGCATGTTTGATGGTGAGCCACGGTGTACCGAGCTACCAAAGTTCCCTTGTACTTGAAGGGAGTGGTGAAATTGTTCGACAGAATCGAAACAACTTCAAGATCACATTTTGTATCCTGTTTATTTCGGTCCCATGGTTTCCAATGGAAAGATTTCAGTGATAGACACAATACTAAGAACGAAATAGCTGATGAAGTACAATGCCCTGAAACAATTGTTAGGAGAGAAGAACAGCCAATGAACATTGTCTATATTGCTAATGAAATTCAAAACAAGCTGTGTTTTGGAGGGTAATAAAGTTTGTTCATGTGTTGATTAAAATCAGAGTATGTTTGTCTTTATTCCCGGTTTTCTCTATACCGCCTTATAGCCAGAAATACAAATATTCCTCCGGGAAAACAGATTTAGAGGCAAAAAAAGGTTGCCATCTTCAGGGTTTCAATCTTCGTTATCAAGCTAAAGGCACTTCATTCTGAGGGTTTTTCGGAAATTCATTGGGGTATGTTATTGGTTTTCTTACGTTTTGCGGAGCAACTAAGTTTGACCGAGGAGGAATGGGGGCGGTTATTTCTCTTTCTCGTTCTCCACTCGAGAGTAGTGATAGATATGAGAACCATCAAAACAACAGTCATTAGAGTGTCAACATTTCTAACAGTCACATTGACGTGATGGATTGCAGGCCTACCCTCATCCTCTCTGGGATTCGAACGACTTTTTATCCGCATTCGTTGCGTACCAGCTTGTTGCTCTTTTAAGGTCATCGTACAAAACTTCCAGTTTTGCGATGGACACTCTCGCCAGCATTTATCTCGATCCAAGTCATCCCGCAAGTTTCGGTGGTTAAATTCAGTTTAGCGAGCGCTCAAAGAGTAAGGAAAGAATAATATTTCTCGCAAACAAGTCCAAGATTGGTTGGATCAACAAGACGTCTATTCTCTTCATAAGCCTGCCTGGACATATTACAAGAGAAACAGAGTCATTGTCCCCTGGATAAATGCTCAATTTCAAGCGGATCTGAACTCGGGACTAAAAACCTCGGTGGTTTAGAGATTCAATCATACATTTAAATATAACATGTACAAATATTTTTCAGCAAAAAACACTCTATGTTACATTGATGTGGTCCCACAGTTGGTAAAGTCGTACAATAATAACTACCACCGAAGTATCAAGATGAACCCCAGCCAGGTTAGTAGTAATAGGTGAATTCGACAAATACCACCTGATCCTCAGAGTATTATTTTCGTGTTTTAAACCTCCCACCGTAATAACCCGCTCGCTCCCTCGCGTCGGTTATTACGGAGGGAGGTTTAAAACACGAAAATAATACTCTGGGGATCAGGTTGTATTTGTCGAATTCACCTATTACTACTGAACAAGGAGTAAATACCACCTCATCCGTACACCACCCAGCGTACAAACCAATACCATATCGAGAATCACATCTTGTGTTATATCAAAAGTTTCTCAATTAGAGAATCGCACATCTTGATATCAAAAGTTTCTCAAGTATTAAATATACAAGTCATAATGTCTGTAGAAAACATTGAAGAAATTGAACAAGTATCGTTGGATTTACCCCTTGTGTATGAGGATCTTTGTAACATGTTCGAAAACATATGCAAGTTTTATAATCGTAGAATGATTAGTAAACGATTAGCAAGGGGTTGGAAAGAAATTCATGAGGATATTCTCGATGCGCCGGTTTGTGAAGAGCGACAACGAATCGTAAATGTATGGACGTTTAGTAATCTTTATGATATAGGTGCTGAATCAACCGGGGTATGTTCAATTTGTGTGATGAAAATGGAGTTATTCATCATATCGTTTTACCATGCAACGAAGAATTTATTCCTTTTTGGGAAGAGGATGATTAAATATTCTTTCGCGCGCCGAGCCAAGTCTGAATTTAAATATATCGAAATGGTCTAATGAACAAGTTTATAACAGACAGCTCACGTGAAACGAAAAAAACGACAATAGCTTTTCACTTGTAAAACAAAAGAATACATACCAAATCTCCCTTGCGACTGAAAAAGTATAAATAGATTTTTTATTTACCTTTCAAACAGTTAGTTGCCAGGGAGATTTGGTACGTATTCTATTGTTTTGCACGTGAAACGGCTTTTGTCTCAGTGGCTATTCACATGATATTTATTTTCAAAATATCTGTGACATAATCTCTTATCTATGATCGGGGTTTTTCCCAAATTGTGTTTACAGGCGCGTGACTTCGAGGTCAAATGAAGTCGTAATCAATATAAGCTTACACAGACATGATTACATTAATTCATAATCAAAATATTCATTGCCGTCAGCAGACGTTTTGAGACCTATTTTGTAGACAAATTGAGAAGAATCGTCTTCCAGCAGGTCTTCTGTAAGGCGTTTAGGGGCCCACACACGAAAGTCATCTCCATTCCTTGTTTCTAAAGTTAAAATAGCTGAATTCCCAAATTTGCCTCTCCGGTGTGCAACTTTTTTAATTTTGTACACAGCGTCTGAAATATCCCGCCATTTTAAAATTTCTTTTCTTTGAAAGCTTTCCTCTGTTGGCCAATAGTCTTGTGAGATCGCTTGTTGATCTGTACAGACATCCATAGTAAGATACATTGAAGCTACATTCGTTTACAGTGGAACCTCCATTTAACGAACCTCTATATAGCGAAGCCCTCGGTATAACGAACGATATTTTTCAGCCCAGTAATAGTGTAATGTATGGAAAAGAACCTCGATATAACGAACCCTCGATATAACGAATCAATTTCCCCAGTCCCTTGGCACTTCGTTAAATCGAGGTTCCACTGTATTAGGGTGTGCTTTTCTGCTCGAGGTGAAATTCTGTGAAGAGGAACCGTTGCGTGACAATTTACTCAGAAAGAGACCGGAAGTCTATATTTCTCTTTCCCAGACCTTTGACGAGCAGTAAAAACATGGCGGGTGACTCGCACACACTTTTTTTTACATTTTTATATAAGAAAAAGGGTTTCATTTTTCAACTTTATGAGGAAAAAAATCGTAATATGGGACCACATCTAGTCCTGAAGTGGGGTATCCATCTTTGTCACGAGTTGGTAACAATATTTTTGAAACACACTCACGAGTAATAAATCTTATTTGCTTAATTTCGGGGGGTGTGAGAAGCTCAACTAGGTGATAGCAAATAGCTTGCAAGACTGCAATCATTTTTTTTTCTGCGTATATTATTCTTCGAAGATTTTACAACGGAGCGAATGTTTCTTTATATTTTTTACAATTAAATGTTGGTATTTCCATGCAATGATCAGTGACGAAATTATCTATCATTTTCAGTCTATCAAGAAAGACCTTTCCGTCGAAAGCTTCGCCTCTGAGGTAGAAGCGAATCTCATCAAGGACTTTTTGGTATTCGATCCGGGCAAAATTTCCTTGTTCTGTCTTCTTATCGTATTTCTTAAGGCTAGCCACTGCTTTTAAAATAAGACCTACCCCAGTTAAAGTTGCAATGACAACGGGGTTCAGGGTTATTCCCCCGGCCACTGCGGCGCTGATAATTAATTTGCCAGCAGAAAGATTACAAACAAAAACCGCGAAAACCGCGAAAACCGCGGTACAGCTTTTCATATCCAAAATGCTTCTTGTGGTAATGCGCATATAAATCTTTCAGAATTTTAACTTTCTCTTTAGAAAGTGTCTGGTCGATATGGTTGAATTCGAAAATGTCCCGCATTGTGAGATATAATAAATGAAAAAAATGTTTATGGCACTCTATATTCAATCAACAGGAAGAGTTCTTCATCTTTTACAACTGAACCCAGTTCCGCAGCCATATGACCAAACGACAGTACTAAATTAATATTTATTGTCTGTAATTGAGTTGATTGGGTTGAAGTGTAAGTGATTGATTGACTTAAATGGAAACTGTGTTTTAATTTTAAAGAAATAGGCGGCTATTGACTTTTGAGTTTAAAATAGTACACTTTTATAGTTAATATGTGGCTATAATTTGGAATGATTATTTTGTCACAACCATTTAATAAAAATATGTTTCCATTTTTCGTATTTAAAATTCCATTTATGCAATGAACGGAACCACGCAAACGATGTCCGTTTTAAGACAAATCTGTTTCCATTTTCATTTGTCCATTTTCAATAACAAAGGCGGTGTCATAAACACTTGGATCAACGTTTGAAATTGTTTCTTTAACACCATAAACAATTAGATGTCCAATTTTTATGAATGATGAATCACGGACCGTGCCGTGCAGGTCGAGATATATGTATTGCGGGGGTGAGCTACCCCATCTGTGAAAGTGGATAACTGTTTTGGTGTACTTCTCGAACGTTTTGGTTGAATGATTAGAAATTGAAATCGTCGTGGCTTGTGGTGTTACACTCACCTCATTCATTTCTGGTGGAAACCATTCCACAACCATCGTGTAGTAACCGACCGGAAGTGGATGGGGGTTAAAACCGGGGCGTGACCGGTACTGGTTCGGTGAGTCTTTTTCAAACAGGAGTTTGAGAAAGTAAGCTTTTTTATTTACTTGATGTGGAGACTCGGGAAAATCGTTGATGCCCAAAACATCGGTGTTGTTTTCACTCGACGATTCATCAGCATCTTCCATCAAGTATCTGAAGGCATCCTTTTTATTTATCAAGCTAGTGATATGGGATTCATGAATTGTTTGACTGACAAGATCTGACAAAGATGTTATTTCACTTTGCATAAAATCAACATTAACTGCAGATTTCAGATCTTTGCCATCGGTGTTGTAAGTTGACAATTGTATTATTATTTAAGTTCAAGTCTCCAGTCATACTGTTAGTGCCATCAACTTTGAGAAACTTTTTTTGTGTCATGTCATCAATTTTGTAGTTAACAAACTCGACACATGCGGCGTCTCTTGGGTTTGATGGAAGATCAAGATTGATAATCGAATTATTTTTTATATCAATATCAGCTGCTTTATCCAGTTTTTTTACAAGCTGGTTATCGACATACTTTTTGTTTGTGGCTTGATCTACCTGTTCTGGGTCTTTTACGTTGTAGAGTGTATTATTATTCATATCAATGCTTGCTACCATTTTCCCGCCTTCCTTTTTTGAAAGAAAGATATTTCTCGTGTCCTGATAGTTTATTACCTTTGACAGATCACCTTGGACAGGATAAGGGTTGCTTTTTAATCGCAAAATATCGTACTTATTTTGCATGTCAATGTCAGCAGAACCCTTGGCACTACCCTCAGGCCCAGGATCACCTTTGTCGCCTTTTGGACCCTGGGGTCCTTGTGGCCCTTTCTGGCCTTGGGGACCAATCGGACCTTGGGGACCAATCGGACCTTGGGGACCAATCGGACCTTGTGGTCCCGCGGGGCCTATATCACCCCTCGGCCCAGGAGGACCCACCATTTCACTTGTCGTTTGGCTTGTTTCACCTATTTGGCTGTTAATGTACCCCATTATATATCTTCGTCAAAATGTTTCTTTATTATTTTTTGGGGCTTGTCATAGTAAAAGAAAGAATATTTTTTATCGGTGGCGCGATCTAACGTGTTAAGATCAACACCTATCTCGTCCGCAATCCACTTGTTTTCTCGTGGAAGAAATCTGAAAATGCAAAAATGGCTGCAGTTATCCCGGATGTTTTTCGGCACCTTGTAGAAGGTTTGAGTGAGGTAAATAACGCAGCAGTTTCTGTGCCCCCCGTTGATAAAATAATTAATGATGCTGTTTTGGTTGCTTTCACAAACAAGATCATCAAAGACAACAATTGTTTGGTTGTCCACCAGTAGCTCCTCGAGTGGAATGATTTCATCACCGAGAGCCTCGATGACCTCATAACCAACCTCGGGGTTGATTTTTTTTATCAAAGTACTGCAAAAGAGCCTGGTATTTGTTCTGGTGCAGGTTCTTTGAAAAGAGGTCAATTTTATCATACTCTAACAACTCATAAAGCATATGAAGTAATGTATTTGTTTTGCCAGAATTACTGGGTCCACAAATCAGCATCCGGAAAACATCGGCTGGCATGCAAGGTTGGCCTTGCTTGTAGCTACTTTTGGAAAAAGCGGGGTCGTAATTTGGAATCTTCATTTTTTTGTATCTCTATATAATCACACTGAAAATGTCATTACCAAAGTGGAAACAAATGGCAAAGGAAAAAACGGCCGTCGACGTTCACCAAAAATTTAGAATGGACAAAATAAGCAAAGAATTTGGACAGCTTTCAGGAGAAGAGCTTTTTAAACCTATTACAAAAAGGCTTGATGAAAAGAGCAGCACCACTGCGGAAGAGGTGCAGGAAGAGGTGCAGGAAAGTCCTGATTACACAATGGATGAATTTGACGAAATCAACCCGTTTGGTGATGAATTCAGACCGGATGCACCAACACCAGCACCATCACCAGAACCATCACCACCACCAACACCATCACCACCACCAACACCACCACCAACACCAACACCACCACCCTCATATCAAGAAGTTATTGATGAAGATTTTCCACAACCACCCCCACCGCTGATGGAAGAAAAATCCACACGTAAAGAGTGGGGGATGCCGGGACTGGTTGAGCCAGAATATCCCCATGAATCAACCCTGTTGCAAACGGTCAATCAGCTGATCACGAAATATGGAGATGACCCCAATTACAAAGTAAAAAGTAAAAAATCTCCATTGCATGGTTATTCCGTGGAGGAACTCAAAAAGTAAGAGATGGAATTTATGCGAAAAGAAGGGTAACAAAAGAATCTCTTTCGAAACGGTTACAGGAGGGGAAGCAGGGACTAAAGTCCACTCCCCTACGCAAAAGAGAAATTCCTCCAACCCCCCTAGAAAAAGCTGTCATGAGCCGAAGACCTTTTTTTGAGCCTTCAGACGGTGACGAGGACTTCTTCCCTGAAGAACAGGATTGGGAAACCGAAGGAAGTGGCATCGCTAGTGCTGACAAATTGATCCACCGACTTTACGTGAGCTTAGGATCGATTGAAGTAGGAAACAGTTTAATAAAACTAAAAAATCAGGTATTGTCTCTGCTTGATTCACTAGTTGGACTCAGCGCAATCGACGAAAAGCAAAAGAAAAAAATTGTTCATAATTATATAGACCAATGATGACCTTAAATCTTCTGCTTGACTCGAGCCTCGCAAAACTACAAAGAACCGGAGCCGCTCAGGTTTAACACGATTTCACAATTAATTTCAACCTCCGATTAAGTTAGATTCAGGAAACTATAAAGCCGCGCTAAACAAACTTATCACAATGAGTTACTCATGGTACAACATCGATGACACTTTTGGTAGCAACAAAACTCGCTGGAGAAAGAAGTCTGAAGAGTGGCAGACCTTGATTTTTCCAAACGGAATGTATGGTTACTCTGACATCACCAGTTTTCTTCAGACCCAAACCGATAAAGTAGACCCGGAAGACAAAGACAGTGATTTCATTTTCACTCTGTATTTCGATATGACGATATTCCGCGTTGTCATTCTGATGCATGAAAATTATTAGCTTGACCTTTCTGAAGGCGAGTTCGCAGAATTGCTTGGTTATGAAAAAAAGATTTTGACGGGAAAAAAGAATTTTGTCGGTAGATTGGTCCCGAATATCACAAGAAGCGTTGATTGGGTGTTTCTGCACTGCGATCTGATCACACGGCGAGCAAACGATGTTCCAAGCGATGTGTTATACAGTTTCTCAACAACAGGGCTTCAGGTTAGCTATCCATTTCAAAAAGAGCCGTATCGGCTTGAGTGGCATCCTGTGAATAAAAGCGAGATTAATGCAATAAGGATTTGGGTGACAGACGGAAGAAACAATCTCCTGGATCTCAACGGGATAGACGTTGCGGTTAGCATAACGATTGAAAAAGAGTAAGGATTTTGTTGGCATATATATACAACCATGAATCACCCGAGCGAGTAGGCAAGCTTTTTTGACGAAAACGCCGGAAGGTATCGATATAAACACAAGGGGTCAGGTGTGATCCGTGACACCCTTATGGCCATCGGCAAAGCATTTAAAGGCACTGTGAAGAACGTGGCAAAGACAGCCACCGAAAAAGCCACAAAAACAATCGCTGAAAAAGCGGGGCAGAAAGTTGGTGAACTTGCTGTCGAAAAAGGTTCAAAACAAATACGAAAACTACTGCAAGAGCGAAAGCAAAAACCGGTGTCGCAGGATGCAAAAAAGAAACTTGCAAACATTTTGCAAAACCGAGTGCCAAAAAAATCAGATGGCGCCCTTGTGAAATTAAATCGAATTTTGGCAAACGAAATTTAATCGCAGAAATTTTTTCTCTTAATATAAACGATTGTTCACATGTTCAGAACTCAACCATACCTCGAGAAGACTACATACGTCCAAGTGAATTTGGACATCCCGCTCACCCTCCCTGGGAATGGCCAAACTCAAAACAAGTCGGGCCACAAATTTACCGTAAGAGACCGGGACAATTTTTATGACTGGTACAACGCTTATTTCCGCGTCGATTTTAAGTTTGAAGCTGTAGCAAACGGAGCCGACATTGGCGCTGACACCGAATCGGCTCCGATCAATGGTTCTTTCTCATTGATCAAAAATTTGAACCTTAAATCAGCGGGAAAAACTCTGTACGAGGCGAACGATATCCACAAGGTTATTTTCATCAAAAACCTGCTTGACTTTTCGGACGATTTTTCGAGAAGCGTGGCAAAAAACCAGTTTTGGTATCTTGACTCTGACGCCACCACAGTGACTGATCGCGATGCGACGAACGTTGGAATGCGGGCAAGGGCACTTCTGTCAAATGGAGGCGAGACAGTTCAGACCATTATCCCTTTGAACCGATACTCCTTCTTCGAAGGTCTTTCCGACAGGCTGCTGCCACCGATGCAACTTGAGTTTGAAATTGTTCTGCAAGACGACAGAGAAATGATTTTCCAAAACGATGGAACAGCTCGAATGATTGTTGTCCTTAAATTGGAGTTGTGGGTCCCACAATTACAGTTAACTGGTAAAGGGCAGACCCTGGCCAATGAAAATTTCTTGCAGCCAACCCAATGGAAATACTTGAAAGAAGTTTTGCATCTGAGCAGCTCCCGAAGGGATGCGAATGGTACGTGGTTGATTACACCTGGGGTAAAAAACCCCAAGCATGTCTTTGTATTCCTTCAACAAACTCGGAAACAAAATGCTTACACGCAAAACCCTTACCTCTTTGACACATTTGATATCGATGGTGATAACTCGGCAAGATTAGCCACTTGCCGCCTTCAGTACGGCACAAGCTCTTACCCTGAGCTTGATTACGACCATGACTTTAAAATAAGAATTTTGAATGATTTAATCAATTTCAGATACAGAAAGAACGACTACAACACCGGCGTTCAGCTGCAGCTCGCCAACGTTCAGAAGTTATACCCAATCATCTACTTTGATCTACGAAATACCAAAGAAAGTGTGACAGGCGACCCCAAAAAGCTCGAATTCCATTACAGACTGAACGAAGCCGCTAACGCTCAAGATTACACAATCTTCGCCGTGGTTTTGAATGAAGAAGAATTTGTGCTGAAGCAAATTGGCAATGAGCTTGTCGCCGTCTAGACAAATAAAACATTCTGAATATAATATACACGCACGATGAGCACATCCATATAAAATCGCACTGACTGATGGTCAGAAAAAGGAACTTCAAAAAGCTTATGTTTCGAAGACAGCTGTTACTCTGAGAGTTAAACCAGGCCAAATTGGGCGCGGTGACGAACTCCTTCTCACTGCTACTCAAATCTCGCGACTGAAGAAAACCGCAGCGGCAGGGAAAGGGGTTGAGCTAAAATTAAGCCAGACCCAGATTCAAAGTACTGCGCAGCGTGGTGGAAATTTGTTTTCTGCTGTGCTAGGTTTGGCACGACCTTTGATAAAGCCAGCCCTCGGGGCATTAGCAAGTGCAGGTTTGAGTTTCGGCGCTGAAAAGGTGCTGAAAAAGATATTCGGGAAAGGGTTTTGGGCCGAAGGAAATTGAGCTTTATAAACTTGTCCACCAAATCACTCCTACTCAGAAACAGGCGGCGGAACAATATCTTGTTGGAAAAAGTTTTGCAATAGGAGGCGCCGCACAGTACGGCGGTTTCCTTGGCATGTTAGCGTCTATCGGAGTACCTTTGGCTATCAGTTTAGTCAAAAAAATACTCGGAAAAGGTCTGCAAACTCAATCACCACGCCCACGACCACGACGACCACCCCTACCCCCACCTCCAAAGGGAGGAGGAATGCAAATGCGACCCCCACCTTTCTTTGGAACTTGGGATGATTATTTGAAAAAAAAAATAAAGTTTAAAGATTCACCTCTATCCAACATAGACCTCAGAAAATGGTGCGATTATTTGCGCATCCCCATCAAAGGTATTTTTAGCAGAAACGAAACAAAACCCCTGTTCCATTCCCCTGGATGATTTTGGAAGTTTGGGAACTCATCGGGTGTGTTGTTGGCATGCCAAAAATGGCACGTACGAGTATTTTGATTCATTTGGGCTTCCGCCACCTTTGGAATGGGAAAAAGAAATGTCAATGCACGGAATCAAATCAAACATTTTTTCAGAAATGATAACCAAATTCAATGGGAACAAAGTGTGAGATGTGGTTACTACTGCCTTCTCTTTTTAAACGAAAGAAACAAATTAAGGCACCAGTTTCGTCGATACTTTGAAAATGTTCACCGATGATATCCTTCAAAACGAACACATCGTAAAGAATTATTTTTCATAAGATATATACAATGAAAGTGTACTGTGTGAAAGAAAAGCGGCACACCCCCAATGTGAAAGGAAGTGAAAAGGTTGTAATCAACAAAGAACAATCGAAAACTCTTAAAGGTAAAATGCGCTAGTTGCGGAATAACAAAAACACGTTTTATGCCGGGAAACTAGCTGAGCCCTCCCGCGCGGAGGGTGGTAGTGTGCTTGGCATTGAAAAGCCATTGAAAAAGGGAACCCATTTCTTGCGAAAAAAGGGTTTGAGGCTGGACGTTATTATGCGTCTGAAGCTTTGCGAAACCCCAATCTGCAAAAGAAAGCAATAAATTATACGCTAGACAAAGCCCACCCAGTTTTTCAAAAAGTTGGCAGTGAAATGCTCGATCAAATTTCAACCAAAGTTCGGCCAAACAGACGCCACAAAACGGACAGACCGGATTTAGATGGGGCTGGGTTTGATATCCATTCGGCGATAGGAAAACTTCCCAAACCAAAACGGGGTTGGACATTACCGGGGCATAATTATACCGGGCCATGTAATCCCCTTGAACAGCAGGTGAACTACGATCCAGAAACGGGTCAGATTCGGGAAATATATCAACCACCAACAGGGGCAACAGACGCAATCGCAATGCAACATGACGTGGACTATGGTGTTTGTTCGAACCGAAGCAAAAAATACGGTGAAAATGAAAAAAATTGCAAACACAAAGCGGACAAAAAAACGGTGAAGGCTCTTGGCGCAGTTCCGTTGAAACAAAGGCAGTGGGGTCATGCGGCTGCGAGGAACACAATTAATTTGAAAAAAAAGTTGGGGTTGGGCTTGAAGTAGTGCTCCACCACTTTTCAAACTCCTGTTTTGCGCGCCGCCTGCTTTCAAAGGTTTTAGGAAGGTGATGAGAAATAGATTCCATAATTTCTTTTTTGTGGGGCCAGCATTCAGAAGGTACCATTTCAAAATAATTGTGCAGAAAACAGGGGTAGTTCACTGACTTGCCGGTTATCTCCTGAAATTGAGCAATAACCTTACCCAGAAAAGCGACCTCGCTGGAAGAAAACATTTTGTCAATGTTCCATTTCCGAAAAACATTTTTTAAATGAACATTAGTCGTAGGAGGCGCAGTGGAACTTCTTCCCCGATTTTCTTCTTGGAACTGTTCATCATCATCACATTCAAACACTCTACCACATTTTGGACATTCACGACAGAACTCATTCACCACATAAACTAGTTGCTCCTTGCATGAAGGACAACGATTAATCCTATTTTATAATGGGCATAAGTGTAATTCATTTTTTTTGCAATATTTCTTGCATCATTTTTGACGAGATTTTCACACCTTGCAAACAACCAAATGGGTCGTCCATTTTTTTATTGTATGGTATACAATGAGCGCGCGCATTTTCAATAGGTTGTCAAAAATTCATTACAGCCCGCAAGGGTATTGGAAAGGGTTTGCAGCGATTAAGAAATTAGCCCAGGCAGCGAAAGTCTCGGGAGATGTGGCTCGAAACTGGTTGATGAAGCAAGCTCTTTGGCAGGTTTATTTACCAGTCCCATGGTACATTCCAAGACCGAAATTTGATGTTCCTGTTCCAAACAAAGTTCACCAAGCCGATCTTCTGTATCTCCCACACGATCGCCCACCACGCTCCCGTAAAACTTTTAAATATGCCCTCACAGTGGTAGATGTGGCCTCTCGATACAAAGAGGCCGAACCGTTGACCACAAAAGAGGCCAAAGAAGTCGCAGCTGTTCTGGAACGGATTTATAGTCGTGGTCCTTTGAAGTGGCCTAAACTGCTTCAGGTCGATCCTGGTCGTGAGTTTATGGGCGCTGTGAATTAACTGCTTTCGAAACATAATGTCGAGGTTAGACGCAGCCGTGTGGATATTCACCGTGATCAAGCTATCGTTGAAAGATTCAACTGCACCCTGGCTGAACGACTGTTTGGACACCAAAATGGGGTTGAAATGCGATTCCCAGACGACAAAAGATCGACTGAATGGGTGGCCCGACTGCCTGCTGTTATTTCAGCTTTTGAATAAAGAAGTCACTCGACTGACCGGTCAGAAACCCGTGGAGACCATCAAAGAGAAAACTGTTCCATCCAAACCCTCGACCCCTTATTTGAGACCCGTTGGTGTAAACGAAAAGAAGCTTCCCTCCGGTTTAAGTGTTCGCTATCTCTATCAACCCGGTGAACTTGAAGGTGGCCGGCGAAGAGCTACCGACCCAATCTGGTCTCTGAAAGTTTACGAGATTGAAAAGATTATGATAAAATCAAATGCACCGGTTCTCTATTATTTGTTTGACGGACCAAAACGCGGGTTTGTCCGCGAAGAGCTTTTGGTTGTCCCTCCAGATACACAGCTACCATCGGCAATCTAACCATGAAACTCGATCGGTTCTGTGTGAATGCCGTCTTCCAATACCCAGCGTTTGTCGTAGTAAGCGCTCAGCCCCAGCTTCTGCTGTTCGTACGTAACAATCCTCCCGTTGTTCATGCGAAAACCAATGTTCGTTGCCATGTCCTTGCTGCCGTCCAAAGCTGACCTGAAACGCTGCCACGTGATCTCGTTCTGTTTCTTTGACATCCCTTTCGTGCTGAACTTATTTTTTTCGCCCTCAGGTTCATCGACGAAATAACATTTTGAGCAGAGTGCAATCATTCTGCTGCCTTCACACTCGAGTTTAAAGAGCCCAGGGGTCCGACTGCTCCACTTGTCCCAAGCTAACCACTCTTACTTTTTTGCCTCAAATTCTGTTTGCAGCTCTGGTTTGACAATGTCTTCCAACTTTTCTGCGCTGATTGCCATGTAATTGCTGTCTGTGTCCATCTTAATCAATTCGAAATCTCTTCTGTCAAAATACCTGTCAAGAAAGTCATAATTCCTCGCGAAGCGAGGTTTATAAATTTGTCGCGTGGGGATCGCGCGAGGATCGCTTAGGGCGGTCGAATCTCGATCTGCCTATATATATATATATCGCGATGGTGTCCGCACAGTTGCCTAGCAACAAAACCAAATCGCAATCGGTGACAATTGCGCTCTCTCATGTTTCTTCGCTACGTACATTTGAGTGCTGTGTTTTGTTCATCGTCTGTGAACAAGTTTATAATATCTGGACCAATTTCTGATGCAAATGAGGGGACGAGGAAAGACAGCAATGCCTGATTTAGCAAGTGGCTCGAAATCCATTGCGGGGGAGATTTACCACTGAAACTCAGCATGAACGCCGACTTGAGATTCAGCTCAAACGACGAAGGCGAAAGATGTCAACGACAAGAAAGCATGGGTAGAGAACATCGTTTACCGGTAATAGCCTAGTGAAGACTAAAGCCGTCAGCAGGACACAGATATCACAGGCGAGAAATCTTAGGCAACGTAGTTTAAATTTAGCTTAATAGCACAGCGCTACTACAAAACGAGATTCCCTAACAACGGGAGAATCGATACAAGGTCTTCGAATCACACCGACTGAATAATAAGAATTATGAACTCAGCAGCTACAAACTCTTTGAGAAAATGTGTGCTGAAACCGATCAGGACCGGCGACACCGACAAGAAGTGCTTCGACAAACTGATTTGTTAGAAGCAACGAGAGACGACAAGAAATACTCGATCATCAAAATGCTTTTCTTAGAATGAGTACAATACCTTTCCAACGGATGGTGACTGAACAGATTGGCTCAAAATTATTTCCTCTCTCTACCATAAATATCTTTATTCTTGATGTACCAGTAATTATCAACATATAATTATTTTTCCAAGTATGATTACATGTAAAACCACAGATTACACAAGAGAAATTAAATTATTTCATAAAATAGGTTTCAGTTCCCCAAACAGTGCATATTTGTGTATGAGCAGTAAAAAGAATTTAAATTTTAAGTTTAGGACGTTCCCAAAAATATTGGAAAGAAATAATTCAATCGGATCAGTAAGAATTTATAACAGTTTATGTTTCCCGTTTCAGTTCTTGACAAAAATATTCAGATGGATAAGAAAGGACAATTTCTGTTCACAATTTGGATAGAAATGCACTTAAAGTATCGCTCTGCTCCTAGCAATTACCGCTTAATGTGTAGCGGGGATAGGTACATTCATGTACGTATTTGGTGTGAAACAAAAATTATTGCTTTTAATTATTGATAATAATTTTGTGCTACATATAGTGACCAGCATCACAGCTCTCCTTGCAATGCACAATCGAGCACCAAGATCATGGGAATTGAGATCCTGATCACCTTCAACATGAGTTGTCTATGTGAAAGTTTACTTACTTCTGAAGGTTTCATGTCCTATAATCTACATTCACCCTTTCCCTTTGTTAGCTACTCTTGCTTTCCATACCAATTGACCCTTTAAGCCCCAGTATAAACCTACAAATTATCCTTACTGGTCTTCATACAGTTCTTGTAGCACTTGTGCAGAGAACTTCTTTCTACTGACATCTACACTATTCATGTTTGGTGATCAATTCCTTAATTCTGATAACCTGATTAAAGCATTGCTATTGTAGGGAGATGCTGGTCACTGGGGCTTCAAGGCTTAATCTACACGTATCATTTTGTGACAATTATCTAATCCAATTTTTTTGTGTGTTGGGGGGAATGAATCCCGAGGGGGGGGGGGGGGTACTCAACAAAGTTTTATACCGGGAGGCTTCATCCCAAGGTTCAACCCCTTACCCTTTTATATACCATTTTTGACCGAAAAGGTACCCCTTTCGTATACCCTTCGTTGAAAAATGGTACCCCTTTCACATACCTAATCAAAATCACTGCATCCCTTTCCTAACCCCTTGTAATGCAGTTAATGAACGACATTGCGAGAGAACAGATGCTAACCAGAAGTTATTATCTACTCGATATATTTTAATTAAAGGTCCTTTTAAATACCTAAATGACAGATTTCCCTACCCTTTCATATACTTTAGCTCATGAAATCCCTACCCTTTTATATACCTGAAGCCTGAAAAAGGTACCCCTTTCGGGCGGAGCCTCCACATATAGGCCATTATAGGGAGTGCCCCCCCCCCCCGAATGAATAAACATGTTACCACATCAAATGTGCTTTGCTTGCCATTATTCTTTATTAGTCTCATTTCAATTTTTGGGTAAAAACGAATAATTTTCTTAATCCAGTTGTACCAACATTGTATTTTCTGGGCTGCATCACTCTTCAGCAGTAATAGACTCCTGCTATCTCAACCATTCAAGGGAAATAAAGAATTGTTTTAGCTACATGTATCGACACTTGTCAATACCCAGTAAATAAAACCAAAACTGTACAACAGCATTTAAAGGAAACGGCCGGGTTAATGTTGGAGATAACATGCGTTAAGTTCCAAGCTGGAATTTGAACTGC
The DNA here is from genome assembly GCA_964017195.1 of Siderastrea radians. NCBI lineage: Eukaryota > Metazoa > Cnidaria > Anthozoa > Scleractinia > Rhizangiidae > Siderastrea > Siderastrea radians. The sequence goes on along the minus strand of OZ024889.1, from coordinate 11,925,825 downwards.
ATTTCTGATTAAACTATTTTCACCCAACCAAAATAAACAGAAACACCACTGTCTTGGACAACGGGTCCGCAACAATACTATGCATCCTCTCTAGAGAGCAATGTCACAATGAAGAGAGGTGGGGGGGGGGGCTGAATGTATCTTCGTTTGCAGTCACATACAGCAGTTAGCTCAAATTAAACCCGTAAACTCGTACCAGTTCTTATGCATTAGATTTGAGGATGACAGGGTATTGGATGCAAGTTGTATGGAAGCGATTGGGAACCAGAATGTCGATCTGAACTCCCAATTCAGGAACATTGTGGCCACCACACCTCCAGTTAAACTGAAATTCTATACCCTCCCCTCCCCCATCGCTCCATTTTGTGGTGCACCATTGCCCGAGCTTCGCGAGGTTGTGCGAATCACGTATTTCTAGTAGAATTCAAGCATTCGAAGCTTTGCCAGTTGATATACAGCTATTCCTACCTGAAATGGTCTTCTGATTGTGATCCGAGGCTTTCGGCTTTCCAGCTCATACGCCTGCCAGATCTCGTCAAGATCACTGAAATATGCGCTTCGCAAGGCTCTGTCGACTACCTTCTCGTCTTTGGTGTAAATGATGTTTGTTTGCCGCTCCAAGGCTTCGATGAGCTTCCCGTACCCGCTATTTCCTAACAGCTTGAACACCTCGGCCAACAGCGCCTTGCTTTTTTCCACGTCTCCAGTCCGGCGCGCCTCTGTCACCTACTCCACGAACCAAGTGAATATCTTAGTTGGTTGGTCGTCAGTCGTCCGATAAACATTTGTGATCACTGCTCCATGCTCAAGATACCATCTAAGTAGAGGAGCGTATAATAATATCTTCTTTGCGGAGAATGCTCCCGTGAGTTTTCTCCCGTCTCCGCGCTTTCGCCCCGTGCGCTTCAGGTAATCAAGCATATGCTGCGGTACAGCTTCAATTGGTACCTTCTTGTTGTAGAAGAATGGGCACATCTCCTCGAACTTTGGGCGCAAGGGCTCTCTATATCGACTTCGGCAAATCCGAACCATTTTTCTTCTTTGCCTTTGTGTTAGTATGGGAGCGGCGGCTTGGTAGTTATAATGCACGACCCTTCCCTTTCCGCAAGGCATGTCTCTGAGCATGGTTGACAAGTACAAAGCATTAGCGTCGTAACCCAGGATATTTTTACAAAGACGGGGTTCCGCTATTCGATGAGACCTTATCTTCGTGACTCCAACTTCGTGGTATCTTGTGAAAACGAGGCTCGGGCCTCCGACAACAGCTTCTTTCAGCATCTCATACGCTTCTTTGCCCGGGCTGTAAAGCTCCGCGTCCCGCTCAACACATCCGCGGAGCAAGTAATGTAAAGTCACACCTGGGATGCTGACAGCGTCTTTCAGAATATCGATTCCCTTATCAGTGTAGAAAGCACGCATCTTTTCCAGAGCCTCGAGGCCGGGAGCCACATCGAGATTATTGTAGTAACGCAGCCAGTCTGCGAAGGTACACATGCCCTTTTCTTTGAACAGACGCTGACACCCCTCCCATTCCTCCCGCGTGAGAACGTAGTCGCCCTTCAGCTTCGAATACCACTCCTCATATTTCGGAAGCCCGCGAAAAATAAAGTTTTTCAGGAGTGTCAAACCACTCGTACGGAAACCACGATTTTACAGTGTCGCATTAGTAGGCTTTCACCCATTTCTCGTAGCTGGTCCCCGGACCTAAGTAGTTCATGATGTCGAGAAAGCGAAAGCTGTTCGTCAGAATAAACATGATCTTGTTTCCATTTTTCGCCACTCTGACTTTACCGGTTGTGTCAGCTAGGCGCTCCGCGAAATGCTCTCTGATCAGGTTCAGATCGTATCGCCCGGAGTTGAACCCGAGAACTGGCACCTGGCCACACCATTCTTCGATTTTGATGAGCTGCGCTTTTGGAAGCATCTCCATGTCGTCAGGCATGAACGCTGCTCTTACTTTGGTCAGGATGTTTTTCCCGCTCCGCTCCAGTTCTTCCATGAACTTGCGGACCAGCTCCGCTGGGTTTTTTTCACATATGTGTGTGGGCTCACGATCCAGGGTGTCCCCGACACTCACCCAGATTGGCACGTGTGCGTTTTCAGTCGTGAGCATACCTGTCGGCTCCTTCCGCTGATTCTTATCCCCGTACGCTTCAAAATCGTACAAGATCGCGTGTGGGAAGCTTTGCATTTGAGGCTGTGGCAGCTCCACATCTATTTCCCCTACTTCACACGCCCATGCCTCAATTATGTGGAAGCCAGCAGCTCGGAGCGCCTTTGTGCATTTTACAGTTGCTTTAAACCGGTCTTCTCGTGTTTGGTCATTGTGGGTAATGATTTTATAACGATCGTTCGGGTAACATTTTCGGCATCCGTGCCAGTGACAGCCGTGGTATTGAAATACAGTCCTCGTTTTGGGGTCGTATCCGTCAACAGGTGCGCGCTCAACCCACCGCTCACCGCCGTGCCCGCATGCCGCGTGAATGTGAATTTTCCGCCGCGTCGCTTCTTGTTCGATCCAGCGAAGAGATTCTGGAGAAGCTGTATGTTTTGGAAAGAAGGCCTTCTCGAAAGCTGTCTGTGGTGCTTCAACTCTTTCGGCCGGGCAATCAATTACCGTCTTCCCTTGAGCGCACGTTTGGGTATGCCGTTGAAGGTTGCAAGCTTGAGTGAATCTTGTACGGCAATGAACACATGCATACGTTCTTGCAAGCTTCGAAATATCCTTGATGACGAACGCGTGCCCCTTGTAAATTCCGATTGTCAAAATGTTCGTCAGCTTGGCCGGCGGGTTTCGTCTAAGGTGCCATACCACTTCACCCTCCACGCGCACAGGCTCATAGACACGGATACCGAGCCAATCCGAGAAATCTAATTTCTGATTTAGGTGTCTTTCAACCCGATCAAGTTCATCGACCGAAGTTTTCGGGCAGTCGTTTGGAGTAGCTCTCAGTTCAAAGAAACTCTTAGCAAGCTCCCGTGCTGCTGTTGTGCTTCGATCTGGTCTTGCACCGCGGTGTACCGCAATGCAGCGCCAGAGACACAAGTTGTCCTGGTAGGTGTCCAGCGCCAGCATCGATCGGCCATGCGCAAGGTTACGCAGCCAGTTTGGTAAGGGGCCTGTGCCCAACAGTGGTTGTCGGGCTAACACAACCTTTACATCAACATCAGAATAACCCCTAAAAACCCATTTTGTGTTTGGTCTTTCGATGTTATCAATGTTCAGGCGCGCCTTCTCCTTTACTCTCAACCAATTTTCTGCTTCAACATACCTGTTTATCCAAGGTGAGCCTCCTGAGTTTTTATAATACAGGATAATAGTCCCGTCTTCGATGTTTTCCAACCAATAAGAATAGTTGTGGCGCAAGTAGGCTGCTGTTCTGACCTTCTCCCTTATCTTTCCCATAAACTGTTCTGTAAGGTTATTTTCAAGTCCTTGTCTTTTTCTCCAGAAGATGTAACGACGGCCTTCCTTTTCCACACCTTCCTCTTCCACACCTCTTTTAAACAAGTTTGCAAGCATACCCTCATAACTCTTTTCTCTATTCTTTATCGGTTGAAAAGGATCAAACTCTTTCAATATTGCCCGCCTTTTTATTTCCTTTTTCTTCCTTGGAGGTGTAATTGGTTTATTTTTTTTCATCCAAAATGTTCTGAACAACCTCGCGGAGAGGCCCCGCTTCCGGGGCGTTTTCCGCAAGCAATTGCATAATATACTGCTCATCTTCTGGCGTCATTTCCGCAAGACGTTTTTGTAAAATTCTTCAGCGGATTGTTGGGTAATGTTTGCCATCTTGGTATATACCTGTGCAGATATTTCTTCAATTGGAAAATATTTATATTCAATAGCTGTCGTGATTTTCCGTGACATATCCGCGCTGGTACTGCCTCCCCCCATCCTGCTTGCTTCGCTTTGTGCGCTGGGTGGTTTAAAAGAGGTAAATACAGGTGTACGGATGAGGTGGTATTTGTCGAATTCATCTATTACTACTAGGTTATCAAGGCCAACGATGGGAAAGTGTGGAAAACGTTATACGGTCAAGGTGTACACGGTCTGCTCACTTCAAATTTGCTGCTGGAGATCGTTTAAGGTTTAGCAAAGTCAAGCGACTCTTTGAAAAATTGTATCTTCCTAATTTTACAGAAAAAATTCTTACTGTATACAAGCAAATGGTGCATCAAGTGCCTGTCAATAAACTGAAAGACGATGCGGGTGGAACATTCTACGAATCGGAACCACGGAATCGCACAAGAAAACGTAAAAGTTTATCTGAATATTTTGTAAAGTGGAAAGGCTACCTCGACAAATTTAACAGTTGGGTGTGAGAAAGTAACATTTCAAGATTGTAACGATTGTGTGATACTAACTGGTCAAAGGATTTAATGATTTTCACTCGATATGGTGTGTTGTGGGATTGATTTACAAATAAAATGGGCCTGAGTAGAAATTTCTTTTGACCTCTGGAGACCATGGAGGTTACACAATTTCGCCTTTATCTCCCCAGTAATAGAAGCCTCTATAAATTCCCCGATCACACGGTTTCCGAGTACCGGGTCGGATTATCGCAGTACATCAGGTTGACGACGGAATGGGAAGGGGCTTTAAAGAGCCAGTGTCACCCAAAGTGCTTTGCGCACCTGTGTTTTTGTTTTGAAACAGTTTCCAGCGTTTGGCTGGCGCGTTTATCGGTCTTTTCGCATATTATACCGTGCTGCACTGGCTTTCCAGCGAGCTGTTATGTACAGTAGTTGTCTCTGAAAATATGTTACTGGAGAAAACAACTGTAGATCTTCTAACTTTGTAGTCAACGCGTACGGAGCTATTATAGCGCCCGATCGAGTGCTCTCGATGGACGTAAAACCGGAGCAGCCACTTCCACTTGATATAAGAAAAAGACAAAAACAAGTTGTAAGAATATTGAGATCTTCATCGCTAGATGTCATCGGAGAAAACTACTCAAGATCTGACTGTTTTTCAACGCGTATAAATGGATCTATTACAGCGTCTGATCGATTGATCGCTTGATCGATCTCATCAACCGATGTTGATGGACACAAAACCAGAATAGCCGCTTACACCACAGGCAGCCCAAATTGGCAGTATGTGTACTAGAAGATTTCATTGACAGTCTAAATATATTAAACGAACAAGTTGAAATGAAAACACAAATAAAGAAACGTGTAAATAAAACATTGCTTACGTTTTATTTGTTGTTGCTTGGTTTGTCTTGACTGTCCTGGGAGCTATTTACACAAGTTTAAAATTTCGCTGATTAGTACCGTATGTTCTGTCTTTTATATAGCGAAGCAAGGCTGGAGGGTGAGAAACGAAGAGATTTTTCAACGGAGCTCGGCAAAAGCACTCAAAATACTCCCACCTCCACAAAATCCGAACCAGTACAGTCCCGCTTGCATTATCTTCCTAAAGTTTTCTCTTCGGAGTCAAAAGTTCACAATAAGTGTGCAAAAATCTCGCCGTTTTCGCCACAAAAGCGGCCTTTTGTCTTTCGTCTTATCCACTCGCCGATCGCAGCCGACACGGGTACGCACCATCGTAACAAAATTACTCCCGCCGAGTCCGTGCCAACTCTGTAACCTTGACCTGTTCCACGTGCTTCGTCCGTGCGCGGGGCTAATTCTAAACTCTCTAGGCCCCATCCAACCCTTTGACAACCTAACTCAAGTGGGTGTTAATGTGGACGAAGATCAAATTTCTCGAAAACCCCTGTTTCTCAAATTTGACGTGGTTGGTGGGCAGAATTGTATAGCTGGATTTCAAAGTCTGTTTTTGGGCACTGGAGCACTTTCTCAGGATGCAGGCAGCCAAATTAAGAGAAGCGATTATGGTGCTGGGTATACAGCTTTCTGTTTTGTTTTGTCGCGAGACCACCACTCGGCTTATCATTTTGAACCTATAAAACAAAGCAACCTCTGGATCGAGCTTCCTTTTGCCCGACCACTGTCCAACACAGTCAAAGTTATCGCCTACGCTTAGTTTCAAAACGTGATTGAGATTGACGCAAATCCACAGTCCATAGAATGGACACAGTTCAACTGACGTTCATTTTGAGAAAGGATAGATGTACCCGAGGTGTGTGTCAAGGTGTTTATCCCTCAGACAAGCTTCCGACAAGTATTTCATCCCTCCTAGCCCTGTTCGTATCTAATTTGAATACAAGTGACGAGACGGGATCACGCTGGGTTGCGCTTTACTTTACAAAGAACCGCGAGGGAGAATTTTTCGATTCTTACGCATTACATCCAAGCAGCTATACTGGAGGTTTTTCTAGTTTTTTTTTTAACAACATTTCTAGTAACTGGACTTTTAACTCTGTAGCATTACAAAGCATAAACTCTAGCGTGTGTGATCATTACTGCCTGTAATTTTTGCTATTTCGCTGTCGTCATATGAGTACCATTGCACATCGTTTTTCTACTAATAAACGCAGAAATGATTTTGTTGTATAACGGCTTATCAAAAAAATTTCCTTCTAATTCTCCCAAAATATCATACCTATGTCAACAAACAAGGGGCAAAAGCACAACACAAAGTTCAGTAAAGAAACGATGTAGTTTCCTTTTAGAATGTATTTTAATGAGTGATCAAAATAAAGATGTGATTTGCAATGGGGAAAAATGTCTCTTGTCACGATTTACAATCGTAACCAAAGCACAACTTGAGGTCGTGAGCTTGCCGCTCTTCGCCTTTGCATTTTAACGGAAGATGAGGTAGGAGGTGAGGAAGGAAGCCAACATGCGGGACTTGAGGGGTTCTTCTCTAAGTCTTGTTTTAAAACCCATAAAGGCGCTTTGTCGCTGAGGATTGCGCACTAGGTTCTCTGGTGCGTTCATTCGGGCTAAGCCTCTCGCAAACACCGACCAACCAACAGGCTCAAATCCTTTCCGATTGACTAAATCCACCACGTGATATCCCGGAATCGGTTTGTTTTCGTACATCAGTTCCCTTTTGTCGTTCCAGTCCAACACATCTCGATTTTCTTTGATTTTATCCAGTCTTGTAGATTTTGGGGTACACTTTTCATGCCTTCTTACCCTGCCGCTGTTGGGATATTTCTCAGGGGCGAGTTCCTCTACAGGTTCCTCACTTTCCTCTGGTTTGGGGGTTTCTGCGGGTTTAGGGGCTATTAGCTTTTCGTGAAGAGGTTGACCCTTTCGCTGATCATAATAAGTCAAGTAACGCTGTAAGACCTGATATTAGAGTTTCGCTCTTTTCAATCGTCTAGTTGTGCGGACACATGACGTAATGCATCCGCATCTTTGTCAGCATCTTTCAGGCTTAGTATATTTGTTTGTTGAGCTTGGTACGGGTTCCTGAGTCAAGAGTAAATTGGGGCAGCGGTTTTATTGGGGGTGGGGAGGTTTATTCAGAGAGGAGGTGTAAGAAGGGTGTGGTTTCAGAAACCTCGGGCTTTTTGGTCAGCGGTATAGTGTCTAGGCAACCCCAAATGATGAAAAAGGTTCCACCAAAAGCTGGACGGTTCTGTTTCTCTTGATTCTTGGAAATGCTGACAAGATCTATTGACACAAGCTATGGAACTTGTGTAGTGCACGTGAGTACGATATTACGTTCTCCTGCTTCTGCTTCATGTTTACACTGAAATATTAATAATAAATAAATGAAATAAAGGTCTTCTTATTTTATTTTTGCTTGCTCGGTATTCTAGTTTGATTTCTGAGATGTCCACAAATCAACGTTGGGGGATGTTTATTGACTTATTATACGTACTTCACTTGTGCACCTCGTGAAATAAAGGAAATGCCCTTGGTTTATAAAACAGCTAAAACCCAGATAAACATGTTTTTTGTTGTTTGATTTTAAAACTGCTGGTCAACTTGCGTGGTCTTTGTTTTATCATACGAGTTTATCGCCCTAAGTTCTGATTATAACATGTTTTGCTCGTTGTTGATGCGACTGTATCGGCCCGTATTCAGTAAGTTGCAAAAACTTTGTATGCACGTTTGCTGTTGATCGTTTATTGGAAAGGGGCTTAATTTCCGAAAGCACCAAACAATGCACCAAAGTAGTTATAGAGTTGGCGGTTCTGGCGCAGTTTTATAAAAACTTCGCTAAAACCGAACCAACTCTAACTACTTTCCATCGGATGGTAATCATTTTTATGGAGACATACATATAATAACAATAATATGGAGATATACATATAAGAACAATAATATGGAGATATATATATTGTAAAATAATATGGAAATCTATATGTTTTTATTTCATGTGGTAACGAACGCATTTCTACATCGCGTGACTTCATACAACAGGAAGTCTTAAAATTCTCGGAAAACAGGAAGTTTGAATCATAAAAAAATATCTCATATAATAGTATAGAATGAATTGTAATAAAGATATACATGATGAATTGAAAAAATCAGGAGATATTATTTGTCCTTTTTGTGACCAAAAATTGGAAGATTCTAATGAAAAACCGAAATATGATGAATGCTGTAATGATCAGTATATTATTAACGACGATGGGATGTTGGCATGTCTAAGTTGTGGTATTGTTCAAGGATATAATTATGTGAAAGAATATGTTGATTTTTATAAAAATAAACATAGATTTATAAGAAAATCTGTTTACCATCGAGAGTACCACATCAACAACACATTACTCGATATTGAAGAAAAATATAACATTAAAATATCGAACTTTCAGAAACATAAGATTAATGCTATATATGTAGAGATAGGTAAGGTTCTTTATGAAGTTAATGGTACAAGGAAAAGAATGATTAGCGTTAATTTTATTATGAGAAAGATATTCAAGATGATGGAAATACCTTACAAAAATATTCCAATTAGTAAATCGAAAAAAACATTAGCTTCTTATGATAAATATTGGGTAAGTATTATGTCTCTTATTGGTTGTAAAATAAAATCTATTACCATCGAGAGTACCACATCAACAACACATTACTCGATATTGAAGAAAAATATAACATTAAAATATCGAACTTTCAGAAACATAAGATTAATGCTATATATGTAGAGATAGGTAAGGTTCTTTATGAAGTTAATGGTACAAGGAAAAGAATGATTAGCGTTAATTTTATTATGAGAAAGATATTCAAGATGATGGAAATACCTTACAAAAATATTCCAATTAGTAAATCGAAAAAAACATTAGCTTCTTATGATAAATATTGGGTAAGTATTATGTCTCTTATTGGTTGTAAAATAAAATCTATTATTAGATGAATACCTTATTATATTTCTTTTCAAATTTGTCAGTTAAAGGACACATTTCAATGATTATTTCATCAAGAACTTTGACATGATCAAGAAATTCTTTTTCATTATACTCCAGTCCTCTCATAAAGGACCGTAAATGAGTTAAAACCTTTTCATACGTAGTGTACGCGAATTTACACATCTCGATCATTCTTTTGTAATTTTTGACCTCTGAATATGTTTTTAGTATAAGCCCTGCGCCTGATATTGATCCAAGTACAGCGGGGTTTAACGTCACACCACCAGCCACAGTCCCAGTTACTATCAATACAACAGATCCAATGTTACATGCCATATTCTTTTTCTTGAAGCTTTTAAATGACTCTTTGTGGAGCCAGTATTGCTTATGGTAGAATTTGTACAATGCTTTCAACTCAGATATTTGATCTTCTGTTAAATTTTCTGAAACATGGTTCCAATTGAATATTCTTTTACGTCTATCCATATATATTATATGGTTACATTTTTTCTTTTTTGAACGATTTCTTAATACTGATGTATAATTTTCTGATGTTTCGAACTATTTTTTCTATATTCTCAATAATTTCGTTGATTAAAGTTGATATTTTCATATTATATTGTTTAGATTATTCATTATGTTTTTCATCGGAAACCTCAACGCTTATTTCTTTTGGGATAATATATTCTAAAAAACATTCCATACTCCAATCAGATGGATATCCGCATTGTGTTATATAATAAATGTAAAAATTTTTATGGAAAAAGTTATCACGCACTTGTTTGATACTCGATACGAAGTATAATTTCGTTGTAACTTTTCCAAATATCATCATTCATATTTAGTTCAAAAGCCAAAATCTCAGACGAAGACATTTGGAAAGAATTTGGGTTTATCGTCTGATACCACCCACTTCTTTTTGAGGTAAAATTTCTTGAAGAGCTTAGAGTTCCAGTAAAAAAATTCCGTAAAGATGTTTTGAGTTTCAAAGATATTTTTTTGTGTCTATGTACAGTGACATGAGAATCCGAAGAAGTGATTGGACGCGTACAATATATATCAATATTTTTCAAAATCGCTTCACCTGACAATGAAATTATTTCGGCACCATTTAAAACAAAATTTTTGTCCCCTTTTGTTGAATTTAAAAAACCGTTTATGTGGTGAATGGAAGAGCGTAGTTGGTGTCCGTTTAAAGACAAATCTGTTTGCATTACCATTTTACCATTTTCTACAACGTACGCCGTATCATACACATCCGAGTCTACATTACTCTGTGATCCTTTGACTCCATATACAATCAAATAACCAACTCCTTGAGTGGAGCTACTTGCAGTGCCCTGACAATGCATGTCAATGTAAATGTATTCGGGAGGAGTTATGCTCCACTTATGTAAGTGAACAATCGATCTACTGTAATTAACAAACAGCTTAGTTGATTGTTGACCAATATTTAGTGAAGTGGAAACGACACTCATTGACAAATTTGTTGTGCTTGGAGGGAAAAATTCAATAGCCAAAGTGTACTCGCCTTCTGGAAGTTTGAACATGTTAAAGCCAATGTGAGAAGAATACTCATTTTGAGCGTCTTTCCCCATTTTAAATTTATAAGCTTTTTTGTTGACATTGTGGAGGGAACCAGAAAAGTCAACAATGCCATCAACTATTATGTTGTTTTCACTTGAAGATTCATCGGCATTTTCCATGAGATACCTGAAAACGTCTTTCTTGTTGGTTGAACTGGTGATGTGAGACTCCTTGATTTTTGTGTCAAAGTAAGTTTTCAGCCCTACAGTCACATCACCTTTGGCGGCGTGTACCTTACTGCTGACATAGCCGACATTAGCTGCTGATTTTATGTCTTTGTCATCGGTGTTCAAGTTGATTATTGTTTTTTCATTTAAATTCAAGTTTCCAGTCATATTGTTGGTGCCATCAACTTTGAGAAACTTTTTTTGTGTCATGTCATCAATTCTGTTGTTAACAAACTCGACACATGCGGCGTCTCTTTGGTTTGATGGAAGATCAAGATTGGTAATTGATTTATTTTTCATATCAATATCAGCTCCTTTATCCAGTTTTTTTTCAAGCTGATTTTCGACATACTTTTTGTTTGTGGCTTGATCTGCCTGTGTTGGGTCTTTTACGTTGTAGATTGTATTATTGTTCATATCAATGCTTGCCTCCATTTTTCCACCCTCTTTTTTCGAAAGAAAGATATTTCTCGTGTCCTGATAGTTTATTACCTTTGACAGATCACCGTGGATAGGATATGGGTTGCTTTTCAATCGCAAGATACTGTACTTATTTTGCATGTCAATATCAGCAGAACCGCTGGCACTACCCTGAGGTCCACGATCACCTTTATCACCTTTATCACCTTTAGGACCAGGTAACCCAGGCAACCCTCTAGGGCCTATCTGACCTTGTCCTTGAGAATCATCATGATTAAGGATACCATTAGTATAACTCATATAATATTAGTTTAGATTTTTTCGTCGAAATTTCGGGCTACCTTTTTTTTGACCTTATCAACATACAAAAAACTATATGGATCCTTAGTAGCTTTCTGATAATCCTCTTTGTTAACACCCAATTCTCTACAAATCATCGATTGCTCGTTTATAGAAGGAAAATCAAAAACACAAAAATGTGAACTATTCAGTCTTATTGTTTTATCAGTTCCGTAATAGCTTTGACTCAAATATATACAACAACAATTTTTGTTTCTAGAATTGGTAAAGTAGTCACGTATCCGTTCGTCATTTTTCTTACCTGTATTCAAATAGTCATCGAATATGATTAATTTTTGGTTTTCATCAGACAAATCTGTCAGAGGGATGATGTCATCATTACTTGCTTCTATCACATCATAACCAACCTCTTTTGATATTGGTTCAAGAGATTTCAACAGATGCTTATATTTGCTTTGTTGGAGATTACGAGCGTAAAGATATATCTTATCAAAATAGAGAAGCCTATATATCATATCAAGCAAAAGGTTAGTCTTACCACCACCAGAGGGAGCACAAATAAGCATCCTGAAACATCGGTTTGGCATGAAACTCTTTAATTGAACAAAATCGTTGTTTTCATCATCTTGAATGTCGTAATTTTGAATCTTCATATGATACTATGTTATACAATTTTATACCATGGCGACGCGCTATGCGACACGCTATGCGAGCGTTTTTATATATGATAACCCTAATTTTTCCAAACAAAATACGAAATTTTATGTAAACAAATGATATAATGAGTTTACTCAAATGGAAAGAAATGGCTGAGAAACGATCCGAGCTTGGTAAAAAGATTAACACAGTAAGAGAGACAATAAAACAAAAAACGATATCTGATCAAATGGGTGAAGTCGAGGCAGAGAAACTTTTCAAACCTATAACATCTGAGTTAAAGGAACTCACATCTCCAAAAATGCCATTGAGAAGATTACCAAAGAAAAAGCGACCTGTTCCAGATTATGGAATAGCTATTGATGATGAAGTGCCTGATTATGGATTGGAAGATCTATTTGATCAACCTGTTTTACCTGAAAACGAGAAACAGTTAGTTCCAAAACCTCCAAGTTATGAAGATGTCCTTAAGGATTTAGCATCAGGTGAAAAACAAATGTATATAGATCCAGCATTTATGTATGAACCTGAAGATCTTCCACCTGAATACGAAGAAGAAGAAGGACCTGATTATAACATTCTCGAGGAGGATGCAATTAACCAAGCTTTAGATAAATTGAATATTCCGAACTACAATGATGTTGAATTACGTCTAACAGAAAAGGATATGGATAATAAAAAGAGTAAAGCTTATCTGAACAAAATCTTGAAAAATGCTAAAGATCAACGTTTGAAACTAAATGGTTATTTGAGTGATATCAGTAAAAAATTAAAAAGTGGTTTAATGACTGAAGCTGAGGCTCAATATCGAAGAAAAATTATTCAAGATACAAGAAAGGTTCTTACTGATTATATCGATTACAACAATCAAAGATTAAAAAATATTAAAGGGTCTGGTTTGAAGAAAAAAACAAAAAGAGGTGGACAGGTAATGTTTTTCAATAATCCGACAGAAATGATGAAAAAACTGGAACTGATTATCGGATCAAAGGTTGCTGGTAATAATAGCATAGAGCTAAGAAACACAGGTGTCGCTCTTCTCGACATCTTGTTGAGAAATTCAATACTCAATAAGTCACAATACAACAAAATATACAAAAACTATTTTAGTCTAAACTAATCATATAAATGAATAGACAACTTGTATTATCCAGTCATATCGTCAAAGGTATAAGTGGTAATAAACCATCAGATTTCACAATCAAATACAGTAATCCGATAATACTGGATTCAAACAGACAATATGAAATCGGCCTAGATCGAATCATTTCGATGTCATTCACTTGGTTTAATGTGACAAGGGAACTTGATAATCAGAAAATCAGATATTCAACAGATAGTGGTACTAATTGGACGGAAATTATATTCAACCCTGGAGTATGGAATTACATTGATTTTGACAATTTAATCAAAGAAAAAACAAAAACAGGAACCTCATCAAACCCTCAATATCCAATCACTCTGGAATTCAACGATACTGTATTCAGGACAATAATAACACTAGCCTCAAATTACAGATTAGATCTTACTCAAAGTAATTTTAATGATCTTATTGGTTTCAATAAAAAGATTCTAACAAGTAGTGTAAATGTCGGAGATTACATTCCTAATCTCTCACAAGACAGAGAAATATTGAATGTTCATTGTGATTTGATAAGTGACAGTCTTGTCGATGGTGAAGAGTCAGATATTATATATAGTTTCAGTACCTCAACTCTCACCCCGAGTTATAGTTTCACACAAGAGCCTCGACGAGTACAGTACAACCCGTGTAATAAAAATACGATTAATAAAATTCGGATTTATATCACCGACGGTAAACGAAGAATCATAGATCTTAATCATAGTGACACTTCATTCAGTTTGATTTTAAGAGAGAAGAGAGATTAATCTAACTAATAGTTATATATGTCGTCGTATGAATACAAGCGAATTTATCACCCGAAACTAGGTCGTTTTGTGTATAAGCATAAAGGATCTGGGATTATTGTTGATAACATATTCAAACCAGTTGGAAGGGTGTTAAGTAAAGTTCCAGAAATGGTTTTAAAACCTTTTGCCAAAAAAGCGCTAGAATCTGGTATTTCACATGCTGGAGACAAACTGGGAAAAAAAGCAGCTGAAAAAAGCGGAGAGCTTATTATGAGAAAATTACAGGGTTCAACTAAACAATCAATGAAACCAACCAAACCTACTAAACCAAAACAAGAAGACTACAACATGATTCTGAATAGACTTATATCTGGTACTGGTTATTAAAAAGTGAATTTTATCTAAACTACTCATATAAATGAGTTTCAGAACAAATGAAAATCTGCAACGATATGAATACGTTCGTTTCCATTTGGATAATGTCATTGAGCAACCTGCTAACAATCAAAGCCAGAAAAAGACAGGTTACAGATTCACAATCAACGATAGGTCGACTATGTTCGATTTTTTTAATGGGTATTTCGAAGTAACTAAAGAGCTTCAAAAAAGGGCAGATGGTGCTGGATATGCTCAAGCGGATCGCATAACTATGATAAACGGATCTCACAGTCTAATCAGACATATAGTTATTAAATCGTCTGGTAAAATAGTATACGAGAGTGATAATTTACATAGAATTACGAATGTGAAAAATTTACTCGAATACAGTGATGATTATAGTAGATCTGTTGGAAAGAATTCGTTCTGGTATCTTGATACTGATGGAACTACAGCAAATACAAACACAGGTTTTGAGGCCCGTCGTATTTTAACCCAAGCGCACAAAACAACGGTGGTGGGGGAGCTAAAAGTATTAATGAGATGCTTCCCTTAAACAGATACAGCTTTTTTCAAGAATTAGAAAGAAAAATGTTGCCTCCGATGCAGCTCACAATTGAACTTACATTTAACGAAGACAGTGAACTGATTCACATGGCAAATGGCACAGACCCTGGTCGTGTTGTAGTAAAGAGATTGTATCTTTGGCTCCCAAGATTAATCCCAAAAGACAGCATGTATAGTAATTTCGTTTCAGAGTTTCTTAAGCCAACAACCTGGACATATATGCGAGATCTCTACAATCAGTCAGCAAATACCAGAGCTATTCAGAATATGTTTCAAATCAGTCCAGCTATCGATGACGTTAAACATGTTTTTATATATCTCCAGAGGACAGACGGACCAAATGCTGATGAAGCAGAGAGGAGTCCGTATTTGTTTGACACTTTCAAGTTGAATGCCGCTGACGCTAATAGCTCTCTCTCAAGCTGCCGTTTAGAATACGGAAACAATACATTTTACCCAGAGCTTGAATATGATGCAGATTCAAAAATCAGGATATTCAATGATCTCATGTCATATGCATTTCGTAAGAACGATTACAATTCAGGAACACAGCTTAATGTATCCAATTTCACTAGTTTGTATGGATTATTGTATTTCGATTTGTCATATCAGAAAGAGGTAGTGACGAGAGATCCTAAACAGTTGATTCTCCATTATCGTCTCAATGTAGCCCCGACAGCAAACGTCCGAGCTCATAGCATCGTATTTTACGAGAGTGAGGTTGTAGTAAAGACAGTTGGAAACGAATTGATGATAGTTTAAATAAATAAGTTTTACATCGATGAAAATTTAAATGAATATGTTTTTTAAAAGAGAATTTATCTAACATATATTATATGACACAACTATACGAAATTAAAGTTAGTTTATCACCAAACCAGAAAAAGAATCTTAGTAACGCGTATCATAAAAGAGAAACAATAGTTCTAAGGCTCACGAAGGACTCTCTATCTGGGAATGACACTCTATACGTACCTCAGAATATAGTTAAACGATTGGAAAAAAATAGAAAATTGAAAAAGGGAATGGATATTAAACTTTCTAAAACAAACATTCGAAAGCAAGTAGGTGGATCTCTTCTGTCTACAGTTCTGACGCTTGGAAGAACTTTTGGTCCAACGATTGCTAAGACTCTTGGATTGTCGGCTTTAGCTGGAGCAGCTAGTGAAGGAGCATCTCAGATTGTTAAGAAGATATCTGGAAAAGGTGTTCAAACTGGTGGGTTTCTCATACCACAAAATAAAATCGATCAGTTGATAGCATATAAACATCTTTTGACAACCAAACAAAAGAAGGATAAATTAAATGCTCTACAAACAGGCTCTGGTGTTCATATAAAACCGACTAAAGTACAAACAGGTGGTTTCTTAGGTACTCTTCTTGCATCAATTGGAGTCCCTTTAGCTATTGAGGCAATAAAGAAGATGACTGGTAAAGGTGCCCCTCAGATGGGTCAACCGAAACAAAGACCACCCAGATCTATATCACAACTAACCAATGATAATCAGGATGGTGGTTTGTTAATGCCAATGTATAGAACTCCACCTTTTTATGGAAATTGGTCTGATCAAACATTAGGTATGGGGACTAAAAAAAAAGCTCCCAAAAAAAAAGCTCAGAAAAAGGGCAACGGTCTACTATTGGGCAAGAACTCACCCTTCAAAAACGTCCCACTGTTAAACATTTTGTTGTAAAACCAAAATTCCATAAGAATGTCCCATTAAGCAATTATGATTTAATAAAATGGTGTAAATATCTGAATATCCCAATCAAAGATGTTCTGTCTCGAGATGAAAATGTTCCTCACAATCATAGACAGGCTCTATTCATTTACAATCTTGAACCGAGTTATATGTCAGGGAGTCATTGGGTGGCTACTTATGTTAAGGACAAAGTCATCAATTACTTTGATAGCTTTGGTTTGCCTCCCTTCCAAGAAATGGTCAATCATGCGAGAAAAAAGAATTTAACATGCTTCATCAGAACAATCAAATACAAAATTTACTGACGACAACATGCGGTTACTTCTGTTTGTACTTTTTGAATGAGATGAATAAGGGTAAATCATATTTTGATCTGTTGGAAGTTTTCGACATATATGATACGACGAATAATGAGAGGTTTCTAGAACGGTATTTCAAAAATATGTAATCAAGTTATATATGAAATCTTATTGCGTGAAACAAAAAAGGGTCACAGAATGTGTACCTGGGAGTGAACGATATGTGAGAGCCAAAAATGGGAGGCTTATGCTTAAATGTATTTGTGGTGAATGTGGTATAACTAAGACTAAATTCGTCAAAAGTCAAAAAGGAGGTGAAAATCCATTAGGTAAAGCTTTTGAGGCAGCCAAAATAGCCGAACAAATAACTCGCAAAGTAATTCCATCAACCAACCATGTATTTGACCGATATTGGTCTGGTGATATCTTAAAAGGTGCTTTCACAGGACCAACAGGTATAACAAGCAAGAAATTCTGGACTAAACCAAAGAAGGGTACTGTCATGCGTTTGGTGAAAAATCCAAAAACTGGTAAATATGAGAACGTATATATTGAACCTTAATCTAATCTAATCATATTATATATGAAATCATATTGCGTGAAACAGAAAAAGGTAACAGAATGTGTACCTGGGAGTGAACGATATGAAAAGGCTAAAAATGGGAGGCTTATGCTTAAATGTAAATGCTCTGAATGCGGAATAACTAAGACTAAATTCGTTAAACAGGCGGGAAACGGGCTGGCCCGTCGAAAGGGGCGGGCTTACTAGATACAGTAGCATCGACTGGTACTGATTTATTGATTCACCACGGTATTCCTTGGCTGGGAAAAAAGGCTGTTGAAATGGGAAGATATTATGGATCAGAAGCCTTGAGAAACCCAAAACTGCAGAAAAAGGCTATCGATTATGCTCTGGATAAGTTGAATCCAATGATTCAAAATGTCGGAAGTCAAGCTCTTGATCAATTATCTACTAAAATCAGACCAAATAGAAAGTATAAAACCAACAGAAAGGATTTGGATGGCGCTGGTGTTGATATACATAAACTAATTGGGAAAATACCAAAACCAAAAGCTGGATGGACTCCTGGAAAGTATAAATACATGGGACCATACAATCCTCTCGATAAACAGTTAGAGTATGATAGGAACACTGGAGAGGTCACCAAGTGGCACGTACAACCTTACAATAAAGTAGATGAAATAGCAGCTCATCATGATATTTGTTATGATATGGGGAAAAACAAAGGTGAATGTGACAAGAAAATGGTTAAGTCATTGGATGAAATACCTTATGGACAGATGCCAAAATGGGGACAAACCGCTCGGTTCTTGATTAACACAAAGCAGAAACTAGGTCTCGGTGTAAAACAAAGGAAGCCAAAAAACGGGAAAGGCCGTCGAGTGAAGAAAACTGGCAAAAAGAATTAGCTGATGAGCTTCATAAACCGATAAAGCGAAACTTCACTCGACGGCGTGTTATTGTAAATCATATTGACGAGATATGGTGCTCTGATCTTGTTGAGATGCAACAGTTTAGTCGATGGAACGCTGGCTACAGATACCTTCTCATGGTTTTAGATATATTCTCTAAATACGGTTGGATCGTCCCATTAAAAGATAAAAAGGGTGAAACCGTTATGAATGCTTTTAAAACAATCCTTAAAGAAGGCAGAAAACCACAATATCTTTGGACAGACAAAGGCAAAGAGTATTACAACAAACATGTTAAGGAACTACTTGATAAAAATGGTATAACACTATACTCAACCGAAAATGAGGAAAAGTCGTCCGTTTGTGAAAGATGGAACCGTACAATTAAAACCAAGATGTGGAAGCAGTTTACTGTTCAAGGTAATACACAGTATTTAGACATGCTACCCAAATTAGTGAAAGAATACAATAATACAAAACATTCAAGCATAAAGATGACACCAGTACAGGCCAGTAAAAAAAAGAATGAAGGAACTGTCTACTTTAATCTATATGGTGATATGGAAACATCAAGACAGAAACCGAAATTTAAAGTTGGTGATAATGTCAGAATAAGTAAGTATAAACGAAATGTGTTTGATAAGGGCTATACACCAAATTGGTCTGAGGAAATTTTTACAGTTGATGAAATCCAATATACGAATCCAATAACTTACAAACTAAAGGATCTCAGAGATGAAGACATTCAAGGGAGTTTTTATGAACCTGAATTACTGAAAACTGAACAAATGGTATTCAGAATTGATAAAGTGATTCGGAGGAATTATAAAAAGAAGCAAGCTTTGGTCAAGTGGAAGGGGTATAGTGATGAATTCAACAATTGGATACCGTTCAAGGACTTGAAGGATATATAAAATGGTTTAAGCAAATATTATCTAATATATATTATATCGATTGATACAGTATATACTGTTTATTTGCTTTTGGTAGCCAAAAATATAATTGTTTCTGGCTATCTTATTTAAACAGAAAATAATATATAGAATTAATACATACATATGGAAATTTTCACTTATGAAGGAAAAAAACTGAATATTATCAAAAAGGATGATGATATTTGGTTTCGTGGTAAAACAGTTGCTAGCATTTTGGGATATTCAAATTCACGAAAAGTGATTAATGATCATGTTGATGAAGAAGATAAATGTTCACTTAAGAGGCTCAAATCCAAGGGGGACGATTCGTCCCCTTTAACTGAGGTTGATGAAAATGACCAAAAATCCAAGAGTAACGATTCGTTACCTTTGACTGGGAACCTCAAAAACACAATTTATACAAATGAATCTGGATTGTACAGCCTAATATTGAGATCAAAAATGGATAAAGCTAAAGATTTCCAACGATGGGTTACTAAGGAAGTTTTACCATCAATCAGAAAAACAGGTAAGTATGAATTCAACAACAGGCCATACAAAATGCTGACATTCAATATCAACACAGAATATGATTTACATAAAAAGGTAGTCAACTTTATTAGAAACAATTATCCTAAAGCAATCCTAATCCCAACATTAGGTGAAAACCAAATTAATGGTAACATGAGAATAAAATCATACAACATGGGTTATCAGAAGGGAGCTTGTGATCTATTCATTGGAAATATGCATTTGAAGTACTCAGGTTTTGCAATCGAATTTAAAACACCAACTGGTTATGGAAAGCTTTCAGAAGAACAGGAGATGATGCTACAAGAGTATGAAAACAACAATTACAAAATATTAGTCGGCAACGATTATGATGAAATCATTAAAGAAATCATACTTTATTTCCAGGGTGTAAGAATCAAATGCAAACATTGTTCCAGAAAATTCAAGTCAACAGAAACATTAAAGAATCATTCGAATTACATACACAAACACTTATAAAGAGAAAATAATATATAGATTATATATATATGGAGAATCCAAAAATTAAGAGAGGTCCTGGAAGACCAAAAAAGTATTCAACTGAAGAAGAGAAGAAGGAGGCCTTAAAACAACAAAAATCGAAGTACATGCTAAATAAAGAGTGGTATTGTGACGTTTGCAATACTGGTCGTAATTATACTCTTGCTGGCAAATGGTGTCATTTGAACACAAAAAAGCACAATAAAAATGCAAATAATTAACATAATGCTTATAATTCAAGGGATCCATCAATTGGATCATTTGAATTCTCGACTATATTTAAACGAGGAACAAAGACATTTAAAAATAAAACCTATAGTTATATTATATAATGGAAAAATCTAATCATATAAATATGAACAAAGCTAGTTTGAAGAAACTCAGCAAATCACAGCTTATCAAATTGCTTCTGAATCAAAAGAAAAGGAAGCCTGAAATCATCATAGCAGATGATACAAAACCAGTTCCAGCACCAAGAACCAAAAAACCAATGGATAAACCAGTTCCAGCACCTCGCAAGAGTGTCAAACAGATGGCTAAAGAATATGAAGAAAACATCATTCTTCCACCTCCAGAATTCAGGGATGATTACAAACCAGTTCCAGCACCTAGAACTAAGAAACTATTGGATAAACCAGTTCCAACACCTAGAACCAAAATAGAACAAACAGACAAAGCTTTAAAAGGTTACACTAAGTCTTATGAAATCAGCATCAAAAACAATAAAGACCCCTTAGCCCAAATGCAAAACACGAGAAAGGCTATAGAACATCGTGTAATAGCTTTGTTGAATGAAATGAAAGGCTTGAAATACGTTGAAACATTGAAAGTCACTTTCGAAAAAAATTCAGCTGATGAAATAGTTGAAAAGTCAGCATATTTCAATAGTACACCTCAAACAATAATCAACCAAATGGAAATCGCTGATTCATTACAATCATCAAAACAACAGATACTGAATAAGATAGCTCAATGGATATCAGAAGGATCTGGTTGGACAATTAAATCAGTTGATAGTCATTATCTTAATATTGTAAAATACAAGCCTATGAGTGGATCATCCTATATCCAATTACCTTCTGAATTACGAAATGGTAAAAAAGGCTTGATTAATTTAAAAAACATGGATAACGAATGCTTCAGATGGTGTCACATCAGACATTTAAACCCACAAGACAAGGACCCTCAACGTATAAAAAAGACTGACAAACAATACATTGAAAAGTTAGATTATTCTGGTATTGAATTTCCAGTTAATGTCAAACAGTTCAACAAAATTGAGAAGCAAAATAAAATTAACATCAGTGTATTTGGATATGAAGAAAAGCAACCATTTCCCATTTATGTTTCCAAAGAAAAGTTTGAAGATCATATGGAACTACTATTAATAACAAAAGACGAAAACAAGCATTATATCCTCATAAAAGATTTCAACACATTCATGTTCAATCAAACAAAACACGAACATAGGAAACACTTTTGTATGTATTGTCTACAATGTTTTAGCTCTGAAAGGGTATTAAATAATCATAAAGACAATTGCATTCAAGTGAACGGTACTCAAGCAATTAAAATGCCAACTAAAGATAACAACATACTGAAATTCAACAACTTTCATAAGCAGCAACCTGTGCCATTTGTCATCTATGCTGATTTTGAGGCTATAACTGAAAAGGTACAAGGATGTCAACCCGACAGTAATAAATCATACACTGAAGCCTATCAAAGACATACAGATTGTGGATATGGTTATAAAGTGGTTTGTTGTTATGATGACAAATATACTAAACCAGAGCAGATATATAGAGGTGAAAATGCTGTTTATCAATTCATGGAAAATATGTTAGAAGAAGTTAAATATTGCAAAAATATTATGAAGAAACGTTTCAACAAACCATTGAGAATGACAAAAGAGAATGAAGAGAAATTTCAAAAAGCGGAAGAATGTCACATCTGTGATAAAAGATATACTGAAAAAGACATACGAGTCAGAGATCATTGTCATATTACTGGTGAATACAGAGGCTCAGCTCACCAAGAATGTAATCTCAAACTCAGAATAAATCCACAAGAAATTAAAATTCCAGTGATCTTTCACAATCTGAGAGGATATGACAGTCATTTTATAATGCAAGAGATTGGAGCTATTGTTAAGAAACATGCATACAAAAATAAGAATGGAGAAGAGAAACAAATGAATATCAATGCCATACCGAACAATATGGAAAAATGTATGGCTTTCATGCTTGGTAATCATCTGACATTCATTGACAGTTTCCAATTCATGAGCTCAAGTTTGGATAAATTAGTCAGCAACTTACCAGCAGAAGCTTTAAAGTATACAAACAAAAAATTCAAGGGTAAAAAATTCGAGCTTATGACGCGAAAAGGTGTTTATCCTTATGATTACATGGACAGTTTTGAGAAATTGAATAAAACAGAATTGCCAACTAAAGAAGAATTTTACAGCATATTGAATAATGAGCATATAACAGATGAGGATTATAGTCATGCTCAAAACGTGTGGAATACATTTCAATTACAAACGATGGGTGAATACCACAATCTATATCTTAAGTCTGATATTCTTCTATTAGCTGACGTGTTTGAAAACTTCCGTAAGACCTGTCTTCAGTATTATAAACTTGATCCCTGTCACTACTTTACATCTCCTGGTTTGTCATGGGATGCTATGTTAAAGATGACCAATATTAAACTAGAACTAATGACAGACATAGACATGTTTCAATTCATTGAAAAAGGCATGCGTGGTGGTATATCTTATATTGCCAATCGATATGGAAAAGCAAACAATAAGTACATGAGAGAATACGACGAGAAGGCGCCCTCAAAGTATATTATGTACCTTGATGCTAATAATTTATACGGTTGGGCTATGAGTCAATATCTCCCCACTGGTGGTTTCAAATGGATGACAGAAAAGCAGATTAATAAAATCAATTTAGCTCAGTATAATGAAGACAGTAATAAAGGGTTAATACTAGAAGTTGATCTAGAATACCCCAAAGAGTTGCATGACCTTCATAACGACTACCCATTAGCTGCAGAAAGGGTTTGTGTAAATAAAAATATGTTGTCTGAATATTGTAAGAACATACAGAAAAAGTTCAACATATCGACAGGACTAGTACACAAATTAATTCCTACATTAAGCAACAAAGAAAAATATGTCTTGCACTACAGAAACCTTCAGCTGTATCTTGATCTTGGATTGAAAGTAAAGAAAGTGCACAGAGTATTAGAATTCAATCAGTCACCTTGGCTCAAACAATACATTAACTTCAATACACAAAAACGTACTCAAGCGAAAAATTCATTCGAAAAAGATTTCTTCAAGCTAATGAATAACTCAGTGTTTGGAAAGACAATGGAGAACATAAGAAAGAGAGTTGATGTCAGACTTATTACTGATGAAAAGAAATTATTGAAAATGGCTTCTAAACCAACTTATGTAAGTAGCAAAATATTCAATGAAAATCTGGTGGCAGTGCATAAAATCAAAGAAACGCTAACTCTGAACAGGCCAGCTTATGTGGGTATGTGTATCCTAGATCTTAGTAAGGTTTTGATGTATGACTTCCATTATAACTACATAAAAGAAAAGTATGGAGACAAAGCCAAGCTGTTCTTTACTGACACAGACAGTCTGACATATGAGATCGAAGCTGAAGATGTGTACCGAGACTTTTGGAATGATAAAGATCGATTTGACAACAGCGACTATCCAGAAAACTCTCCGTATTTCGATAAGACAAACAAGAAGGTAATCGGTAAATTCAAGGACGAAGCAGCTGGCATAACAATCACAGAATTCGTTGGTTTGCGATCAAAAATGTACAGTTACATAAAAGACAACCAAAAAGGTGGAAAAACAGCCAAAGGAATCAAAAAGAACATAATAAAGAACAACATCAAACATGAAGATTATAAAGAAGTACTATTCAATAACAAACAAATACATCATACCATGAAAACCATCCGAAGCAACAATCATCAACTCGGAAGCTATGAGCTTAATAAAGTGTCACTCAGCTGTTTCGACGATAAACGATATATATCAAACGATGGAATAACAAGTTACGCTTACGGACATTATGAAATCTGAAGATGTGACGTCACGACACAGCTGTGTCGGCCTCCATACAAGTTTCGCAAGCACAGTCTATTTTTCTGTTTACTGACAAACTTTACTGACAAACTTTACTGACAAACTTTACTGACAAACTTTACTGACAAACTTTACTGACAAACTTTACTGACAAACTTTACTTTAAATAGTTCATCTGATATCACATGATAATCGTATGACCCCCCAAAAACAATAGAAATCTAATGATTCATTTCATCGGGAAAGTCCCTGTGGTTAAAGACTTCCTGTTGTATGGAGTCACGCGATGTAGAAATGCGTTCGTTACCACATGAAATAAAAACATATAGATTTCCATATTATTTTACAATATATATATCTCCATATTATTGTTCTTATATGTGTATCTCCATATTATTGTTATTATATGTATGTCTCCATAAAAATGATTACCATCCGATGGAAAGTAGTTAGAGTTGGTTCGGTTTTAGCGAAGTTTTTATAAAACTGCGCCAGAACCGCCAACTCTATAACTACTCACCAACCAAGATTTAAAGGTAGCTTTGATTTTTGGAAAGAGCAATACACCCATTTACTTTTGCATATCGGCAAATGAAGAAATTGGACTTAAACGCGAACATATTAATGCCTAAGGGACTTCGGTTTTCCGCTTACGTTCAGCAATCCGACTAATGTTAATAACGAACGTACTCTATTTATGAAAAAAAAGTGCTGTTCAGGAGCTCAACATTTTAACTAGCGACGAAGAAGCAAAAATGATTTACCTACAGCACGTTCGCGTGCATAAAATCACGCAATCATTTTCACAGATCTAACAGGCTGTCACCGTTTACTTTATATGACACCAGCCAAAAGTCACACAAGGCATTGACTCAGTGCAGTGGTTTCCTTCCCGTTTACTATGGTCAGAATTTATTTTCATGTCAAATTTGCTTTATTAATTTTTTTCATAGGCAACTCATTTCGAACTTTTATCTTTTGTTAGGTAATGCCCTTTTTAACTAATTTGAATTGACTAAGAGGCACCCTTTTAAACTCATTTTAAAAGCGAGTTTCACTTTCCATTGCTCACTCACTGAGTCAAATCATGATAATCGATGATAAGCAAATCGCATTCCCCAATCAAGGTTTAAACACGCTCATGTGCACATTGCGGTGAAAGTTGGCTTAAAAACGATTCAAAACATTTATTTATCAGTTTCAGACGTCCGCACATGCCCGCAATGTGCGAGCCGTTTATTTTTTACTTGATAAGATATCTTCCATTTCACTGTCCAGCTGGGTTTTCACAGTTCGTGTCACAGGCGATGTTAATATATGCCGGCGTTGTTGCAATCGTTCCAGTGTGTTCTCAGGGACAAGAACCATGCGTTTGTTATGATTCATCAGTCTTTAACAAGTATGGAGCCGAACACACAAAGCAAAGGTTAAAATGTTCTCTCCGTGTTGGACAGTAACAAATAGCAAAACAACAATTACAAGCTGCTAAAAAAGGGGCGTTACACAAGCTACGTTATGTAGAGAAAGAAAGAAAAAAAAGAGCAACAACGCAGTATACAAAAAAAGGTGCTAGGCAAACAGAATCAGTCAATAAAGTAAGACATAGTTTAAGTAGCAGAAATTGCAAGGCTTGTAACACACTGGCAAGATAATGAAGTATAGAGGAGAGCACTTTCTATAAAAAAGACTTCACAATCTCCCATTTCTTTGGTACTTCAACACCAGTTTTAACCTCGATATCGTACACAGATTTCAGATATTTTAAGAACCCTTCTATTCTTGGAGCAGTTTCTTTCTTTTTACAGATCCAGATGTAGTATCTAGCTAGGAGACAGCAAAAGTTAATTTGGCGATGGTGGTTTGAAGAATCCGGCCTCAGTCCTAGCGCAACGGAGATTTCCAATTTGTAGTTGTCCGTAATAATATTGCGTTCATTTAACAGTACGGTTAAGGAGTTCCAGAAGACGACTACCTTTGAGCATTCCCAGAAGAGATGCCGAAGCTTCTCCTGTTCTTTTCCACAGAAAGAGTACTTTGAATTGTCTTTAGTCCAACTTTGTTTAGAAAATCGTTTGTTGCTCTTCGGTGTAATAGTTTAAATTGGAACTCTAAAAGTCTTGTACTTTTTGTGCATTTAGAAGCTAGCAGGTAAGTTTTACGCCAATCGAAATCTTTGTCGTCTTCGTTGCAATCCTTAATCCATTTTTGTTGATTTTGAGTTGGCGCAATGGATTTCTTTGATATGAGTTTAGCGTATATGAGACTGCTTGCACGGTTAGATTTTGAAAAATTTTCTAGCAGACTTTCATATTTGGGATTTTGATTACAAAGGCCCTTACGTTTGCTCCAGAGGGATTTGACTGCAGAGAGGAGTCCATGAAACTTAAGGGGGCAAGTGGGGAGGTTGTATTTGCTCTGATAATCGGTCAAAGATAAGAAGTTGTTGTGACTATCTTTCAAGTCCTTTACTTTTCTGATACCCTTGTTGAGCCAATCTTTGCAGAAAACCGGGCGGTTTATAGTGAGTTTTTGCTTTGCTTTGGCTCTGTATTTTTGTTGAAAATGTTAGCAAAAGCATAGTTAATAAAAGAATCTGGTTATGAAGCTCAGCAAAGTCCTTTGTTTTATGTTTTTGTTACCGTTTTTAGCCTTGACCATGCACAAACAACAATAGGTTTTGAATTTTACATGAGAAACTAACCAATAAAAACGTCACAAATAAGTTATTCAGCCATAGTGTGTAAACGTAAAACAAAAGATTGTAGCACGGTCGTAGTACTTTCAACATAAATTGCAGTACCTTTGTTATGGCCTTTGAAACTTGCAAGGTTTCATAACCAGTCCCTCGAGTAACTATGGCAAAAGCTATCTATCAAGTTCCTAGTCCTATACGAGGCAAATTCTACGTACCTAATATGCCGAAAGCGGCGTAGAAATCACATTGAGTCGCTTAAAAAACGATCAGAGGTCAAATTTAACTGAGAATAACAAACAGTGCGCGCGAGCCACCAGCCACAAGAATCCACCGGTTATTAGAAAATTGATGAGATATGACCTCGAGATCAAAGTCTTAAAAGATGCGACGCCTAAGTTGTAACGGCTCAATGCAGTCACCATATAAAAATCCTCCAAACTAAACCCACTACAAAGAAGCAAAATTGGTCAAAAGAGACCGAGATAAGGCGCGGGGAACAACGACGTGAAGTAGGAGTCGCGTAGGCCTTCCAACCCCATTTTATATCCGTTCCGCCCGCGGGGGGGGGGGGGGGTACTTGGAACAATTTTTGCTGGGTATGTGCCGCTGGTCTCTCCCAGCCCCTACCCCATTATAATCTATTCTGTAGCCAATTAAAGACCCCATGTTAATCACTTTTGGGCAAATATACCTCAAATCCCCACTTGCTGGATTTTACTTACCCCCGAAATCCCGTGAATGTGTGACCCCATTCTATTAACTCTATTGGCTCCTATAACATTATAGTCAATCCAGTCGTGAAAATGTGATCCCATCGAGCGGAACATCCCCATTAGCCTATTACTAGGAAGTGCCTACCCCGGACTGTGCTGCTAGACTGATCCATAACATAAGTCCATCTGTCCCAAAGCATGAAGTACTGAGCAAGGCTAAATGGAACTCTTTATCTTCGATTTACAAAAGGAGACTTGCTTGCATTGCCTACCAAACAAGGGGCGGATCCAGAGGGATGGGTGGATTGGGTTGCTAGCTACCCCCGTCTTTGGGGTCGCTTAAGCCTGAAATTATAAAAGTGAACAAAACTATCACTGGGGCGATTTTGTCTCGGATTGTTCCGATATCGTTATATCAGGTCAGCCCCCCTCCTCCTTCAAACATCCTGGATCCGCCACTGCAAGCTTACCAAAACTTAAATCCAGATAGCATTGAGAGTCTTTTTACGGAGCATATAACCAGCCATAATTTAAAAGACAATTTGAAATTTGAACACACACGTTCTGAGTCTAAAGCACTTAACAATTCATTTACTCACTAGTCTAGTATTATTGGGAATAGTCTACCAGTTCAGCAGAGTCACGCCAAATTCAACATGTTTTAACCCTTTCACTGCTTACTTAAAAAAATAACAGTTCTTAACCGTTTAAGCGGTTTTTTGAGTGCTAGGTTGCCAAATGCCACTTGACTTTGCTACAACCAGTTTTTGTTGTAAATTGTACAATATTTTGCTTGCACGCATACGCATAAGCCAAAATTTGGACTTCAAAATTTAGCTTACAACATACGTACAAAGCGTTTAATGGTCTCGCACCGGTTTCATTGTGATAAATCCTTATTACATTTGAGGGCTTTATTAAATTTGTGATCAGTCGTTCTTACATTTGAAGATTTAATTGTTTTTCTTTTTTTTGGCTGATTCATTCCCAATTTTTTTCTCGCTTCTTTTCTTTCCTTTTTCTCTCCCTCCCTTTTCTCTTTATCTTCTACCTTTTATCTCCTTCCTATCCACTGGAAACGTTTTGGCCTCAACCCTTCATAAAACCTGGAAGTGGAACATTGATCAACTTTTGGTGACTTGGCCTATTTTACCACCAATTTTTTCACCCAAAATTGGACACGTTTTTCTGAAATAGCTCTGCCAGAATTTGGTTGATGTTGAAAATGGACACAAGAGTGAATGGATCTGTCCTTGCTGCGTTAGCTGCTTAAAAACGATCTGGTGTCGTCAAAAATGATGACATCACAAGTGGTTAAATGTCTATCCGTCTAAATGTCGACAAAACTCGACTTTCGCAGCGAAAGTGTTAAGGCGAACCTCAAAACGTTCTGTAAGACTTAATAGGTCTATTTTCCTTTGGATCTTGCTGTACAGTAACAAATAAGAATATTGATGAGTTTTTCCTCTGATCTTCCTGAACATGATTATCACTTCCAAACACTTCTGTATCTAGCACATTTGGTTCCGTCCCTTTGAAATGGGGAATTAATAGGTTCAAAACGTCATTTGAAAGGAAAACAAGACCTTGGTCCACGCCATCATTTACTGTAGCCGCAACTCACTACACTATGGTAGAAAGTTCAAGCAGCACACTCTCCTTTTTTCTGATCTACATTCACTCCCCATCAAACATCGCATTGACTTCAAAATTTAGGTTACAACATACAAAGCGCTTAATGGTCTCGCACCGGTTTCATTGTGATCAATCCTTAATACATTTGAGAGCTTTATTAAATTTGTAGTCAGCCGTTCTTGCATTTGAAGATTTAAATACATTTGTGACCAATTATTACGTTTGTGGCTTTTCCAAGGTATCACTTAGGCAATTCTTTTCCATCGAAATTTTCAAACGATGGAAGGAAATTCCTCTTTACTGTCCATTAAAAAACTGGTACACTAGATCGGTACACTCGGTACAGCCGGTACACTCGGTACACTTAGTACAGCCGGTACACTCGGTACAGCCGGTACACTCGGTACACTCTTTACAACCGGTACACTCGGTACACTCGGTACAATTGGTACAACCGGTACACTCGGTACACTCGGTACACTCGGTACACTCGGTACACTCGGTACAGTCGGTACACTCGGTACACTCGGTACAGCCGGTACACTCGGTACACTTGGTACACTCGGTACACTCGGTACAGCTGGTACACTCGGTACACTCGGTATACTCGGTATACTCGGTACACTCGGTACAGCTGGTACACTCGGTACACTCCTTACAAACGGTACACTCGGTACACTCGATACAGCCGGTACACTCGGTACACTCGGTACACTCGGTACACTCGGTACACTCGGTACACTCGGTACACTCGGTACACTCGGTACACTCGGTACACTCGGTACACTCGGTACACTCGGTATACTCGGTACAGCCGGTAGAACCCAGAGGTTCAACTGATACGATCGTTTGTTGTGGTTTGAGGTCTTCTCGTTCTTAAGGAACAGATCTGCCTGTACCGATCGAAATTGGCACTATGACTGGCTTGTTAGCGAGAAGAATAGGACACTTTGCACTAAATAATGTGATATAAGAAGAAAGGGGACCTAATAGTAGGTTTACTAATATAACAAAGAAGTCGACTTCAAAGCCAATGTGAAAAATCAAAGACACATGTACCACATCATTTCGTGAAAAAATATTCTACTGTTCTCGCTTACTAGCCAATCACAGAGCCGCTTTGGATGGGTGCAGGCCTGCTCACATCTCTTTAGGTATATCCAGACCGCTACCGTCCGCATTATTCTACGAGGATGGAAAAATAGTAATGATATTTACCAGATAGAAAGGAACTGAAGAGAAGTAAACTAATCTAATAACTCCCCTTCAAGTAGATTTGAGTAATGAATAAATTAGTTAATAATCACTAAGAAAGTTTTAAACAGCTTTCTGCGGAAAACTAAAATACATTTTATTAGCACCAGAAACTTGAAAAGTTAAACTCTTGCGTGCATTAGTTTGTTTAACGAAATCAGCATTGTTGTTCCTCTTATTCCAAAAACCATATCAAACAATAGATAACCTATATTCCGTGTACGTATGAGAAACCAGGCTATTTCAGCTGAAAGTGACTTACAATTCCCCCCGCGATTTTGTCTATAGCTTCCATTTCTTGTAAATCATCAGCCGCAAGCTACAAGGGAAAGAAAATATCGATAACAACAAGCCTCTAAATGTTAAAAGCTTTTACAAAATAAAACTAATATAAATTAACTACACACTTAGATGATATGTATTTTTTTGTGAAAGGGAGAAACAAGAGAAGGGCTAATTTCTCACGCAAATTCAGGTAACTTTAGAGAGAAATTAATATAGGTTGTTTATGCTGGAATGTAAATGGAAAGTGGGTTTTCGTTTGCCCAAACGAAAAATTTCCACGATAAACGGAATTTCTTGAAAGAAAGTCCAAAATTCCTAAACGGAAAGTGTTCGTACCATTTCCTTCTTTCTACCAGTTCCAGGCCATTCGTTAACTTTGAACCTTATCCGTGGCCACTCAGCTTGGTTCCAGGCGTACCGGGTAAATTCCAGTAAATGGAACACGACAAATCTCCGACAGAATTGGCACTTCGAGATTTGGCGTCCCATTTACGCAAACCATGGACCGACCGGTTTGCTCACGTAAATGATAAACAACCTTAATGAACGGCGTAACGGTGCGTGAAACAGGATGCATTTTCTTATCAGTCTCGTAAATAAGATGCCATTCGAATTCAAAAGAAAGCTCTAACTTACCGTGTTTTTGACATCAGAGTTAAATCGGCACCCATGGCGTGTATCTAGAGAACAGAAAATGAGTAGCTTCAGCGTAAGATATCTTAATAAAAGACAGTTCTCTAAACAACGAATTGTAACTAGCCAGGTGAAAAAACATAATTATCTCTCGAGTCAAAATAAACCTTACCGACTCACAGTCAGCGGAGGTTATCAAACTATCCACGGTCTGCACGATAAAAATCATCAGTATCTCCAGTTTCAAACTGCAGATGACAAAAATAAAGTCTGTCAAGTTAGAATCACTGAACGATGACCTCTGAACGCTAATCTCTGAAGTAATTTCCTCAGTCCCAGTTACATCTGCTGGGAACTAAAGAGGTAAACTAAGGACTTAAAAAGAAATCAATGCATTAAATAGAGTAATTCAACTTACCTTAAGTTCCTGAGCTGTAACTCCGGGAGTCCAACAAAAGCTAACGGAAGAAGCCCTTCTGGAATTTGGATTGAGCTTATCAACATTTCCCATTGTTTGACAGTTGCACGTTCATTCAGAGCGGTTTCCATAGCGGACACGTCGTTAAAAGCTATCGTAATTAAACTAAAGTATTTGGATCAAGATTTGCTTCTGAGCGAGGAACTGACGAGAAACGTTTTCTAGCACGTGGGTTGGATGAATGCAACGCTTAATTGTCACTGGTCATTCATATCAATACAACAACAAAAATTGCTTTATATTGAAAACAATAGGGCAAATCTGGAAAAGCCTATCGTAAAAAAACAGGTTTTTGGAACTGGTTTTTCTGGATCAGACTGCTAATGAGATACCACTGCAATTACGGTCACTTAATGTATTCCTGAGCATTTTATTCATGGAAAAAAAGACAATAATAGCTCATGACTTTAACCATTTAATGGGTTCAACACGGTCCCTCATTCTGTATATACGCCTAATTAATATCATTGTCATTATCATTAAATTATATTGTAATTTTTTTTTTATCTTTCTGGCTCACACGCACACACACAAACATGATCGCAGGTTGCTCATGCAAATGCCTAAAACTTGAACTTGTATTCTAAAAGCGCATCCTATCCATACGTGTAGGTATTCTCACAGCAACATTTTCTAACAGCGTATCGCAATGCACAGATATGTTTGTAATGTATCGCTTTTTCTTTCTCTCAAATCTTGCCGCGAGACATTTATGAACGACACGATTTATTACTTCTCACTACAACGATAACGGAGACGAAAACGCCTTATACAAGGGTGAAAACGAAGACTTTCAAAAGCTGACGGCTTTTTTATTGTTTAGTGCGGGCAATAGGCGACAATACATAAAAAGATATCATACGGAAAGATATCAGATACGAAAACACACATCAGTATGGACTGGTGAAAACGATGTGAAAACGATACGAAAACGCTTCACCGGACGAAAATATTTCGCCACGTTTTTAGGCATCTGAAAACGGAGACTTTTAAAAAAGTATTATTAATATGGACGGGGCCTATTCTTAAACCGTCCCTAAGCAGGCGGCAATTAAGCATCTAAAGAGCATTTTACACAAGGTTATTTTCACAATGAAATTTTGGTTCCTTTACAGTAAGATTTCCTTAACTAGATGTTTACAACCTGACCATAATTAGATACTCCATTTAATAAGGCTAACTAAGAGATGAGAATGAATTCATAGCGAAAATGGCAGCTTCCTCTTCAGAACAAAGTCTTACCAGTAACAATGGCTGTAAACTTCTTGACGTCAGTTCCAAACCTGTTGGTGGCCACGAAACTGTAGTTTCCGTCTTTAACTAAAATGAAGCGGTCAAGTGTCTTTGTTGTGTTAGACACTACACTGGAGTTGTGTATCAGTGCTGTATATATGGGAGGAGTTCCAGTGACTGACCATGTCCATTCATAACCAGGAAATGTGCGCACGACTGCAGATAGCTCCCCTACCCTTAGCTTGGGACCTGTGGAAGACAAAAGCAGTTTGAGTGTGATGATTACAATCACCAAGGGATTTTGTTTTAAAATGGTTCGGTTCGGTCAAGGATACATACCGATTGGGCATTCCTAACATGACAGCACGCGCGTCTATCTTAAAATCAAGTGTTTGGGAATAAACTTATAGCTACTTCACTTATATTTGAATGCTCTGTGTAAATCTCGGTGCATGCTGCCGATAATTTTGTTAGTAGTCCTGTGCTGTGACGAGATTGACAGACTTAGTCGCGCAAACAGTCTGTTACAATTGCCAGATGACTTGCCACGGTTTTCAGTTTTTAGATGTATTTCCAGACACTAAAACATTTTCTTAACTACATCCACGACTCAGGAGAAAATAGTGTCTGGAAATTTTCATTGCCATGCCAACTGGAACGTGAACAGAGGCCAAGTTTCGACCAGAGAAAAAGTTGCCGGATTCGTGGTGAATCCGATGACTTTTGGTACCGGATTAGTTCTCGCGTTTCAGACAAAAAAAAGTGTTTATTACAATATTCAGTCCACCATTAGTTTCCTACGCAGACGTTCGTAGGCTTCGGCAGACACGAATTCCTCCAGAGTGTAAACTCTTAGGATTCCAAATACCCTTTATTGTAAACAGTTCACAAATCCAAACACTCAAGATGTTATGTATCCGCAAACATTTCATTTTTTAATTATTTTATTTAATCGCGGACGCGACTATGCTCCCTTGCTCGTAAGGGACCGTTCATTTTTTTATGGGGTAGGGGGGCTGGTGGGATTTGATGGGTAGTACCTGCAAAATATTATGACCCCCTCTACATTAGAAATTTTTTACCTGCCCCCCCCCCCCTGTAGTCCTAAATATTTGAAATGACCCCCCCCCCCCCCCAAAAAAAAAAGTCCTACAGGAGTAATTGTCTTTATTGACAAGCACTAAAAGTAATTTTCTGGTAGGGGTTCCAGGGGTATCTTCCCCTGGAAATTTTGAAAATCTAGAGATGCTCTATTGCAATTTGCTGCATTCTAAAGTACATAAACAGAAAATTCAGGCCGGTTTAAAGCATTATTTTGGACACTGTTATCGGTTGTTTAAGAATTAGACCAGCCGAGGCCAAAAAAGAATTTCACATTCCCCTGGCTGTATTTTGTAATGAAACAGTTGGTGAGGTAGAGTTGCCGTTAGGTGTATAGTAACGTAGGGGGTACGGGGGCATTCTCCCTCGGGAAAATTTGAATTTTCAGAACCTTAGAAACGCTATTTTTGGCCTTCTGGCACTGTTGTTTGCATTATTACAGATGCTGTCACTACTAAACTTAAAGGCCATTTTTTTGGTGACCCCCCTTTACACACCATATTTTTTTCGGCTGGCCCCCCTTTTGAAGCCATATTTTTTACATGCCCCCCCCTAAAATCCCACCATTCCCCCCCCCCACCTCATAAAAAATGAACGGTCCCTAAGCTCTTAAAAAATGGTCCTCACGGACTTAACAGCTAGAACTTGATATCCATAGAAACTTTTGAAGTTGGCAACAAGACTTTCATTGTACTTCGCCGCTTTATTTTTTTCGTTTATTTTGACATAAATTTCTTCCGAATCTACCTAGTGAATTATTCAATTCTGACGTTCGTTCGGAGCGCAGAATGGCTCACGAGTTTCAGTAGAGTGTATTCCTTGCATACGGCAACTGCGCCCGCGGTACGGGAGGCAGTCAAAACCGTGATGTCCTCTACTTCCCACTGGGATCGACTCACTGGGATCAAATTCAGAGAAACAACAACGCCATCACGAGAGCAACCAGCTAATTCCAGTAAGAATTTTTGCGGTTTTGCCTGAACTGGAAAACAGAAGTTGAAGTGACATTAGCATCGTTACAAGTTGAATGGCGTTACGAGTACTTGTTGAGAAAGAAAAAATTATCACACTCTCCCGTTTTCTGATTTAAGCCGCCCAAGTTTAGAAAGGCAAGTTACATAGCTTAATGCAACTACAACCCAAGAAATAAGCTTAAACTAAATAGCCCGATCATAAATTTGTTAATTAATTTCTGTAGAACAACTTCATCTCTTAGAGTCGCCTGTAGTTATCGGTTTTTCCTTTTTGCAACGAATCCGAGGTAACGGAAAGTTTTATATTTCCAAATCTCTTGCGGTACTGTGGACTGATGCAGGACCGTTGTGATCTGCATTTTGCTCTTTTAAAGTTACTTTCATTTCTCCATTTTGAATAAACTCCTCCTGCCTCAATCCTAGAGTTGTTCTCAAATTTGTTCCTTTTAATTGTAACAATTTAAATCTTCTTGAAATTTCGTGAGAAATTACACATTTTCCTCTCTTTGCTCTCTGTCTGTAAAAGTCGATTGATTGCAAGTTGAAGTTGAAATTGAAGCGATAAAAAAATTAATTCAATATTTGCCTAAATAAACATTGTTTCTGCAATTACCGTTCCAATCCAAGTTAGTCAAGTGAATTATCCACTTAGAAAGTCGGGCTAAGTAATAATTATTTTTACTTTCCGTGGTGAATAAAGCAAACGAAAGTGTCGTTTCCACAGCGGTCCGCATGTTGTTTTCGCTTGGCCTGAATTTCAGGTGAGTTTTTGCCTTTTAAGAAGAAGAGTTAATTTTCTGCGACTTTTGACTACGGGCTTTTTGCTGTTATGATGACATAAGGAAGCTCCAAATTCCAAAAAGGCCTTTTCATTCGTCTCCGGGTATGTGGAAAATTGCACTGAAACTTGCCTATTTCCGGTTTGAAGAATCAGCTGTGTAGTGCAACCATACAACGACTGTAGATCAAATTTCTCAAACATTCATGATGTATCTCTGATCTGATGAACAAAACATTTTCTCCCTAACCGATAAGACCAATCTCGTGGGGATGCAACGACAATTTTGACAGCAGGCAATCACAGCTGCAGGAAAAGCTCGAAGTTGGTGTGAGTTAAAACCAGACATGAAGTACGCGATGAAAACAAGTATGAAGTGACCGAAGATCTTTACAAGGACAGTAGACGGATTGTACCCGACGCTACGCAGAGCTGCTCAGTTAGCGGACATCCATGTGATAAACGAGGCCACGGAGAGTGAAAGGGAGGTGAACTTTCTTGTGAAAAATAATATTCAGTAGGACAAGAGGAAAACTTTTACCACCTCCTTCGCATTCAAGTCCAGTTAGCGAAGTCTCTCGCCGCAGAAAAGAGTTTTGAATCGATCCTGGTTGCTCATCCAGTCCACATAATTGCAAAAAGATGTGACTTTTAATAAACTGAAGCAAGGCAAGCGGTAAATTTGAAGAAAACGCTGACTGAAATAAAACCGCACTTCCACAGTATAAACGTCGCTGAACACGCAGAAATCAAAGCGAAGAGCACAAAATCTGCGTGACGTCAGGACACCACAGTTTTTCCCGCCTACTGAATGCTGATTGGTTAATTCAAATTTCACCGTATGCAAGGTTATTCCGGAAACAGAGTAATTATGTGGGAGACAAGTTTCATTTGCACAGAAGAAATCACGTCATAGCAAGAAATGAACCCGTGAACCTCGCCGTGATGCGCACATTTCGAGCCCTCTAAGAACTGTCAGCGGTATCTTGTATAACACAAAGAAACTATGGCGGCGGAGGCTTCTCTATCGGATAAGAAGCGTGTTTCATACGATCTGCTGCACAATTTAAGGCGGGGGTAAACCTGAATTTTCGTGAAAAATGCGATTTTTTGTTTTTCCCGGAAAACTACCCTTGAGGTATTAAAGTTAACTTTTGGAAACTTTTTTTTGTGAGAAATTGACTTTTTCTACCTTAACGAGCGATTTTAAAATTCCCGCCTCTGTCCACTGATTTGGTTTCCATGGCAACGACAAACGCATTTCTTTGTTTATCAGTTGATTACAACGTTTTCCCCCGTGTTCCAACGCAAAACAGCGTCACCATCGACTCAGGACAATTCACTGAATCTTACTTGACGTAGTTAAACGAAAAAAATATCACTATGGGATAGATTTCGTGAGCGATTCGATCAAAAGTGTAAACAGAGATTCTTCATCGTGTTCATCACCGTAAATTCACCAAGAATGGCCGGAAAGAAGACGAAAACGACTACCAAAAGAATAAGAAAATGCAGACCACTTTCTGAACGGCAAAGATATGCTGTAAAACCACAGGAGCTTTAGCCTGTCGATGGTGAAATCACTGCTTCAACTCCAGGCACATCTCATGATTCTCAGCTATCTGACTCAGACTCAGTTGAACCCGTTGGCTCCTCGAGAAATAAACTTAAACGTGACAGCGAGGATCTTTTAGTAGAAAGCTCTGATGATGAAGCACGCTCTCAAACGGCGGAATGCGAAGGATACAGATTGATAGATCTAAAGAATCCATCTTCCTCAGTCTCAAGTGCACACGTTTGTAAAGGAGGTGAGAATTTTCTATCTGTTGCATCATCCGTAACTCCCTTTGGTTTTACTTGGGAACTCTCAGCACTGGAGACAGGACGAAATTCTTTTTCCTTGAAATCAATATCTGAGACTTGTTCTTAAACAGTTTTCGTTTTTTCTATGTAAGAGTTTGCATAAAAATTAATGTTGTAACAATAAGCAAATACTCTGTTTTATTTTGATGACATTCAGTTACATCTGTAAATGCAATTCATATGACTATTTCTCTTGTCCGTGTATGATTGTTTAATTTATGTTTATTTTGCCTAATCACTCTGTTTTTCTTTCTCAAGGGACTTTGACTTTAGAGGAAGATATGCATTCAAGACCAAGCTTTCTCCTCAATGTAGCTCCTGTTCTGAGTCCAGCCCTCTGCTAAACTCTCTCATACTACATCAACTCCCTAGCAGTCTAGACTACCACCCAATAGAGACAGGAAGTGGCTTTGAATGCCTTGCAGCATTTTGTGTTGTAATGAATATGCCCTGCCTCGCTAGGTCTGCTTATTACAAACAAGTGGGCAAGATCTAAGATGCCTTTGAAGATGAGGCATTGGAAAAGATGAAAAGAGCTGGGTAGAGACTTCGGCAGCTTGTGCGCACCCATCGTGAAGAAGCTCTGTGCGAAGCTGAAAGGGTGACATATGAGGCTGGAGGCTTTTAAATTGATTATAGAGACTGTTGTGGCCTAATACAAGAAATTAGGCCATAATGGGGCCTTAAAATTTGATGAAAATAAACTTTTTTATTTACCTGTAAGTTTAAAGCTCATTTTCTCATTACGCAATATTTTGTCCTTTGAGAAAAGATATCTTGGGAACGATTTATCAGATTGACCTGAAATTTTCAGGGGTTGTTGATCTGAATGGGTTTTGTGTTTTAAGCATAGGATTTTTCCATATGATGAATGTGCTTGAAGTTATGGTTGAAAATACATGTTGGTTTCATAGGGCTAACTTTAGTTAACCATCATACCATGTCTTTTTGACATTTCAAAATTTCCTATGCTTAAAACACTAAGCAATTTGTCTGCTTTAAAATGATGCAAAAACCATTCATTTCCAGCAAATCTAGGAGGAGTTATCTTTTCTCAAGTAACCACTGGTAGTACTCAGCAGGTGGTTCACTTAAATGTTCGGTGTCACGTTACAATTGGTGTTGGAACACAAAATAGATTTTTTTAAGAATCTTTGATCTATAAGCTTTACAGTGATATATAGTTTGCTATGGTTTCAATTAAAATCCTAGGTGTGAGAATTTTTCGAAAAATGCCCTGTTTTTCAGGTTTACCCCCGCCATTTAAGCTGGGTAGATATTTAATTTCACGAGAAGAAAAAGAAAAGGAGGAATGTGAGTAAATTTTTTCTTGTAATCAGCCAGGATGTCAGACATTTTGGGAAATGTAGCTACAGGGGCGGTCAATAATCTTTGGACACCTTGCCGACTTCTCCCCCTCCCCCCCCCCCCCCCCTCTTTGCAATGCTGAAAAGACTAGAAAATGTGCATTTTTCTGG
Source organism: Siderastrea radians (assembly GCA_964017195.1). Classification (NCBI taxonomy): domain Eukaryota; kingdom Metazoa; phylum Cnidaria; class Anthozoa; order Scleractinia; family Rhizangiidae; genus Siderastrea; species Siderastrea radians. The sequence goes on along the minus strand of OZ024889.1, from coordinate 11,886,025 downwards.
CAGAAATGCTAGCGGTTTGTACAACATTGAACGGGGGAAGGGGTACCATCCTCAAAGGTGTCAAATGTCCCAAGAATTATTGTCCGAGGCTGTGTGATAAGCGATAACAAGGAATTTCTCGACAAGGCGTTGCAGTCACGCTAAAGGGAGGCAAATGCGTCACGACGTTGAGAGCGTCATTTTGGGGTTTTAATCGTGGGAATGGCAAATGAAACGTGTTTTAAGCCATTCTAGAATAAGAATACTGCAATGTAGGCTGAAAGTATAAAAGTATACACAGCGAGAACTGTTGATTTAATGGAAATAAAATCTTACCACCATGGTTTGTACAGTTCGCATCGATAATAATACCCGCGCTCGTGTCTATTACTTACCGAACGTGAGGAGACTTTCAGTTCGCAAAACAGCAGAACTTTGTAATGTTTCCAAGTCAACTGTTTGGCTTATAAGCAGAGAAACGCGACAGCGAAGTAAGCGTGCACTGGGACGAGCTTCACAGCGGGGTAGACCAAGGAAACTAACAGAAAAAGAGGCCCGCTTACTTTTGAGATGTGTAGCAAGATTACGCCACGAAGAAGGCAACTTCAACACTAGTAATGTCATGGATAGAGCAGGTATTTCGAAGCATGATGTTTCCGTTCGTACCGTCACCAGATTATTAAATGAAAACGGTTACTTTTACTTAGTGGCGAGAAAAAAGGGCATTTTGACGGCAGCTGACGTGAAAAATCGACTCTCGTGTGCAAAATATTGCAAAAAACATCGCCTAAAAACTATTGGACTGATCAAGTCTCCTTCTACTTGGATGCCACATCGTTTGCCCATAAAACAAATCCATTCGAGCAAGCATGTGCACCAAAGGGCAGAACATGGAGAAAAAAATTGGAGGGTCTGCTACGTGGCTGTACCTCAAAGGGACGAAAGGAGGGAACAGGAGGAAGTCTGGTGAGGGTGGTGGTTGCGATTTCTTATGGCAAGGGGGTCATAGCATGTGAGCCTTACGAAAGAATGTGTGGAGCCTATTTTGCGGATTTTATCGATAGAAACTCCAACCGCGTGTTTGAAGACGCGAATAAAGAAGGGAAACGAATTCTTATCCAGGACAGCGACCCATCACAAAACTCAGCCATAGCAAAAAGGGCCATGTTACGGGTGCAGTGTACAGTTATACACCCCCCGGGTACGCTCGCCAGACATTCATGTTATTGAAAACGCGTTCAATATCGCCAACAACTTGCGTAAGGAAGAGGCGAAGTTGAAGCGAATTAGTAAAGAGTCGTTCCAAGAGTTGAAAGAGAGCGTTATAAGGACAATCAAGGCGATCCCCATTGAAACAATTAACAATTTAATCTCGTCAATGAACACACGTATAGAAGCTGTAATCGCTAGTAGACGACATCGTCTGAAATATTAACGGACATTACAGTTTCAACAATCCGTATAAAAACCCAATGTATAAAAAAGATACAACGAAAGTTATGTCAATAAAATAACATAATTATGTATAAACTGATTGCGTACGTTGTCTCCATATACACGCTGTCGGGCGACTGCGTAGCTTCTTTACGAACTCTACGAATTTATCCCTTTTTGGAAAACTAACAAAGCGTGAAAAAGGAATGATTTACCCATTCAAGGCACTACATCCTCCAAATCTTCGATTTTCTGAACGTATTTATAGAAAAGCAACGACGTATCTTAGTCTATCGACCCCACGCTAATAAGACACTTCCGGTGCTTGAAGTACCAGTGCCTGAGCGCCACGATTCACCATTTCGCACATCAATTTCACCACACTGGGATGTGCAATAGCGCTACATTCCTAATAGAACGATTCTGTGGAATATGTAGAATGCTAGTTATGATGGATTTGTTAATTTGTCCCGTACGAACGGCACAGTGTTTACTCAAAATGGTGAACCGTCTTAGAAACAAAGGAATTGTTTATCAATTATAATCTCTCCTAAAAAGTGACGGTTCACCATTTTAACAACCTCCCCTGAGAACACTTTGGCTTCTAATCTCTTTTTCTGCGCTAAAATACTTTCTACGCTGTTGTCAGATTTCAAAGAAATCGAATGTAAGAAAAGGAAGTTTAATAGCAACCTAATTTTTTGGGCAGTGAAATGGTGAACCGTTGGTTCATTAGCTCTTTTCACCGGGTTTGTCAAACATCACACGACTTCTCCCCCTTCTCCCCTTTGCAATGTTGAAAAGACCAGAAAATGTCCATTTTTCTGGCAGAAATGCCAGCGGTTTGTACAACATTGAACGGGGGAAGGGGTACCATCCTCAAAGGTGTCAAATGTCCCAAGAATTATTGTTCGAGGCTGTAGCTCCCACTCGCATTCTAAAAATATGGCGTGATCTCTGCCAAATGCTCGTCGATTTGAGGAAAGACCCTTCAAGTGGTCAACTAGCTCTCACCCGCATTAAATACAGAGAAAATGTAAGCGAATTGTCCATGAAAAGGGCTATTTTTTGCACTTGAAACAAAAGTTCATTGGAGGTACTATGCAAGTCTTCCAGATCTGGTTCAATTTTTGCGCGAGAAAAAAGATTTATTCAAGGCACCTTCTTTAGAACGAGGGGATCTGGACCTAGTTTATATACCGACAAACATTGCTGGATAAGAAAAACAAACATGGCGACAGTTTTGGAGGTTTCGAAGAGGTTTTACATCAGTGTTTCCCTTCTCGTGAGTTCTCAAAGACGGTCACAGTTCACAGACTCGACCAAGGAAAAAAACAGCAATTTTCAAGCGTTCTTGGATGTATCTTATTGGCAAGAAATGTCTCTTTTTATGGACGATTTGTGTACATCGAACTTCCCTGTATTTAATGCGAGTCGGAGCTAGATAACCACTTGAAGGGTTTTTCTTGAAATCAAAGAGCACTGGGCATGAATTACGCCATATTTTGAGGCAAACTATGACTAATGGCTGTAGCTTTGGAGCCTCGAACATCGAACATTGTGGGAAATAAGTAGACGAATGGCTTTTGAATTGTTTTTACGTCAGAAGTATAGCTTAACCACTACTGAACATGTCTCAAGTCGGAGCTAGGGAATAATCGTATTTGTTGTATTTTGGAAATCGCATACATTTTCTCACACGATTCCGCCGCCATTAAGGACGCAATGCGCACGCGCGTCCCCCATTTTGAGCCAAATTTCTGGCAATGGAGTATAGAAACCAAACTAATTACAAGGTTGGCAATACTAAAAAGGGCAAGCTTATTAGGCAGAAATGTCAAGAACTATTTCTCCTTAGGGAATATTGAAATATTGGCCAGGTGAATAGCTCATTTGCCAAAGTGACATCCCTGCAATAGATCAGTTTAAATTGGTCCATTCATCACTACAGCACAAATTACGGGGAATTTAGGGGAAAAGGTGCGCCCTTTTCATCCCCTTCCAGTTTCAATTTGTTTATAAAGCTACAGAGAAGCTAGAAGGTGATCACAGTAATCTCGCGTTGCACAGCAATACAAATGTCTGCAATGATGAAGGCTTCACTTGCCTCAGTTTGTAATTTTAATTGTCTACTGATGAGTCCTAGAAGACTAGGACAACACCTACTCTCCTGACTAATCCCTGGCCTATAGTCTTCAAGTATAGGAAAAAGCAAACATTAAACTTAGACAAACAAAAGTAATGGAGTTGTAGAGTGATGGCTGCAGAAACCTTGACCTAGTCCATACTTGTGCTGGATCAAAATTGTACAACACACCCCATTCAAAGGAAAACAAATGACCCGCCCCCTGCTGCTCCTTCCCCCCTCCTCCAATACTTTCCGACCAGCCCTTAACATGTTTGGTTTTTTCTTGTAGTTTCAAGCCCTCGTTTTCGCGATGTTGCCAGTGGGTAGGAATGACATGCTCTTGTCACCTATTGATACAAAAAGACGTACATGCTTATTTCTGCGCTTACCTTGTGCAGCAAAGGCGCCTCCTTTTTCATTCCACATCATGAACAAGAAGAAAAGCATTTTCAAGATACAGAAGCACTGATGGTTGCCCATCACTCCCTAATTAGAGACCATTATAGAAAAAGGTTATTTAAAAAATATTAAATTTTAAACAATGCTAGATTGAACAATCAAGGCCATAAAGCCAGCAACTGTGGAAAAAGTTTTCCCTATAAGAAGGCGAAAAACTCTTTCCCATTGTATAGCACTGTTTTTCCTCTTATTAGATGGTACTCTTTTCCCCAGTATCACCTTGTCCAGGTCTTAGGCTGGGCTAGCTAGACTAGCCGAAAATAACCTGGCCTCCAGCGTTAGTGCATGCTAATTTAATCCACCCCTTACCCCTTCCCAGTTTCGCAGAATTCTAGCAGTAAAATGAACAAATCTTCCAAGAATAAAGAACTTCGTGAAAAAACGGTTCTGAAACTCTCAAAACGACTTCAGATCAACCATTGATAGGCATAAGTGGTAATAACCCTCTTAGTCCACAACCACTATTAAGCTTCTGGACGTGGGTTCTTTTGTGATAAGCGGTATTCCTTCTGCCTTTATTTCATTTTGTGCTGTTCTAAGCCACGCTCACACCTCAGAATATGTAGCCTTACCGCAACTATATATAGCTGAATAAATATTTTAGTTACACTTCACTCGGGAGGTAATCGCGAGTTCTTCGACAAATCTTACGAGACGAAAATTTAAAACGGTTCCTTTCCCCTTTTTGAATTTTGCTAGGTAAACCTTTTTTTCGCCAATGAGAGATGTTGAGATACCCAAAACATCGCCCTGTTTGTTTTCCCATTTAATGAACGAGCACTAATTCATCGAAAGTTGATTTACTGACACAAACAATCCACTTAAACCCTCCAAGCGTTATTCCGTTGTAAATTAGTATTTTGCTGATCCTGATCGTCAAAATCCTTTGCATTCGTCATAAAATTTTCTTTCTCGTCTAGAGCTCTCAAAACGTACGTGGTGAATGGGGACATATATTATACCGACATATATTGGGCCGTACCCCACCTTGTCCATTCACCTTAATCTATGTTCTTTCTAATTTTTTAATTTGAAAAGGATTTAATATTATTGCCCTTATTGCAACTGAGCTGTTTCAATAATTAGAGTGTACACAAGTAGAATAGTAGGGACCGAATTATCCCCTTTTTTGCGCAGGGTTCTCATTAACGTGCGCAGGAATGAATTAACGTCGATGACGTCATAGGTATTGTCTTTATCTTATGAATAAAATGCGCAGGATTCTCATTAGCGTGTGGGGGGAATAAATAAAGTAGGTGACGTCATAGGCTATTGGTGTATGGAGACATATATAATACGGACATATATTGGGCTGTACCCCACCACGTTCATTCACCTTAATCTACGTTCATTTTTATTTTGTTAAATTGAAAAGGATTATTATTGCCCTTATTGCACTGGGCTGTTTCAATAATTGGTTAGACTGAACAAAACAACAGCGTTCTTGTATAAATTTCTACCTCAAAAGCGTTTCAATTTCCCAATTTTTTTTTCATGTTTCTCACTTACTTGCCAGTTTTGGGGATATTTCCAAAGTGCAATGGGACATCCGAAAATATTCGAGTGTTTGGAGTGTTCGTGGTGGTATTGTTACATTAACCACGCCGTGTTTTGCCAGTTTTGCTTGATACTCCTAAACCACCTTGCGGGTTTAAAAATTTCATACCTGTTTCTTTCTTCCCACCAGTGAAACTTTCTTAGTGCAATTTTGCCAAGACTTCCTGTTCTCTATATGTATGCAGAAAGAAATGAATCGCTGGTACCAACGTTTTCGTTTTGGCTACCACACTTATTGAGGAAACAAAAAAAGAAAAGAAAGTCGCAAGAAATCAGCCATAAGCTGGATTTTCGGTTTTATCCCCAGGAAAGCGAAGAAATTCAGCTTTGAATAATCCAGCCTTTAGGCTAAACGTGGCGAATGTTTGTTTGTTTGTTTGTTCGTTTGTATTTGGTTTTTGTTTCTTCTTTGGTTTTCTTCGATTTTTGTTACTTCTCCCTTGTTTTGTTTTGTTTTTTTTGTTTCTTTCGTTGTTTATAACGTAAGGTTAATTGTTGTTGAAGTCGCGAAAGAAGATGCCGTCTTTATACGTAAGCCTTTTGGTGTTATTAAATCACATCATGAAGAAAAAGTTACTTACAAATACGCGGGCGCCTTTTCTGAAGGGCCAAAGAGTCAAAGCTCTCTTGCTCTTGAGTTGTAATTACTGACACTTTCTCTGAGCTCTGTCAGAATAAACGAAACTACCATGAGAAATAGCTATTGTTTTGTCATTTTATTTTTATTATTTTCTAAAAAGAGATGAGAAACAAAAGTCTCTTTGGGAACTGAATATCTTCAAGGTAAAAACCTTGTCTGTTTTGGGACGGCCTTATATCCACGAAATGAATTTGCCGAATTTTTTTAAATTGCTGCCATTTTCCCCGAATGGTTCCTCTTGAATCCAGCCTCTCCTTTCGCGCCCGCCAGCGAAAATGGCGCAAACGAGTTCTTGCACGCGCACTCATTTTGCCGCTGTGTCATCTCCAAGGACCCTGGAGATCCGTTTTGTCATCTCAAGGTAAAGTACTTATTCTGCTCAGATTCTGTATTTGGATTGATAAAAGTATATCCCATTCGCCAAAAATATAAAATAGGCGGCTTTTTTCACTTTTTTTGCCTGTTTTTTTCACCAGAGAGATAATGACAAACACATACAGGAGCACAAGGTAAACGAAAAGAACGTTTCTTCTCCGCACTAGGAATTTAAATGCTTTATAAACATAAGCACAAGTCCAAGGAAAACGAAATTAGTCGTTTTTCTTCTGCTCATGCTTATGTCGCGTTTATTCCTAGTGCGGACAACAAAAGTAGAAACATTCTCTACTTTTTCGTTACGTTTTTGCTCATACATAAACTATTTTCGCTTAAACTTAACTTCCTGTGCTTTTCACACGATGAAGTTGTGAATTTAACTGCGCTAAAAAGCGTTATGTAACAGCAGTCACATGAATCACATGTGAAACTCCTGCAAAAAGGCTATAATTTCCATTTAGTGTGTTCTTAAAGCAACGTTGAGGTCCCTCTTGAGGGCATTGCGTTACGTATCTACACCTTTTCTTCGTGACAGACAGGTCTTTGACCTTTTTTGTAATCCATGAGGCGCTTGTAAGGCCCAGTGATATGAGGCTACTATTCAATACTGACTTTACCAGTAACTTACACCGAAAGTGAAAACGTTGCCATCAGAGTTTACCAAAGTCTGAACTTCTTATTTTTTTACGGTATTCAGATCCAGGCATGACCAGCATATGCTGAGGCTTTCTTCTCAGTGCACAAAAACGAGATCAAATCCTTTAGCAAACAGTTTACTAACGGGATCGACGAAACTGCGACAGACACACTGGCAGAGCACTCGCCTAACACTTTAAATCTAGAATGCAGCGACTGTGCAGTTGTACGATTCTTGACAAGATGAGTGCAGCAGGGGTGGATCCAGGATTTCACATGAGTGATTTGCCCCAACTCTCGGAATTCCGAAGGGGAGGGGGGGGGGGTACGTCCACTGGAATTCCGAGGACATGGGGGGTTTATGTCGACTGGAATTCCGAGGACATGGGGGGGGGGTCATTGGACTGGAATTCCAAAGGCATACGGGGGTTTTCCGGAGAGTAACTTCCAGTTTGGTGTAGTTAAGTCTCTTCAAGAAAGACTCGTCAAAAACGACTTATCTAAGGACGATGATTCACTCGTAAACCCAAGACACGTTTAACTCAATCAACACGCCGGAGACACATTTCAATGGTCATGGTCAATAAAATGTTTATGCTAACATGACGGCTGAAAGCTGTTCACTTGCCAGTAGATCGGTCACAAAAGCGATCGTAGGCTTTTCTTCGATTGTTTTGCTCGAATACAATACTGTAGATCCCAGCAAAGGGTTTTCAGCCCCTATATTAAAGCAGATATCATCGAGACACATGTGAAATTGTTGCGTTACATACCATGCGACGTTCATTGAAAAGGTCAGATTTCACGCGTTATGCAAATTTGATGCGCTTTGATCAGATTACATTCACTATTTTGTACAAATTCTTTTAAAGTTGTCATTGACTTTGAATTTCGATTTTGATCGAATGATAAAGTGCGGGGAAAAAGTTTGATTTGTTCTCGCGCAATTTATTTGAGGCCGCAGTACAGTATGCAAATTGCGTTCACTGTGAACTAAAAATAATTGCAGGAAAAAAAGCTTGCTATTTTACTCTAATTCACATGGTAAACAAAATGCACCATCGAGATATTTAGAGTATGCTAGCCAGGGAAATCTTTTTAGCCAGCTCCACACAAAATGACGGTTAGAATTCGAGCATTCCACTGACACTGGGAAGTCAAATAGCTCACCTGGTTTCCACACATTCTCTATGAACTTGAGCTTGTCCTGGTCCGAATATGAGCTGATTTCCTTGAAAACCAAGCCAATATCGTACTGAGAACAGTCCTTCTTCCGACAAACTGGCTCGCCTCGAACCATGGTTTATAAATCAAAATCATGTCTTCCTCCGTAGCAAGTTAACGATGAACTCTAATCGGAACTCAACAAGAACAAACGAAGAGACTTCCAGGGAGAGGCTTCCCTTTTATATATACGATTGTCAGTAGTTTCCACGGTAGTTTGCGGCCTGAATAGCCAATCACAACCGAGTTTGAGTAGTTCGCAAGACAATGTGAGTGTTTCTGGCCAATCGAAGTGGGTTTTGAGTGATTTGTGACAAGATCCATATACCATTCAGTCCCACCCACTGGGTACAAACTTGCTCCGGTCGTGCCTACGAATTTTTTTGCGTTGTTCTCGGAAGTATCGACAAAGGGACGAAACCGTGCGAACGGAGACTCGTCGAATTCGCTCAAGAGGGGCTGGGTTTGCTGTGTGATCGACGGAATAACGAGATGCGACGCTTTTTTCTTTGTTTTATTTCATAATAAACAATAAAACAAGGAGGATAATTGATTTCTTGAACTACAATAAAGACCCTTTGAAATAACAAACGCAGGTTTGGAAACATTTGAGTGATTTCTGGAAATCACTTGAACTACTCTGGATCCACCCCTGGTGCAACTGGTTTGCGACTCACGAGAAAACTTCTTATTTTCGTTGGTTAAGTTAATGACAAAAGCAAGTACCTAAACAGTTGTTTTCAGAAAGAACAACTCTGAAGCAACAAATACAAGGTCGCTGAATCGAGGGAAAAACTAAAGCTAACCGGACACCTTTTTCGACAACGTTAATGTGCTCTATCAAAGGCAAGATCATCGTATGAAACTTACCGCCTTAACGCCAAAACACGCTGCAAATTTCCAACCCGATTTGTCTGCTCATTGTAAAAGGCAGGTTGTATTGTGTGTCAAATAAGTGCATCTAAAGTACAATCTGGTACAAATACGTATAAGTCAAATATAAAAGTGTAAAAAAAGTATAATATCTTCTTATCTGTTCTTCTCACTGTTTTAGTATAAATCGAATGAATTTTCTCAGCAGTACCTTACTAATTGAGAAATGCAAGCGAGGAATATTAGCATAATTAATAACAAGAAAAAAATGAGTGTTATTCAGTGGTGTTTATACATGAAGCGTTTAAGCACAGGCAATAAGCTGACATTTAGCAAAACTAAAATTACAAATTAAACTTTGTGACTGTTCTTCTCCTTCTACAAGAAGCGTTCTATTACTTTTATCTTTCGATTGCACAAATGAAGCCCAGATCTATGAGAATTCTATTAAAGAATAACCGCACCATTCACCGACCAGAGAAGTTACGTAGACAGGTGTAGCAATGACATTTTTATTTGTTTTTTTGCGAAAATGAAAATTAGTTGCCATTAACGTTTAGCAGATTTTAGACTTCTTATTATTCAGATCTATGCATGAGCCGATGGTAAAGTTTTCTTCTCAGTTTGTTGATAAAAAAGCAAATATTTGCTTCGACCGTGTTCACAGAGTAGTTACCAACAATAGAACTAAAAAGGAGCTTTATACGTTTGTTTTAAAATGGTTCCTTGGAACTTTGCTACAGCTTTTTTTTAAGGGAAAATAAAATACTTAAGTTATAACTAGCCCATAAATAACTAATCAGTAAGAGATTATCATGATGATGATAAAGCACAGAGGGTAACTTAAAAGTTACCGTCTGTGCTTTAAAAATCACTTTTCATGTTATATAGGAAATAAGAGCGACTTTCAATAAAAATCAAGCAATATCTCAATTTCGCGGCAGTAGTTGAAAAATCGATTTCTTTCGTATTTTGCATCTAATTAGGTATTGGTAAAGCTAGAAACCTGATGTGGTTCGTTTTCGCCAGACGCGCTTTATTTTCGAAAAAAACGAGGAAATCGATTCTCAGGCTTGGGAGGTCAAAATCACAGGAAATTAATCTTCAAAATCAGTACTATAACCTTGCATCGCGCTGGTAAACTAAAGCGCGGAGAAAAAGATAGGCACTTTCTATCGACAGAACAAGTCTTTGCCATTAACTAGACAGTTGTGAAACAGCAGTACTGAAATGTAGTGAACACAAACAATTCCAAACTAAAAGGCAGGTTTTGATGATCACGTAGAAACTGATCTGGAACCTAACTTCTGTGAAATAATTTAACATGTGCCATAATTGTAAATGGTCTCAATCCTCATTCAATAGACAGCACAAACATTGAAATAAACCATACCTTGAAACTGGCTTGGGTTAGCCGTACTAAATTGCTTAACCAAATTTGGGTATATGATGTCACAGGTGTAACATATTAGATGTCACGTTTTCTAGTGGTTTGCACAGAGAGCTCCTCACAACGATAACACCAGTATCGTTGAACTTTTTCTTTTTCCTCTACCTTTTTTGAGATCAACCGAACATTTTAGTTTGAAGCCATCATCAAGCATCAAGCAACGACGAAGAAAAGAGAGATTGTGTCGCTTAACACGGAAATTTTGGTGTATTTCGGTATGCGGCAAAGTTGAACGTCATTAAGCCCCATTTGTTAAAGTTCGCTCTGTTCCATGTCTTCCCATAGACATCAGCATGGATAACCGAAGCCAGTTTCAAGGTATAGTTTAGTTCAATGTTTCTACTGTCTATTGAACGAGGATTGAGACCATTTGGAGTTATGGCACATGTTAAATTATTTCACAGAAGTTAGGTTCCAAATCAGTTTCTACGTGAACATCAGAACCTGCCTTTCAGTTTGGAATTGTTTGTGCTCATTAAATTTCGCTACTGCTGTTTTGTAACTGTTTAGTTAATGAAAAAGACTTGTTCTGTTAATAAGAAGTGGCTATCTTTTTTTCCGCGCTTTAGTTTACCAGCGCGATGCAAGTTTATAGTACTGATTTTGAAGATTAATTTCCTGTGATTTTGACCTCCCAAACCCGAGAATCGATTTCCTCGTTTCTTTCCAAAATAAAGCGCTTCTGGGGAAAACGAACCACATCAGGTTTCTATTTTTGCCAATACCCTTTTACGTGCAAAATATAAAAGAAATCGATTTTTCAACTTCTGCCGCCGAATGGTCGATGTTTACTGAAAGTCGCTCATAAAAGTTTATTTATCGAAACGTTAAGAAGTTTTAAGAAGGTTTTCTTATAGCCTACGCTTAAATTTAATCAGAAAAAAGCGAACCCCTACGTTTATTTTTCTGCTGTAAATCATTATTTCAATCTATTCGTAGGTGTGTAGTTATTCTTTGTCTGTACCGACGTAGGAGAAAGAAAATAACGCGTTTTTCTTCTCAAAGGAAAAATATGCGCCAACTTTTTTTCTTATGCAACCACTTAACGCCCTAGTCTTAAAAAGAGTTTTGTTAGAAAAACGTTTTTCCTGGAATACGAAATGTGCTCCGAAACTGACGTACACTGATCTTACCACCATTTTCACTACTACGCGACTTTTATTTTCCAAACACCTCTGAGCACTTTGCAATACGCTTCCGTCAATCATACCTTATATGGGAAGTGTGTGATTTTACCGCAATTGAATTGAGCTCGAAGGAATAAAGATGGCACCAAATTATCCCGCAAATTTGCGCTGGCGAGTCATATTTTGACTAGTAAGAGGTTTTAGAGTCGTTGATGTTGCAGGAATACTCCACGTTTGGCAGACATTTGTAAAGAAAATTCGACATTTCTTCAGAAGTACCTGGGTATCCTGTGGTGTAAATTGCTCCAAAGCGGAAAAGTGGTCCCTACATTTTGTAGTCGACTTCCCGTTCTCTTTATGTAGACCTGAACTGAGCTACTGAATATTATCTAAATACATTTTTTGACCTTTCAGGTACCTAATGTGAGTGAAACTCGTAGCTTTACGTGGAGCAAAATGTCTCCATTTATTTTTTGCAGACTCGATTACTGGCTGATCTCAGATAATTTGCATGATTTAGTTTCAAAAGTTGACATTCTAGCTTCAATTAAAACTGATCACTCTTCGATAGTATTAGAGCTCGAGGATTTTCAAGATTGCTACAGAGGACCAGGATTTTGGAAGTTAAATCGACTTCTCTACTGACCAGACCAGACTATGTGGACATGATAAACAACGAATTGCCAATTTGGTTAGAGGAAGCGAACGACTTGTCAAGTACTAGATGGGACTGGATAAAATTCAAGATTAAAACGAGTTCAATCGCTTACTCAAAAAAGGTATCAAAGGACCGTAAACAGCAGGAGGAAGAACTTAATTTTAAATACCAAAGCGCGTTTAAACGTCTTCAGGAAAACCCAAATGATGAAGCAAGACTAGAAGCAGAAAACCTAAAAAATGAGCTCGAAGCTCTGTATGATAAAAAAGTTGAGGGGATTATCATCCGATCCCGAGTAAGATGGCATGAGCATGGGGGGAAAAATAGTAAATATTTTCTAAATTTGGAAAAACGAGATAGCATTAAGAAGCATATTAGAGAATTGCATGTCAGTGGTACGATTTCCACGAATCCTTTTGAGATAATGGACGCTCAAAACCGTTTTTACAGCAAGTTGTACAGTAAACAAACCATTAATTTGGATGGTGAAGACACCAAGATATTTTTTGAAAACTCCAACATTTTAAGACTCTCAGACGAATTGAGCGCGTCTTGCGAAGGGAAAATAACTTTACAGGAGTGCGAAAATATTTTAAGTTCTTTTCAAACAGATAAAACGCCCGGGAATGATGGACTCCCCATAGAATTTTATAAAGCATTTTGGCCTTTAATAGGTAAATTGATGACTGAATGAAGCCTTTAATGAAGCCTTTGATAAAAAAGAAATGTCTTCTTCACACTTATTGAAAAGAAAGCCCGATTTGTCCACTCATTGGTAAAGGCTCATTGGTAGGCTGTGTGGCCAATATTTGCATCTAACGTACACGACAAGGTGGTAGAACTACGTATAAGTCAAGAAAATATCTTCTTACCTTCTTCTTTCAGTGTTTTAGCAGAAATCGATTGAACCTTATCAGAAACTCCCTAATTGAAAGATGCAAGCGAGAAATATTAGCATAATAAATAACGAAAAAGAAAAACAAGACAAGTCCAATTTAGTGGTCAAGCTCACATTTAGCGAGAGCGAAATTAAAACTCTGTGACTGTTCATCTGTTCCTTTTTGCAGCGTTCTACTAGACATTATTGTTTTTATCTTTAATAGTCAGTTTTCGATTGCACAAATGAAGCCCACATCTATGAGTCCAATATATAAAGAATAACTGGACTATTCGTCGACCGGGTCGAGAAGTTACTCGTAGACAGGTGTCGCAATGACTTTTTCATTTGTTCTTTCGGAAAGTGAAAATTAGTTGTCATTAACGTTTAGCAAAGTCTAAACTTCTTATTATTTAGATCTATGTTTGACCAGCAGATGGTAAGGCTTTCTTTTCAATTTGTTAACAAGCGGCATATATTTGCTTCATGTTCACTGACTGACTTTTCCACTGGCGACTACTAAGCTTCTCCTATGGTTTTAAAAGAGTTTCTTAAAACTTTGTGAGAGCTCCTCTATTAAAGGTTTAAAGATAATGAAAATTTCACAAACAAGTCCATAATTTGCCGACAAGGAAGAGATACTAACGATGATAATAAAGCATCGATTGAAACTTAATCGTCTTTGATATTATATGTCAAACATTTATTCAATGGTAATAAAGGGTCTGATTTATCAAATCGTAGTGAATGTTTTTCTCATAGCCAAGGGTAAAATTATGTCAGAAAAAATTAACTCCTACATCTATATTTTTCTGTTGGATTATTTCAATCTATATTTTTCTACCTTTTTCTGTTGGATTATTTCAATCTATTTGCAGCTGTGTTATAATTATTTGTCTGTCAAACGGGATTCGAAGAAAGAAATAACATGCTTTTCTTTTTAAAGGAAAATGTGCGCCAACGTTAGTTCTGCTCATCATTAAGCGCCTAAGTGTTCAAACGGAGTGTTGTTAGAGAAAACTGCAAATTGGGAGACGAAATGTGGGTGAACAATCGGGTAGCTCGGTATCCTGTGGTGCAAATTGTTCCAAAGGGTGAAAGTTGTCACTACATTTTGAAATCGACTTCCCGTTCTCTTAATGCAGACCTAAACTGAGCTACTGAAAATTATTTTAATAAGTGTTTGGGCTTTAAGTTGCCTAATATCAGTGAATCAAAAAAGGCAAACATATGTTGATTATCCAAAAGTCGAAAGCAATAAACCTATTCATTTATCTGTTTAACCAAACATTTAACTGAAACAGCAGCACGAAGCAACACGAGCTTTTCAATTTCCGATGTTATGCAGAACATTGAGGAACGAGCCTTGAAAACTTACAAACGAACTCTATGACTGTGATCCCGTAAGGTGGATAACACCTTTACTGCTGTACACAAGAAAGAAATCGACTTTTTCACGGCATTATAACGGACATGTCTAGTCCTTGCAGACAGTTCACCAGGAGGATTGACGGAAAAACGAGTGAGAAACCGATAGAGTACTCACCCAGTTATCCTACAATTCTCTATGCCTCACAAAGCAACAATTGTGCGAACTTTCGAGTGCAGCTTTCGTTTGCCACTCTCCAAACGATAACTTGTTCTCGTCGTTTTTAGGCTAACGACGAAAACAAGTTGCTAAACAGTTTTTTTTTTCGAAAGAACAAAGCTGAAGAAACACATACAGGACCACTCAACCTAACAAAACGAAAACTAACCCGAAGACTATTGCATGTTGCATTTTTTTTAGCCCGATTTGTCCACTCATTGGTAATGGCTTGTTGTATTGTGTGGCCAATATTTGCATCTAACGTACACGAAAAGGTAGTAAAACTACGTATAAGCCAAGAAAAAAAGCGTTAAAAAGGCAAATATCTTCTTACCTTCTTCTTTCAGTGTTTTAGCAGAACTCGATTGAACCTTGTCAGAAACTTCCTAATTGAAAGATGCAAGTGAGGAATATTAGCATAATAAATAACGAAAAAGAAAAATAAAACAAGTCCAATTTAGTGGTCAAGCTGACATTTAGCGAGAGCGAAATTAAAAATTCTCTGACTGTTCATCTGTTCCTTTTTGCAGCGTTCTACTAGACATTATTGTTTTTATCTTTAATAGTCAGTTTTCGATTGCACAAATGAAGCCCAGATCTATGAGTCCAATATATAAAGAATAACTGGACCATTCGTCGACCGGGTCGAGAAGTTACTCGTAGACAGGTGTCGCAATGACATTTTTATTTGTTCTTTCGGAAAGTGAAAATTAGTTGTCATTAACGTTTAGCAAAGTCTAAACTTCTTATTATTTAGATCTATGTTTGACCAGCAGATGGTAAGGCTTTCTTTTCAATTTGTTAACGAGCGGCATATATTTGCTTCATGTTCACTGACTGACTTTTCCACTGGCAACTACTAAGCTTCTCCTATTGTTTTAAAAGAGTTTCTTAGAACTTTGTGAGAGCTCCTCTAATAAAGATTTAAAGACAATGCAAATTTCACAAACAAGTCCATAAGTTGGCGACAAGGAAGGGATACTAACGATGATAATAAAGCACCGATTGAAACTTAATCGTCTTTCATATTATATGTGAAACATTTATTCAAACGTAATAAAGGGTCCGACTTAACAAATCATAGTGAATGTTTTTCTCATAGCCAAGGGTCAAATTATGTCAGAAAATAATCAACTCCTACATCTATATTGTTCTGTTGGAAAACGTTATTTCAATCTATTAATTCTTTGCCTCTACAAATGGGATTCGAAGAAAGAGATAACGTGTTTTTCTTTTTAAAGGAAAATATATTGCGCCAACGTTTCTGCTAATCATTAAACGCCTAAGTATTCAAACGGAGTGTTGCTAGAGAAAACTGCAAATTGGGATACGAAATGTGGGTGAACTATCGGGTAGCTCGGTGTCATGTGGTGCAAATTGTTCCAAAGGGTGAAAGTTGTCACTACATTTTGAAATCGACTTCCCGTTCTCTTAATGCAGACCTAAACTGAGCTACTAAAAATTATTTTTAAAATGTTTGGGCTTTAAATTGCCTAATATCAGTGAATCAAAAAAGGCAAAACATATGTTGATTATCCAAAAATCGAAAGCAATAAACCTATTCATTTATCTGTTTAACCAAGCATTTAACTGAAACAGAAGCATGAAGCAACATGAGCTTTCCAATTACCGATGTTGTGCAGAATATTGAGGAACGAGCCCTTAAAACCTACAAACGAACGCTATGACTGTGATCCCGTTAGGTGGACAACAGCTTCTCCGTTGTACACAAGAAAGAGATCGACTCTTTTCGTGGCATTATAACGGAAACACTCCTTGTAGATAGTTCACCGAAGGGATTGACGGAAAAACGAGTGACACAAACTGATAGAGGACTCGCCCATCCTACAGTTCTCCGTGTCTCACGAAAGCAACAATTGTGCAAACTTACGGGTGCAACTCTCGTTTGCCACTCACCAAACAACAACTTGTTTTCGTCGGTTATAGGCTAACGACGATAACAAGTGCCTAAACAGTTGTTTTTCGAAAGAACACAAAGAAGTAGCACATAAAAGACCGCTGAGCCTAACAAAACGAAAACTAAGCCGAAGACAATTGCATATTGCAATTTTTTTAGCCCGATTTGTCAACTCATTGATAAAGGCTTCTTGCATTTACAAGAGGAGGTGGTCTTACTACGTATAAGTCAAGAATAAAAGCACTAAAAAGGCAAATATCTTCTTACCTTCTCTTTTCAGTGACTTAGCAGAAATCGACTAAACCTTGTCAGAAACTTGCTAATTGAAAAATGCAAGCAAGCGATATTAGCATATAAATTAATAACAAAAAGGAACACCAAGACGAGTCCAATTAGTGGTGTTTTTAAATGGAGCTCTTAGGTTCAGGCAATAAGCTGGAAATTAGAGCGGAATTAAAACCTCTGTGACTCTTTATCTGTTCCTTCAAGTAGCGTTCTACTAGAAATTATTATTTTTATCTTAAAAGGTCAGTTTTCGATTTCACAAATGAAGTCCAGATTCGATGAGTCCAATATATGAAGAATAACTGGACCATTCGTCGACCGGGTCGAGAAGTTACTCGTGGATAGTGTCGGAATGATATTTTTATTTGTTCTTTCGGAAAGTGAAAATTAGTTATCATTAGCATTTAGCAAAGTATAAACTTCTTATTATTCAGATATATGTTTGACCAGCAGATGGTAAGATTTTTTTTTTTCAATTTGTGAATGAGCGGCAGATATTTGCTTCGTGCTCACTGACTGGTTTTCTACTCGCAACTACGCTTCTCCTAGAGTTTCGTGGAACTCTATTATGGAGAAGATAATGCAAATTCCACAACACTCCCGTAAGTTGCCGATAAGGAAGGGACAATAACGATGATGATAACGCACCGAGTGAAACTTAAATCGTCTTTCATATTATATGTGAAACATTTAGCCAAAGGTAGTAAAGGTTCATTTTTCAAAACATAGTGAATGTTTTTCTCATAGTCAACGGTCAAATTATGTCAGAAAAAAATCACTCAACTCCTACATCTATATTTTTCTGTTCTAAATCATTGTTTCAATCTATTCGCAGCTTTGTTATAATTCTTTGTCTGTACAACCTGAATGGGATTTGCAAAGAGCGATAACGTGCTTTTCTTTTTTAAAGGGAAAATATACACCAACGTTTCTCTTAAACATTTTAAGCCTTAGTATTCAAAAGGAGTGTTTCAGTGTTAGAGAAAATACTAGAAATTTGGATATGAAACGTTGGTGAACAACCGAGTAGCTGGATATCCTGTGGTGCAAATTGCTCCAAAGCGTAGAAGTTGTCACTACATTTTGAAGTCGACTTCCCGTTCTCTTTATGCAGACCTAAACTGAGCTGCTGAACATTATTTAAATAAATGTTTAGGCTTGAAGTGACTGTTCTTCTGTTCCTTTAAGCAACGTTCTATTACAAATCATTACTTTTCCCAAGACGGTTATTTAGTCTTCGAGTGCACAAAATAAAGCCTAGAAATAGAAGACCATTATTTAAGAATAAGGGCGTCATCAGTATATTGATCACAGGAGGGTTTGTAGACAGGTGTCGGAATAATATTTTTATAAGCTCTTTTACGGTTTGAAAGTGAAAAAACGTTGTTACTGGCGTTTAGCAAAGTTTAATCTCCTTATTCTTTCTCGGTATTCAGATCGATGCATGGCCATCTGATGATAAGGTTTTCTTCTCAGTTTGTTAATAATGAAGAAGTGAATATTTTCCTCCTTCGTGTTCACAGAGTGAAAAGCAACATTGTGACTGCCTAAAATGGAGCTTATCTTTTTGTGTTATGAGTTCTTTACAAACTGTTGTGTCATTAAACTTTGACCCTTCACGTATCACGCGTTCGTAGTTTTACATTTAGGCATGCGCACTGGTAGCACACTAGAGGATTAAACATGGATGTTCGTTGAATCGTTGTCGTTGTTTCTTGTCCGTTTTCAATAATCCGAGATTGGTGTCAGAAGTGTGTTTCTAGTGATGACTACAAAGCAAAAGTGATGCATGACTACCCAAAGCTGTTCACAGGACTTGGAATGATGAAAGAAGAGTACACCATCAAGTTAAAGGATGAGACAAAACCCTTTGCACTAACAGTTCCGAGAAAAGTCCCCGTACCACTGTATGAAGAAACCAAGCATGAAATTACAAGAATGATAGAGAGTGGAGTGATATCGCCAGTGGACCACCCAACTGATTGGTGCGCCCCAATGGTTGTAACCCCAGGGACCGCGCGAGGGGTCTAGTAGTTTGGTGTCTTTGTACTTTTTAGTATAGCGTTGATTCGTTACTTATACCGGTCTATTTGATGGGTAAAAACTGACAACTTTTAACACTTTTGGCCGCCCTAGATGCATTGATAGTCACTAAAGAGGACAAAAATTTCGCGTGAGGCTCCACCCCCTCCCCCCTTCCTCACACTTGAGCGATCGAGTTAGCCCCCCACTTTAAAATTGGTCGCGCGGTCCCTGAACCCCCAAGCCAAATGGTAAAGTCAGAGTATGTGTGGACTTACCTAAGCTCAATGAGTAAGTTCAACGCGAGAATAATCCCCTCCCATCTGTAGACCTCACCCTGGGAAAGCTTGCAGGTGCAAAGTACTTCACAGGCTGGATGCAAATTACGGAGTTTGGCAAATAAAATTGTCCGAAAGCTCAAGACCACTCACAACCTTTATCACACCTTGGGGTTGGTATTGCTTTAACGTGCTGCCCTATGGAATAAGCTCAGGTTCAGAAAAGTTTCAGAAATGCATGATCAGAATCCTCGAGGGACTTGAATGCAAGGAGTTGAATGCAACATTGACGATGTCCTAGTTCATGCTCCCACCCGAGAGCTACATGATTACAGATTAGAGAAAGTGCTAGAGCGGCTAACCAATGCTGGTGTTACACTAAACATCGACAAGTGTACCTTCAGAGTGCCTAAGGCCACGTTCCTGGGTAATGTTGTTAGCACAAATGGCATTGAGGTGGATCCAGAGAAAGTTTCAGCAGTGGTAAACCTACCAGCACCCACGAATGTCCACGAAGCCCGTGTATTCTTAGGGACAGTCAACCACCTGGGCAAGTTTGCAGAGCATTTAGCCGATAAGACCAAACCCATCCGAGATCTTATGCAGAAGGACCACAGTGGGTCTGGGGACCACCCCAACAAAAAGCATTTGAAGACATCAAATCTATTTTGACAGGTGCGCCAGTGCTCGCTCTCTACGACCAAAATCTCAGCAGATGCGTCTTCATTTGGATTGGGAGGAGTACTGCTACAGAAGCAAAAAGACCAGACTTGGAGACCTGTTAGGTTCATATCCAGACCACTCACCCCTGTGGAATGCAGATATGCGCAAATAGAGAAAGAGGCCTTAGCCCTAACCTGGGCATGTGAGCGGTTCAGCAACTACATAGTGGGGAAGTCTATTATTGCTGAAACAGACCATAAGCAAATAGTTCCTCTTCTCACCACGCGTACCTTGGATGAAGTCCCCTCTAGAGTACAGCGGCTAAGAATGCGCCTCATGCGTTTTCACTTGAAAGAGGTGAACCATGTACCCGGAAAGGAATGTACATCACAGATGCATTATCAAGAATGCAAGCAGAAAACTCAAACAGAATGGCTACCGTTCCTGAAGTCAGAGGAGAGCTCACCATAGTGTATGGAATACTACTACTACTAAATGGTAGTGCCATCAGTTATGAAGCTGCAAGTCTTGGAAAAGATACACGAAGGGCACCAGGGAATAATCAAGTGCAGAAAACGTACGAAGACGTCTGTCTGGTGGCCTCGTCTCAGCCGTGAAGTCTACGACATGGCTGAAAATTGCAAAATTTGTGCCAAGTACCGACAGCAGCGAGCTGAGCCACTCATGCCAACACCCTTTCCTGAACGCCCTTGGCAGATGATCGGCACCGACCTCTGTGAGCTCGATAACCTGAATTATCTGACAGTAGTGGACTATTTCTCACTCTATATTGAGTTGGCTGCCATGCAAAAGACCACCAAATCCCATGAAGTCATTAGAGTCCTGAAAGCAATCTTTGCAAGGCATGGAATCCCAGAAGAAGTAAGAAGTGACAATGGCCCACAGTACGCCTCAGCCGAATTCACTCATTTTGCAAAAGAATAGGGTTTGAGGGATAGAACGAGTATCCCCGTCTCCCAGAGTCTAACGGGTGAAGCGGAGCGCGCTGTAGAAACCACAAAGTCACTGCTTAAGAGAGAAAAAAATCCATCCAGGGGACTGTTGGCATACAGATCTACTCCACTGGCTTGCGGTTATTCACCATCAGAACTACTTATGGGTCGGAAACCCAGAAATACCATTCCAACCTTCCACACTGTTCTTAATCCGAGTTGGCCGGATATGGAAAAGCTACGTGAAAGAGAAGCAGAAAGGAAGGAAAAGTAAAGGTTGAATTTCAATCATCGACACAATACTGCTCCATTAAAAGCACCCCAACCTGGTATTCCTGTGCACATTAAAGATATGGGAACCACTGGTACAGTAACCAGAACAGCAGAAACACCTAGATCCTACATGACTGAGACAGAGAAAGGCACAGTGGGAAGAAACCGATCTCATGTCAACCCAATCCCTATCAAAACGTCAGTGCCACCCAGTGTTTCAGACAAGTCAATGTCACCTAGTGTTACGAAGCAACAGCCCCAGGACAAGGCATTGACTCCTTCGAAGCCATTCCCATCACCTTATCTTTCATCCAGACGGAAGAGACTTGTTAGACCCTCTCTCAAGTTAAAAGAGAGCCTTGGACTTTGTTGAACATTGAACGTTAGTTACATAGAGATTTGGACATTTGAACTCATGCTTGAATGTTGTTTTTAGTTAGTTTAGTGAACACTGATCACATGGTATCAGATTATATATTTCACACTAGAGTTGCATGTTGTTTCTCAACTTCAAAAAAGGGAGATGTCGTGTCATTGAACTTTGACCCTTCACGTGTCACGCGTTCGTAGTTTTACATTTAGGCCTGCCAACTGGTAGCACGCTAGAGGATTAAACATGGCTGCTCGTTGAATCGTTGTTGTTGTTTCTTGTCTGTTTTCAATAATCCAGGACAAACTTTGCTAAATCTTTTCTATTAAGGAAACAAAAATACTACAGATATAACTAGCCCAAAAATAGCTGATCAATAAACAAGGGATAATAACGATTAAAGGAAAGGACCCAGCGCAACGTAATTGCCTTTCATTTGATAGCAAAAGCATTTAGCCACAGCCGGGTAATAAAAGTTCATTGATCAAAACATTGTGAATGTTTTTTCTTATAGCCTACGGTAAATCAAAAATCAATTGTCACAAAGCGTTTTTTCTTGCAAATCATTATTTTAATCTATGTGCCGTTGTATTATTACCGGTATTCTTTGTCTGTGTAGACGGAGCACACACACAAAGAAGAGATAACTTGTTTTTCTTTTTGAAGAAAAAACATGGGCCAATGTTTCTCTTAATTGAACGCCTTAGTGTTCAAATGGAGTGATCCTAAGAAAAACTGAAAATTGGGATACGAAAGGTGGGTGAATGACCGAGTAGCTGGGTATCCTGTGATGCAAATTGCCCTAAAGCGTGAAAGGTGTCACTACATTTTGAATTCGACCTCCCGTTGTTGTGCAGACCTAAACTTAGCTACTGAATATTATTTAAATAAATGTTTGAGCTTTAAGTTAGCTGATGTCAGTAAAACAAAAAAGGCAAACATATGTAGATTATCCAAAAGTTGAATTACTGGTCCTTATAATGAATCTAAGTGTATTCATTGATCTGTTTAACCAGGCTTTTAACAGTAGCATGAAGCAACATAAGCTCTCCAGTTTCCACAGGCAGTTCTACCAGAAATTGTTATGCAGAACATTGAGGAACGAGCCCTTAAAACCTACAGACACGCTATGACTTTGGTTACGTACGTTACGTGGACCACAACTTCACTTATGTACACAAAAACAAAATCGACTCCTTTCGCAACATGGTAACGGACAAATCCCTTGCAGACAGTTCACAAAGGGGACTGACGAAAATGCGAACGACACAAACTGATAGTCATCATACTGCTCTACGTTTTACAAAGCAACAAATGTGCTAGCTTTCGAGCGCAACTGCTTTGCGACATACCAGACAACAACTTGTATTCGTCTTTTAAGTTAACGACGAAAACAAGAACCTAAACAGTTGTTTTTTTGGAAAGAACAACTGTGAAGTAATGCATACAACACCTCTCAGCTTAACAAAAAAGAAAGAAAGAAACTAACCCGAAGACTATTGCATGTTGCAGTTTACGTGTTGTAATGTTTCAGCCCGATTTCTCTCATTGGCAAAGGTTTGTTGTGCTGTATGACCAATATTTACATCTTAAGTACAAGACACAAGACAAGGTGGTATGTCTACGTTTAAGACAAGAGTAAAAGCGCTAAAAAGGCAAATATCTTCTAACCTTCTCTTTTAAGTGTTTTTTGCAGAAATTGACTGAACCTCAGGTCACCTAAGGCATGGTTTGGGCCTAATTTGCATAAAATCTACCCAAACGTCATAACTCTGCGGGAATTTGCCGAAAAACTCTCGAACTTGGCAACTGTGGAAAACCTGATGACCCTTACTCAGTTTTGACTTCAAGTGTCAATCAGTTGGGTCACATGACCAGTAAAGGCTTTAATAACGGTTAAAATTTTTAGAGCGAAATGGGGAATATAAAATGAAATAGAATTAAATCTTTTTGGGCGCCATTCTTTTACGTGCTAAGGGGTCATCATAAAGTCGCCTTTTAAACGTGTCCATACTAAGTAGGAATCCTGAAAATGATGAAAATAGGTCACGTGACTTAATTAATGCTTTAATAAATTCTAATATAAACAAAAGAGGCCATCTCACAAGGCGTATTCATTATAAGCTCTTAGGGTGTAAAAGGATGACACCCAAAAAGATTAAATTTTGTTTCATTTTATATTCCCCATTTTACTCTACAGTTTTTAACCGTTAAACATCCTTCACCGGTCACGTGACACAAGCGTTAGGCACTAAAGGCTAAACAAGTTCTAAGGCCATCAAGTTCTAAATGGGTCCCCAAAGTTATGATCAGTTGAGTAGATTTTATGCAAATTAGGGTGTAACCATGCCTTAAGTAGCCTGAGACCTCGTCAGAAACTTGCTAATTGAGAAATGCAAGTAAGGATTATTAGCCTAAGGCCCCGTTTACATGGGTTATTTCATCCCGGGATGAGTTTTACCCCGGGATGACTTTCATCTCGGTGTCTGGTTATTTACCTGTAAGTGTTTACATGATTTGGAGCAAAAATAGGTTCTCCCCGGGATGATTTCATCCCGGTCTTCAGCACCGAGATGAAATCGGCAGATATTTGCTTCGTATTCACTGAATGATAACCCGCAATGTGATTTTTCACTAGCATCTGAGCTTCTCTTATTCTTTTGAAAGGGTTTCTTAGAACTTTGCGAGAGAACTTAAGGAAAGGATGACGGAAATTTCAAAAGAAGCCTATAAGTCGCTGATGAATGGGAGGGGGATAATAATAATGATAACAAAGCACCGAGTGCAACTTGATCGTCCTTCCTTTTACATGTAAAACATTTAGCCAAAGGTAATAAAAGTTCATATATCAAAACATAGTGAATATTTTTCTCATAACCAATGGTCAAATTATGTCAGAAAAAAAATCGCCTCCTATAGCTGTATGTTTCTGTTATAAATCATTATTTTGATCAATTTGCAGCTGTAATATTATTCTTCGTGTGTAAAGACATAACACACAAAAAAAATAGATAAAGTGTTTTTCTTTTTAAAAACAAACATGCACCGACGTTTTTATTAATTGAATGCCTTAGTGTTCAAATGGAGTATTGCTACGGAAAATAAAGTGAGCTACTGAATTTTAAACGCTTTGGCGTTTAAGTTACCTAATTTCAGTAAGACAAAAGGGCAGACTTATGAACATTAACCAAGAGCTGAGTTACTAAACCTGACTTTAATTTGAATGTGACTGTCTAACTGTGAAGTTTAGCTTATCGTTTTGTTTCAAAAGTGTTCCATGGAAGGAAAGAAAGTACAAAAGAAACAACTGGCTCACAAGTCGCTGATAAGGAAGAGATAATAATGATCGTAACGAAGTAGTGAGCCCAGCTTAATCATCTGTCATATTATATATACCTCAGTAAAATAACGTTGTAATGTAAAAAAATAAAATAAAAGCCAGAAAGGAATAAATTTGGCAGGCAAACTACATGTAGGGATTTGGTCTGACGAAGTGGTTACGCTCAAAACGTCAGATTTTGACCCAGTCGTTACGATGGCCAATTCACCTTATATCAACACAGTTGATATCAAGTATCATGCTGTAAGGTGCATGTGTGCTTTAACAATTTTTCAAATCCAAGGACGTAGTTTGCATGCCTAATTGATTCCCATTTGGTACTTGGTCATTCAAACACCAAACACCTGACAGGAAAGCGGGGGGGGGGGGATTGCCCCCTCCTTAACTCCGAGAGTATTGAAGGATGAAAACGAAACCTTAAGGGTGGATAGTACGTCCACGAATGTTTGTTTTTAGGTCCCCAACATAAGCTGATGGCGCCATATCATGTAAGGATTAGGTCATGTTTCTAATCGGCAGCCATCTTGGATCCGCCATCTTGGATTTATTGATTTTTAGTATACAAAGGTTGGTGACTTTTCCTACGCTTTATCCAGGAGCAATTTGGTATAGCAAGTCCTTGTTTATCAGATTCACGTTACGATGGCAATCAAATTTTGACAGGAAGTATTTTTCAGAATTTGAAAACTTTCCTCTTTTAACGAGAAACTTTTACATTTTTAGATCACTTGAGTGTTCTTGATTTTGATTACTTTGTGGTCAATTTTGTTGCAATTTTCTAGAGGTTTTGGAAAACATCAAGGAATCCAAGATGGCGGATACAAGATGGCCTCCATTGGAGAACATGACGTAATTCGTACGTCATATGACGTCCCCATTTCATACCGTCATCCTCAAAGAAAAGACTTGAGGATTTCCTATCTGTCCTATAAGTTTCGTTGCAATAGCTTAATAAATATTCTCGTAATTACAGGAGGGGGTGGCGGGGGGGCAGAATCACCCCCTTCCCTTGGTCCCAGAGGATATAGGAGCTCAGTTTGAAGAGGCTTTATTCCATTGCTGATCGTGAAGTACATACAGATCATGCCACAAACTGCTCCAGTTTGTTAAAGTGGTCACTGCATAGTACAAAGTAGTCACTCCGGGCAGACATTCTTATTACTATAGCCTAAAAATAGAAATCAGGTTGAGAGAGTTCACAGTAATCTGACCCTTCCTCGTTAATACGACAAAAATATTACTGCCCGTCGTCGTATCACTGTTTTTCAAACTTCTTTCGGCAGCAGGGGGACTCACGGCTAGTCACCTTACCTCACCCATGCATTTCGTAATCACACTTGTAGTTGTTAAACCACCCAACGCTCCCCATTTTGCGTGGTCTTACGCTGGATTCAGTAGATGGAAAGCGCCGCATCGCATTTGGGAAACTAATTCTGAGAACACAAATACCTGCAGGGTTTCTTTGAATGCGCATGTGAAACGCGCGGAGGCTGGGAAGAAACGGGTTGGTTAATATATATGGAACTCGAGAAATATTTCCCCGTTCTTTCGTCCGTATCCACCCACCTTTTAATCAATTTTCATGCATATATTTTTCGCGTTTGCTTTTCCATTCAAGATCTGAGAGCCTGGAAATCCTCAGAAATGATGCTTTACGTGAAAACACAACAAACAAGATACGTTGACAACTTGTTTATTTTCTATCAAGACAACAAAAATTTAATATCAAGAGAACAATCTGATCGAAGACTAAACACTTGCAAAAACTAAAACGTAATTTTCACGAAGAGGTGACATAAAATTTGTCGAACCTCTCCTTACAACACCCCTATAATACGATCAGTTCTCTATGTCAGACATTTCACTTGGTCCGAAAGAGACCATACCATATTAATTTTAAGGGGCTCCGTCAGGGGGATTTTCATGTTTGAAATGTTTTGATTTTCATGTTTCACGGGCTGAAATTCAAATCACATACCTTCTTTCGTAAACGAAATGTTCCTAGTAAATCAAGAATATGAATAAAATCGACTGATTTTCAAAAAATGGGTATTGGGGGGTATTGTAAGTACTTAACGCGTATTGTAAGTAAGTTACTGTAAGTAATGTATTGTAAGTACTGTGACGTGTTGTTAAAAAAAAATAAACAAATTACAAAAAAAAGGGAGAACAAACCATAACCAGTTTCTGGCGATTTTTCCAAGACACAAGAAGGAAGCTTGACAGCATTAGCCCAATGTTTTGAAGTTGCAATCCATTTCTATCATAGCCATCCGCGGCCAAACACAATTTCAACAAGAAAGGCCAATGGGCATTTTAACCGGCTGTTCTGACTCTCCCCACCCCTAGGTGGCTTGCATTGCAACTTGAAAACACTAGCCTAATGTTTTCAAGTTGCAATTCATTTCTATCCTACCCATCTGCAGCCTAACACACTTATTTATAGTTTCAGAAAACTGATACAACAATTTTAAACAAAACTAATTGATTATTTTTTGGGCTACGTTTAATTGGAATATGTCTTTTACCCGTTTTTAAAGTAATCCTAACATAGGTAAATGTTAATGTAAATGCTGCGTTTATGGTGGATGCGCACTAAGCTACAGAGCCCCTTTAACTCCATCTCCATAACACAGACATGCATCCCGGTTTCCGTATTAGAGAGGTTTGTCTATAAAAAACTAAGCAAGACAAGAAATATGTTCCCATCCACAATAAATATTACCAGTACTATATTATGAGCTCCACAATTCCTAATAATGTTCATAAATTGTGTTTATATCGTGTATTCTAATAGTATATCTCTTGGATAGCAGAACTATCTGTATGATTATATTAACTGAAGATGAGATAAAATAATCTGATTAGGACACTGACACTATTACATGCATCCCGATATTCTTTCTTATTAATGCGATGCAAAAGAAAATGAAAGCCTGTAAGCAAACTATACTACTTTAATCTTGCTCCAAGTGAACTTGCTTGCTTGTAGGCATATTGATAAGAAAATACATCCTATATTACACGTGTGAATACTAGCGCTGAGCTGAAGTAACAATAATAAATCCTACATTACAATTACATGTTAAATTAATACGGTTTGGGAGTGTGCAAATGGGAAATCTATTAAAGTTGTTTACCATTGACGAAAACACTTCAGAAATTTCCATTCGGGGAGACAAGTTCTATGTAAACTTTACGCTCCCAAGAACCCGCCATTATGGTTGACGCCATACGCGCAGCCATAGATAGTGTACAATATGGGACAAGTTACCACCAATTTTCATTTGGAATGATCCAAACGAGAAAATGTAGCCTGTGCTGGGGGGTCAGATAGTAAAAAGGGAGGAAAGTTGGCACGTGAGGAAAAAAATAGAAAAACAGGACTAACTCTTTTGAAGACGTGCTCGTCTAAAAAAAATTCCAATGGAGGGAAATGAAACCACGTTTTCCATTGACTTCCCAACCAAAAGTTCCGAAGTTTTCTAGTAAATGGTAAACAACCCTAGCCGCAGAAAAGACCTTTTTATCCAGCCTTAATGTTTCCCCATTCACTGACTTAACCTTAACAACACCGTACGTTTGCACCAGATTTGACTAAGACTGCCATACGAGAATTGGCCTCATCAGCCACACAAGACGATAACAACAAAACCCAAAGAGTGACACTGCGAGAACAAAATCATGATCTAGCAAGATGGATGGTTGCCTTACAATCTTTTCAATGTCAATTCTTCTGAAGATTGCAATCTTTGCTTGAAGTATTTTCATATCAGTACAAAAAGAGACAAACAACAGAAAAAATGCTTAAGGGAGTTGCCAACTGATACTGAATGGAAAAACATCGAGGTAAGGTAAAAAGATCTGAACTGGGGAAAAGCGTTGCTGGCAACAACTTTTCAGTCCCACATTGCGGAAGCGCCTGCCATGCCTGTCTTGCTTTTGCTTGGGTGAGAGACAGTGGTGACGTCCACTTCCCCCTACTAATCGTATCCCTCCAAGAGCCTGGCTTTAGCACACACACCACTTACATGTGCTCCACCCACAACTCTCATCTCATCTGTCGCTGATATACACAAGCTAAGTGTCAGGTGGCCACAACAGTTGGGTCCTGGGCAACACTCAGCCCCAGTCTTTCTTCATGTCCTTTTCTTTCAGTTGTACATGACACATAAACCAACACTTATAAAGAAAATTCCTAGGACTGTTTGTCTGGCCCATTCGTTTTCGCTTTCGCTTCTTTCACCAGTGGGATCTCAGCATTCTCTCTGACTTGCGCAAAAGTATACTCTTTGATAAGGGCTCCATCTTCAAATACAGTCTCCAACAGGTCCTGTCCACACAAAAACGGGTATTGAGTAACTCGCATAAAAGTGGTTTGTAGAAAAAATTATAGAAGAGAAATGATCCCATATGTTTAGATATGTAATTGTCCGAGTGAATAGTTTAACTCTATTTAAGTAACTTCTAGCCTACGCTTTGAGGTCTATCTATAAGGGACATGAATAGTCTAGAAGCCGGCATAATTTAAATGTCCCTGATAGATAGACCTTAAAGAGTAGTCCCTGATAGACAGACCTCCAAGCGTAGGCTAGAAGTCACTTAAATAGAGTTAAACTATTCAACCGGACAATTACAAAGTCAAGACAGAAGGTATTTCATAAAATTTACGGCGGTGCCCTAACCTTTATACAAATGAAAGGCACTGAGCAGTACTTTCCTTGGTACTGTTTACTGTGTAATAGAAGGTGGTTCCACCTTTTGAGTCTGAGACGTGTGACCATTTAAATGAAAGCTACCGTAGCTGAGTAGTATTCTCGTGCGGGTTCGAGAAATCGAAGGTAAATATCTTATAAATGTCTTCCATGGGAGGCAAGAATTGGTTCGAAATATAGGGATTTTCAAAAAATCGGGGGCAAAAATTACAGTGTTTGACTGAGAGAAATCCAAGGGAAACATGCCAAGGTTCGAAAAATTGGGAGGTTCGAAAAATCGAGGGTTCGAAAAATCGGGATTCCACTGTAAAGCACTGTTGACAAATTATAACAAAACATAAGTAAATACAAACAGTGGCACAATCTTCCTAACGAGGGGCACATATTACCTTCTCCGCATTGCCTCTTCCTTCTTCTATCGTTATGTACTTGCCCTTGTCATCTAGCTCAAGAGACAGCAAACCTTTCTTGGAATGCTTCGATGGGTCGG
This sequence comes from Siderastrea radians, assembly GCA_964017195.1. Classification (NCBI taxonomy): domain Eukaryota; kingdom Metazoa; phylum Cnidaria; class Anthozoa; order Scleractinia; family Rhizangiidae; genus Siderastrea; species Siderastrea radians. The sequence continues at coordinate 11,855,713 of OZ024889.1, read as the reverse complement.
TGATGGGTTTCTTGTAGACATTGACCTCGAAGGAGAAAACACATGCAACGATTACTTTTGGATACAACGACTACTTTACCATACAGTGCTGTTTTGAGAGCAATAACAGTTATATCCACACAGACAGATTCATTCGCAGCACACCACACGTCTCTGGGTGGCAGAAACTTTGACCATTTTATTTTTCAAGAATGCCATAGCTAGAACTATAGAAAGAATTCTAGATTCAAGTTTACAGCACTTCGTAAAACGAACGATACCACAGGAATGTAGTGCACAGTATCAGTGGTTTGAACTCCGGGGAAATAAAAAAAATAATAATAATAAATAAATAAATAAATAAATAAATAAAATGCCCTGACTGTAAAAGGCTTTTCTTGAATGCATTTATGAAGGCGCTTTGGTTGACCATTTCATAATATCGCGTAGGAATGAACTCCAGAACCCAAGCAGGGTAACAGGTTCAGCAATGTTCTCTTTGTCTTTGAGGAAATAGCATTTGCAAAGTATATATAAGGCCATTTACTCCAAGAATTTAAGCTTACTGGCTTGTCGTTAATGACGGCAAAGCAACACTTGTAGGCACACTTCTGAGTATCACGATCCATTTCTGAAGCAGCGCCCCTGTACAGAGAAGAATGATCGGTATTAAACTAAGAGTGTTCTCTTGGTTTTGCAAATTACATTGTAACTCCAAAAAATCAATCAAGCTATCATTAACATGATTGTCAGTTGGAATACAGTTACACACGAATAAGATATAATTGTAATAACGTGTAATAAGTTATTATAACTGCAGCCAGTTTGCCATGAAAATGCGACTTCAAAGTAAAAATTGTCAGTCCAAAATGGTCCACAGTTTAACGGTTCAGGAGACAGCGTGGCAGAGTGGTTAGGGCGCCGCAATTCAAATCGGGAGCACGCAGGTTCAACTCCCCTTATGACCACAAACTCCTCACCCATGCTTGTAAATAGCCAACCAGTCTGCCTCTTTCCAGTTGGCTTCTTAACTTTGTTATGTTCTGTTAGCAGACTTTGTTTCTATGATAAGTGGAATGGCGACTTGAATCAAATGAAATGAATGAAGAAGCACTCTCAAGTCAATTTTTACTCAGGAAAATTTTTTGACAAAAATTCTGAGTCCTCCCAGCCAGAGTCGGACCGATGACCTCCCCGTGCCCGTTGGATGCTCTCTTACTGAACTATGGGGGACTTGTGGTGAGCGAGGCCATAGAACTAGCTTCAAATGTGACAACTGCCCTGCCATACTGCAGGCGGCTCAATAATGTCAACAATAAAATGAGAAGTGATTTTATACAGTTGGTGGAATGGCGACTTGGATAAAATGAAATGAACGAAGCTCTTCCACTCCATTTTATCCAAGTTGCCACAAGTCTTCCTGTAGCTCAGCTGTTTAAACATTTAATGGGTGTTTGGAGGGCGACTGGTTTGATTCCCATCTGTGAGGTAGAGATTATTATTTTTTGAGGTCTGAGTTAGACCTGGTTTAACACTTTAAGCCCCAATATCAACATGCATATTCTCCTCACTGGTCTCCATATATTTGTTATGGTACTAGTTGGGAGAATTTGCTTACGTATCAACACATCTTCTCTTTGGTGTTCATTTCCTTATTTCTCATGACTTCTATGTATGATCAAGTCATGCTACTGTTAGGAGAAATAAGATGCACGCCACTATTGGGGTTTAAAGGGTTAAAGGCATTTAAAGAAGTTCCCAATCAAATCATAAGAAGGTTGGTCTAAGTTGCCAGTTGACATTCCACTTTGTGTTAAATACCTTTTATAACTTGTTTACGCCAAATGACGATACACATTCTGGTTGATTAGTGTGATACAAGTTAAGCCACATTTTGGTCAACACTTGTGTAAACTTTGTTTAAATAATCAGTCCAGAACATTATCTCTGCTGTCTTATGCTCACGTCAAAGCCCAGTCATGCCCAATATACATGAACTGCGGCGGTCTGTACATGTAAAGACAGTCTTACGATCTGTATGTTTAATTTTGTACAGAACATAAAGCTGTACTCAGTCTGTTGACGGTTAGGTAATTATATTTATCTCAAGGGTAAAACAGTTTGATGATCCGCATGGTCTAAACAGAATATAAAATCAGTAGTTTGTCGGTTGATTATACGAATCCCTTTTATCAAGACTAGGGGTGAACTAGTTTGACCATCCGTACAGTCTGCGTAGACCGTAAAAGCAATAGTCGGGCCGTTGATGATCTGTTAAACAAACAGCCTAATGTGTGTATCATAAGTATAAACTGTGTAGTGAAAATGTTTGGGTAATAACGTCTATGTAAAAGTTGTTTAAATATACGCCAAAACGCGTATGAAAAAAATTAATAAGAAACCAGACGTTTTGACCGCTTACGATCTGCACAGACTGTACGGATCGTCAAACAGTTTCTCCACACATTCAGAATGAAACATGAAAATAATCCAAGTCACCTTAATCGGACCGTCAACGGACCGACTCCACCGTTTATCGTCTGTACAGACCATACGGATGGTATAAAGACTGGTTTGACAGACAGTATCTGTTCGTCTTTGTGGGACAACCCTCGCAGTCTTAAATCTGAAACTATGAAAACTGAATACAGTAAACTCTGACGAATATCTCAGTCTAAACATTTTGTACAAACCTCCACTTCCAAATGCAATATTGTCAGCACTCCATTTGTGTTTCTTCATGTTCTCTAATATGTCAGTTAGCGTCTCGTAACTAATACCATCGCCCTGAACATTCAATGGTTGTGATTATTAGTATCAGTATTTTTGCAGACATGGTTACCACAAAGATCAGTTTTCAACTTTCTCTGACTTCTCTTCAAAATATCAATTTTCCGGACCCAGAATAAAATTCCCTGACTTTTTCATGACCTTGAACCTGTGGCAACTCTGGCGGAGAGCAAATGCATTCAACAGAAAATCCTTTGGAGTTCTTCTCACCGCCAAATTTCCGACCTGTAAGACACAACAAATATGCCTCGATAGTTAGCATAATCTGCTTGCACATCACTTCCCGTTGAAAAAGCAAACAATTCGAACTAGCTGATTTTCAAAAGAAGTTTGTCAATATTGAGAAAAGCATCAGTTATGCCCCCCCCCCCCCCACCCCTCCTGAAGGCCACAGAGAAACGGGTCGTAGCGGACACTTAGCAAAGCAATTTTGTAATTTAGGACAAATGAATTACCTCTCAGGTACAGGGTAAAAAGCACACCTGCGGTCAGGGTCCGTTTCGTTTCGCTCGGTGAAACATTCAAGCAGGAAAGGCAAAACGTAAAATAGCAATTTTAGCAAGCGACAAACGCAAGGGAATATGGGGGCAATGCTAAAATTGAGCACGGGATCAATCCTAGGTTTTCAGAAGAGACAAGACCAAAGAAACATGTATACAGCAGTTAAATAAACGACCCTGTTCAGTCACCATTCAATTCTCCAAGCCAAGTTTAAGTTATCCTCTTTAACAATGCGAGGTGACATCATTCAAAAAAGACGGCAGCCAACTGCTTGACGCGCGCCGTTATAAACGTTTTCACTGCCGATTTTTTAGATAAAGCACTTTCAAAACTGTTACAAATTTGCCGCATGTTCAGAGAAAACAACGAAGTGACCGTCAAAGCATTTTTGGAGGAAGACACAAATAATGACTTCGATGATGAAAACCTCCAAAGATTGGATGCGTTCACGGATATTGTATCGTCACTTACTTTCTTACTACCGCACATTGTGAATCTGGGCTAATTAGATTAGTGGTTACTCTTATGAGCCAAGTAACCAAAAGCAGACGGTTATGGAAAACGATCGATTGACGACAAACTTGGGAAATAAACAGCACTTTCGTGTTTATAAAGGTGCTGCGAAAACAGATTGAGTTTGACACAAACACAAGTATTATTATACTTTTATTTTCCACGTGCATGCTCCTTCATACAAAACAAGAACATGATAAAACCCCGACTCAGTAGAAGTTTTGGAAAAACTGAGTTCGCCTGAGTTTGCAAAAGATGTAGTGGAGTTGAGTTTATACATACGCAAGATATTTAAAACTTTCACCACTACTTCAGGTGGATCTCCTGAGTCTGGACGAATAACAAACACACCTAAAATGAAAACAAACAAAGTAAAAAACAAGAAAACTAAATCACTCAGAAAAGATAGAGCGCTTTTCAAATGAGTGTCGTACAACCAAAACCAAAGTAACTATCCCAGCCAATCACAACAAACACAAATTACCCAATGAACCAATCAGAACTCGAAGAAAATACACGTAACCGGCGTCAAGCGCGGGAAAGCAAGTCCAAATTGGTTTTGGTTTAACTTCTGATTGGTTGAGAAAGTGGCGCGAGTTTTTTAACCAATCACGGAGTGAAGTAAAGCAAAACCAACGCAAAACGCGAATTAATTTCCACACTCGATTGAAAACCGCTCTCATGATGAGAAAAAAATTACCAAAGAAACAACCAGCAGATTTGTAAAATAAGTAATTACAGGCTATTTTGATCTATTCAAACATGCGATCGGGAACTGGTCGCAAATTAGGTATATTATAGAGTTAAAATGGAAAGGGCTGCTTTCAACAGCTACAAGTATACCATGTATCGCACGCAGCATAACAGTGGGAAGAAAGAAAAAGACTTCAAAAAATCTGCACCCTCAACACTATTTTGTGACCTGCTAGTCCCAGAGTTTCATGAGTTAACTCCATGTCTTGTATGGCAGTTTAACGTTACGGCCCGTCGTCGTATCACTGTTTTGAAAACTGCTTTCGGCAGCAGGTTTAGTAAGTCATAACAGCTAGTCACCTTACCTCTCCCATGAATTCCATAGTCACACTTGTAGTTGTTAAACCACCCAAAGATCTCCCTATTTTGTATGGTCTTACGCTGTTTTCAGTAAATGAAAACCTCCGCATCGCATTTGGGAAACTAATTCTGAGGAAATGAAACACCTGAAGGCTTGGAAGAAATATTAGGGTTGATATATAAGGAACTCAAATTCTTTCCCCTTTCTTATCTCCGTCTTTACCCAACTTCCCACCCACTGTTCACGCGTTTTATATGCGCGTTTGCTTTTTCATTTATCATATGAGAGCCTGGAACAAGAGAAAGAAATTGAACATTCTCAGAAATGGTGCTTTACCTGAAAAAAACAACAACAACAACAACAACAACAACGACAAACAAGATACCTTGAACTACTTGTTTATTTTCTATTAAGGCAACAAAATTTACCATACTAAGAAAACAATCAGATCGAAAGACTTTCTACATTTTCACGAAGAAGTGACAAAACCTCTCCTTACAGAACACCTCTGTATTACGTTCAGTTCTGTATGTCAGACATTTCACTTGGTCCGAAAGAAACCATATTAAAGGGGCTCCGTCACGGGGATTTCACCTTTGGGGTCAAATATGTGCTGAAATTCAAATTAAATACCTTCCCTCGTAAATTAAATGTTCCTAGTACATCAAGATTATGAATGAAATCGAGAGATGTTCAAAAAAGGAGAACAAACCATAATCAGACATTAGCCTAATGTTTTCAAGTTGCAGCAGCCAAACGCACCTATTTATGACTTCCAAAGCTGGTACAAGAATTTTAAACAAAACTGATCAACTATTTTTGGTTTTCCTTGACTGTAAAATGTCTTTTACCTTTTCAAAGTAATCCTAATATGGGTAAATGTTAATTTAAATTTTGCATTTATACTGAGTGGATTCCCACTTAGCTACAGAGCCCCTATAACTCCAACTCCATAACACAGACATGCATCCCTTTCCCTTCGGTTTCCGTATTAGAGAGCTTCGTCTATAACAAACTAAGCAAAACAAAAGAAATACGTTCCCATCAACAATAAATATTACCAATACTATATTATAAGCCCCACAACTCCTAATTATGTTCATAAATTGTGTCTATATCGTGCATAGTATATCTCTCGGATAGCAGAACTATCTGTATGATTATATTAACTGAAGATGAGATAAAACAATCTGATTAGAACACTGACATTATTATATGCATCCCGATATTCTTTCTTATTAATGCGATGCAAAGAAAATGATAGCCTGTAAGCAAACTCTACTACTTTAATCTTGCTCCAAGTGAACTTGCTTGCTTGTAGGCATACTGCTAAGAAAATACATCCTATATTACATCTGTGAATACCAACGCTGAAGTAACAATAATACATCCTACATTACAATTACATGTTAAATTAATACGGTCTGGGAGTGTACAAATCGGAAATCTATTAAAGTTGTTTACCATTGACCAAAACACTCCAGAAATTTCTATTCGGGAAGAACAAGTTCTATGTAAACTTCACGCTACGAAGAACCCGCCATTTATGGTTGAGGCAAAACGAGCAGCCATAGATGACCTATAACTGGTGTACAATATGGGACAAATTTCCACAAATTTTCATTTGGAATGATCCAAACTAGAAAATGTAGCCTGTGCTGGGGCTTCAGATAGTAGAAAGGGAGGAAAGTTTGCACGTGAGAAAAAACAATAGAAAAACAGGACTAACTCTTTTGAAGACGTGCTCATCTAAAAAAAAATTCCAATGGAGGGAAATGAAACCACGTTTTCCATTGACTTTCCAACCAAAAGTTCCGAAGTTTTCTAGTAAATGGTAAACAACTCTAGCCGCAGAAAAGACCTTTTTGTCCAGCCTTAATGTTTCCCCATTCACTTACTTAACCTTAACAACACGGTGCGTTTGCACCAGATGTGACTAAGACTGCCATGCGAGAATTGGCCTCATCAGCCACACAAGACGATAACAACAAAACCCAAAGAGTGACACTGTGAGAACAAAATCATGATCTAGCAAGATGGATGGTTGCCTTACAATCTTTTCAATGTCAATTCTTCTGAAGATTGCAATCTTTGCTTGAAGTATTTTCATATCAGTACAAAAAGAGACAAACAACAGAAAAAATGCTTAAGGGAGTTGCCAACTGATACTGAATGGAAAAACATCGAGGTAAGGTAAAAAGATCTGAACTGGGGAAAAGCATTGCTGGCAACAACCTTTCAGTCCCACATTGCGGAAGCGCCTGCCATGCCTGTCTTGCTTTTGCTTGGATGAGAGACAGTGGTGACGCCCACTTCCCCCTACTAATCGTATCCCTCCAAGAGCCTGGCTTTAGCACACACACCACTTACACGTGCTCCACAACTCTCATCTCATATGTCACTGATATACACAAGCTAAGTGTCAGGCGGCCACAACAGTTGGGTCCTGGGCAACACTCAGCCCCAGTCTTTCTTCATGTCCTTTTCTTTCAGTTGTACATGACACATAAACCAACACTTATAAAGAAAATTCCTAGGACTGTTTGTCTGGCCCATTCGTTTTCGCTTTCGCTTCTTTCACCAGTGGGATCTCAGCATTCTCTCTGACTTGCGCAAAAGTATACTCTTTGATAAGGGCTCCATCTTCAAATACAGTCTCCAGCAGGTCCTGTCCACACAAAAACTGGTATTGAGTAACTCATAAAAGTGGTTTGTAGAACAAATTATAGATGAGAGACGATGCCATATCTTTAGATATGACTTGCTGTATCTTTTTAAATTATGCTTGTAGACTATTTATGTCCTTGATAGAAATACCTAAAAGAGTAGGCGAGAAGTTACTTAAATAGAGTTAAACTAGTAACCCGGACAATTACAAAGTTACGACAGAAGGTATTTCATAAAATTTACGGCAGTGCCCTAAACTTTACAAAGCACTGTTAACAAATTATAACAAAACACAAGCAAATCCAAACAGTGGCACAATCTTCCTAACGAGGGGCACGTATTACCTTCTCCGCATTGCCTCGTCCTTCTTCTATCGTTATGTACTTGCCCTTGTCATCTAGCTCAAGAGACAGCAAACCTTTCTTGGAATGCTTCGATGGGTCGGTGATGGGTTTCTTGTAGACATTGACCTGGAAGGAGAAAACACATGCAACGATTACTTTTGGATACAACCACAACTTTACGATACAGTGCTGTTTTGAGAGCAAGAACAGTTATAACCACACAGACAAATTCATTCGCAGCACACCACCCGTCTCTGGGTGGCAGAAACTTTGACCATTTTATTTTCCAAGAATGCCACTGGTAGAAATATAGAAAGAATTCTAGATTTAAGTTTACAGCACTTCGTAAAACGAACGATACCACAGCAAAGTAGTGATATCAGTATCAGTGATTTGAACTCCGGGGAAATAAAAAATAAATAAATAAAATAAAATAAAATAAATAAATAAAATGCCCTGACTGCAAAAGGCTTTTCTTGAATGCATTTATGAAGGCACTTTGGTTGACCATTTCATAATATCGCGTAGGAATGAACTCCACAACCCAGGCAGGGTAACAGGTTCAGCAATGTTCTCTTTGTCTTTGAGGAAATAGCATTTACAAAGTATATATAAGGCCATTTACTCCAAGAATTTAAGCTTACTGGCTTGTCGTTGATGACGGCAAAGCAACACTTGTAGGCACACTTCTGAGTATCACGATCCATTTTCTGAAGCAGCGCACCTGTAGAGAGAAGAATGATCGGTATTAAACTAAGAGTGTTCTCTTGGTGTGCAAATTACATTGTAACTCCGACTGCAAAAAATTAATCAAGCTATCATTAACATTAATGTCAGTTGGAATACAGTTACACACGAATAAGATATAATTGTAATAACATGTGTAATAAGTTATTATAACTGCAGTCAGTTTGCCATGGGAATGCGACTTCAAAGTAAAAATTGTCAGTACAAGATGGTTCAGGAGACAGCGTGGCAGAGTGGTTAGGGCGCCGCAATTCAAATCGGGAGCATGCAGGTTCAACCCCCCTTCTGACCACAAACTCCTCACCCATGCTTGTAAATAGCCAACCGGTCTGCCTCTTTCTAGTTGGGTTCTTAACTTTGTTATGTTCTGTTGGCAGACTTTGTTTCCATGACAAGTGGAATGGCGACTTGAATCGAATGAAATGAATGAAGAAGCACTCTCAAATCAATTTTTACTCAGGAAAATGTTTGGGAAAAAATTATGAGTCCTCCCAGCAAGAGTCGGACCCATGACCTCCCCGTGCCCGTTGGATGCTCTCTTACTGAACTATGGAAGACTTGTGGTGAGCGAGGCCATATAACTAGCTTCAAATGTGACAACTGCCCTGCCAGACTGCAGGCGGCTCAATAATGTCAACAATAAAATGACAAGTGATTATATATAGTTGGTGGAATGGCGACTTGGATAAAATGAAATGAACGAGGTTCGTCCACTCCATTTTATCCAAGTTGCCACAAGTCTTCCTGTAGCTCAGCTGTTTGAACATCTAATGGGTGTTTGGAGGGCGACTGGTTTGATTCCCATCTGTGAGGTAGAGATTATTATTTTTTGAGGTCTGAGTTAGACCTGGTTTAACACTTTAAGCCCCAATATCAACATGCATATTCTCCTCACTGGTCTCCATATATTTGTTATGGTACTAGTTGGGAGAATTTGCTTACGCATCAACACATCTTCTCTTTGGTGTTCATTTCCTTGTTTCTCATGACTTCTATGTATGATCAAGTCATGCTACTGTTAGGAGAAATTAGATGCATGCGTCACAACGGCAAAATGAGTGCGCGTGCGCTAACTCGTTCCCGCCATTTTCGCGGGCGGGCGCAAGCAGAGAGACTGGGAGAAAATGGTGGCAATTCAAAAATTCCCGTCATATGTTTTCATTTCGCGGAGATAAGGCCGTCGCGAAACAGATAAGGTTTTCACCTTGAAGACAGTTCCTAGAGAGACTCTTCTTCCACATATCCTTTTTAGCAAACTAATTGTCTTCGCCACCATTTTCGCTCGAAGTCAATGGCTCGTAAGTGAAACATGAATTGTGTCAGATAACCTTATACTTTTGCCGTAGCAGTGCTAGCTTTCGCCTTTTCTAAAGGTAAATTACTTAGCTGTTGTTTGAGGGCTAAAACTCGGGATAAGTCCGTTTGCAAGAAAAAGATGATTGAAAAAGCTGGTAGTCAAAATTAAATCCACAGAAAAACTCGCCTGAAATTCAGGCTATAAAGCGAAAACAACATGCGGACCGCTGAGGAAACGACACTTTTGCTTGCTTTATTCATCACGAAGTACAAAATTGATTCTTACTTATACGTCTTTCTAAAGTGCCTAATTAACTTGAATTGGCAGGATAGCTGCAGGAATAAAATTCTGAAACCTTCAGGCAAACATTGGGAAGTCTTATTTTTTCCTAGGTTCAGTTTCCATGCTAAACAAGGTGTCCTTAGTCACAAATCAAACTTGCAATCAATCGAATTTTTACAGACAGAGAGCAAAGAGAGGAAAGTTTGTTATTTTAAGAAGCTTTATTATAAAGCAATAAAAGCGAGAACTACTCTAGAATCACCGAACAGAAAAGGTTTATATAGTTGGCGAAGCTGAAATAATTAAATAAATGTGCAAAATATAATCTTCGATCACGGCGTTCTGGCATCACACCGCAGCACTGGAAGAGTTTATTCTGCAAATCTATAAATTTAAATTTAAATGATTTTGGAAATAAATTCGTCGCAAAAAGAAAGAAACTATAATCACTCATGATTCTAAGAGCTAAAGCATGCTGAAGGTTTATTTCATACAAGCCGAAAATAAGGCGATTAAAAAAACTGTGATCCATGCAGCTGTTTATAACTGATGCGTGACAATCTTTCTTTCTTGGCAAGCGCTCGTAAAACAATCTACCTTGTATCGGTGCTAAAGTAACCTCAACTTGAATTTGCCAGAGCATCCCAAAACAGCGAAAAGTCAATGGAATTGGCTGTTTTCGAAGCGCTCGTGATCGTAAACAAAATTTAGGAAGACGAGCAACTGTTGTTGTTTTTCCCAATTGGATTTCAGCGCGGTCCATTGGAAGTTGAGCAGCCCGAGTGGACTCTTCTGATACATTAAAGGAATAATCTATGGAGACACAATAGAGTTTTAGTCTCGGTCTCTCTCTTCATGCATTTTTATCAACGCGCTGCGTCCAACACAAGCCACACAATAAGCTTAATCAAACACTCGCGGCTCCGAACTAATCATGAACTAAACTTTTGTTGCAAGCACCAAACCCTTAAAGGAGCACAGTCACGAAGATTTCGCAGATTTCTGGTCAAAACTGTGCTAAAATTATCGGTAGCTAACTTTATCCATGCCCAACATTGTGTTTGAACATTTAGAGGAACATTAACTTAATTTCAATGAGAGAAAACAAACCATGACCATTTAATATCGATTTAATGTCAACACGCTGAAAGAATTTGAAAAGTTTAGCCTAATTTTTTCAAATTGGAATCCATTTCCATCCGTGTCATCCGTAGCAACAGACGACAGAAAATAGTTTCAGTGAAGTAATATAGTCTTTGGTAACAAAACTAGACCATTATTTGTCGGCGTTCATTGATGTGAGGACATATTTTTGATTTTTAAAGTGAACTAAAATAGCATGACTATGCCCCTTTAATGCAAAGTACAAGTTTCAAACCGTTTTAACAAAACCAACCTCACTTGCTGACTCTTGCTTTCTGGTTACGAACTACATAAAACTGGAGCTTTCTCTGTTATAATAGCTTTCTGATCACAACCGGAAACAAGAAAATGACCGGAAGCCCGCCAAAAAGCCGAGCATGCGCACTCATTTTGCCGCTGTGTCGATGCACGCCACTATTGGGGTTTAAAGGGCTAAGGGCATTTAAAGTAGTTCCCAATCAAATCATAAGAAGGTTGGTCTAAGTTGCTAGTTGACATTCCAGTCTGTGTTAAATACCTTTTATAACTTGTTTACGCCAAATGACGATACACATTCTGGTTGATTAGTGTAATACAAGTTAAGCCACATTTTGGTCAACACTTGTGTAAACTTTGTTTAAATAATCAGTCCACAACATTATCTCTGCTGTCTCATGTTCATGACAAAGCCCAGTCGTGTCCAATATACATGGACTGCGACGGTCTGTACATGTAAAGACAGTCTTACGATCTGTATGTTTAATTTTGTACGGAACATAAAGCTGTAGTCAGTCTGTTGACGGTCGGGTAATTATATTTATCTCAAGGGTAAAACAGTTTGATGATCCGCATGGTCTAAACAGAATATAAAATCAGTAGTTTGTCGGTTGATTATACGGATCCCTTTCATCAAGACTAGGGGTGAACTAGTTTGACCATCCGTACAGTCTGCGTAGACCGTAAAAGCAATAGTCGGGCCGTTGATGATCTGTTAAACAAACAGCCTAATGTGTGTACCATAAGTATAAACTGTGTAGTGAAAATGTTTGGGTAATAACGTCTAAGTAAAAGTTGTTTAAATATACGCCAAAACGCGTATGAAAAAAATTAATAAGAAACCAGTTGTTTGACCGCTTACGATCTGTACAGACTGTACGGATTGTCAAACAGTTTCTCCACACATTCAGAATGAAACATGAAAATAATCCAAGTCACCTTAATCGGACCGTCAACGGACCGACTCCACCGTTTATCGTCTGTACAGACCATACGGATGGTATAAAGACTGGTTTGACAGACAGTATCTGTTCGTCTTTGTGGGACAACCCTCGCAGTCTTAAATCTGAAACTATGAAAACTGAATACAGTAAACTCTGACGAATATCTCAGCAGGGCTCGACAAAAACTTGAATTCCAGCTTGCCCTTCGGGCAAGCAAGTCACAGAATTTGCTTGCCCGACCCATTTTCCCACTTGCCCGTGTTTAAAAAAAATTCTCATGTCATTAATAATTCATGAAGCATGGACAAAGATCTCAAAAAGTGTTTAATGAGTGATCGCTCTCTTTCTGTTGAACGTCGTGGGAGATTATTTACATTTACTACCCTCCTTTCGGTTTCATGATTTTGCTCTAGTACGCAACATCTATGTTTGCTGACTGAATGCACTAGGTTGAAGCGTGGATCAAAGTTTAAAGAGTTTTATTTTTAACTCACATGTAATAAGTACGTATTAATTTAAGATTAAGTGAATTAGAAAGACCCTCGAGGAAATTTGGAAGACGTTGACGGTTAAATAAAACAATGGTCTGAATGTGTAACAGACCACGTTCAAAATGCACATTCAGGGCTCTAGCCAAGTCCGTTTGGCTAGTAAGTTTTGCGCTTTCAGTAGTCATTTTGGCTAGTGAAAACTTCAAAGCACTAAAGCACCAGATGGAAAGCAAACTAAATATTGCTTCTGATGATCGGATCCCAAAAGCAAATTGAGTGAGTAGAAACTAAAACTTATTCCGTAGAATGATGTCATAATGTTCGTATGATACTTGTTTTGTCCTCTCGACGTTTTTCCCTACTAATTTTTGTCTCAGATGGCAACTTTTTCTCCATCATTTCTATGTTCAAACGAAATTAGCCGTCTTCAGAACGTTTCAGCATACGTTTTCCCTGAAGGGGCTATTAGTGCGTTCATATGATATTTGTCTACACGTTAATAGGTTCAAACAATTCTTTAGACTTTTATCATCTTTTTTCAATATTTAATTGCTACGTTCGTACAATAGTTTCTCTTCTTAGCGTTTCTCTCTACGTAACGTCTTCACAACGTTTCTCCGTATGTAAGTAGGTTCGTCCATTCATTAGTCTAGCCTTCTCAACGTTTCTTTGTACGTTAGCACGTTCGCACGACATTTTTCTGCTCTTCCTAAGGTTTTCAGTGTGTTAGTACATTCGTACGATAAGTCGACACTGCTTAGCGTTTCTCTGTACGTTAGTATGTTCATACGGTATTAGTCTTGTCTTCTCAACGTTTATCCGTACGTTAGTGCGATTTCAGTTTCTCCGTAATCAATTGTCCCACTGTAATAGTTCAGTTTGTCTTTCGGCGTTTTTCCGTACGTCACACACGTTCTTACGGAATTAGTTTTGTCTAACAACGTTTCTCCGTAAGTTCAAGTAGTTGCGTATTTTATTAGTCTCTGTATCTTGGTACGTTGGCGGCGTTTCTCCCTACCGTAGTGCATTTGCAACCAACGTGTTTGATATGACTTCTCAAAGATTCTCCGTACCTTAGTAAGTTCGAACCTTATTAGTTTTTTTCTGCTCAATGTTTCTCCGCACTTAAATACGCTTACAATTTACTAGTCTTCTCTTGTACGTAGACGTTTTTCTGTACGTGAGTTGAGTGCTGTATCAGTCTTGTCTTTTTGACGTTTCTCCGTACCTTACAACGTTCGTACAATGTTAGTCTTGTCTACCCAACATTTCTCCGTACGATGAAATGCTCATATAAGGTTAACTGTTCGAGTTATTCGTCATGATAAGACCGAAACTGAAAAGAGAGGCATGAACTATATCGCGCCTGGGAATTCAAGTTCTTCACTCTTGAGATTACAGAGAGGCATGTTTACAGTACTTAACTCGGCTAAAAATTAGACATATTGAACACAGTATGAGATTGTGCAAAAAAGTCTGGCTAGCTATAGTGAAAATTTATTCAGCTAGTGAAATCAAACCTCTCACTAGCCACTTGGCTAGTAAGCTAAAAAGTTAGTCTCGAGCCCTGACATTTGTTGTGAAAAGAAATTTGATCCAGGCAGATTTTGATCGCGTGCTAACTAACCATGAGAGTAGTTCTCAGATCGTCATCTGAGAACTACTGACTTGGCCTTCGATTGTTTGATATTACAGTTACCACAGATTGAGAAGCAATTTACCACACATTCAGAATTTTATACAAAACGCAAGCTCAAGCTTATATGTTTACTCCACTTTCTCGCTTCAATTCTCGCTGCATATGGTGTATGGTATGCAGCGCAAAAAATATACTAGTAATATGAGGAAATGAGGAAAAGAAACCTTAAGAGCGAATGTTGCCAAAAATCAAACATTTTCAAAATATTGTGGCAACAGCTCAAAAATCAATTCCGCTCATATTCTTGTGTTAGGTAGACCTTAATGTGAAACAAATCACTGCATAGTTCGTTTGGCTGAATATCGATTTATTTTCAAGAAAATCGATATTAACGGAATTCGCTAAAAATACCGCTTTTGAAGCTCAAAATTTAAGGCAAATCTCGAAGCTTCGCGTGACAAAATGAAGCATTCCAGAGCAATAAAAAGTCACTAAACTTGTAGAACGATGTTTAAATATATGTCAAAAGCAATTTCAGCAATTTCTGCTCGTTTATTTACGAGCTCTAATTAAATTTATCCGACATACTTTTGACTAGATAAAAAGTATATAACGTTTAACCCCTAAAAAAAGTATGTGGTACCGAATATTATTCGTCAAGAATTTGGATTTCAAGAGGAGAAGGGATGTTCTTTTCCCTCCTGAAAGGATTTTTTGGGGAAAATTATTGACGCGATGTTATAGAATTTTAAAGTTGGACAAATTGCCTTGATTTAAGCGATCAGAAAAGTCAGCCTAATTAACTCAGTGTGCACAACATACACAAACAACTTCACGTTTACCGCAGGTTTTGATCAGCCAACAACCGATTTTAACACAAAATCCTCTAACCTTCTTGTTGCTGTATCACAGATGAGAGCTGTGGTCCTTGTTCATGATAAAATTCAAGCAAACTGCAAGGAAACTTGACAGGATATCGCAACTTGCCATGCCGTTTCACCGAACATCCGCCGTTTTTGATGTGAGGATTCTCTTTTCCTATTTTCGTTGGAAAGCAGGCTTAAGGTGTTGTACATAAGATGTCTTTCCTTTCAAACTAGCTCTGAACTGAACAGCGAAACAAGAAGTCGTTAATACAAAAACATCTGTTACGTGCTTTGGGTGATGCCGCTAATTAATTTAGAACGAGTTTTAGTGAAATCGACTACTACAGGCATGTACCGTGGTAACGAAATTTTGGGTGCATCGGGTGACTTTGGGGAATTAGGTATCATTTTGTTTTTTTCAAATAAGCTATTTCTGTCTTCCTACGTTTACTACTTTAGAACTAGCGTTCATTAACTGTGCTACTTCTTTGAAAACCAACAGAGAATATATTTTTAAAACCCCCTTTGCGGGCCTTGCCCTGCCCATCAGGTAAAAGCTCAGTCTCGGGTATGTCACGCAACCAACGTGCGCTTTTTTAAGTTGCACAGATTTCAAAGTACTCATCGAACCCAATCTACTGAGAATCTTCGCTCAGTCCTTAAAGTAGTAAACGTACGAAGACAGAAATAGCTTATTTGAAAAAAAAAAAGATACCTAATTCCCCAAAGTCACCCGATGTACCCAAAATTTCGTTACCACGGTACATGCATGCAGTAGTCGATTTCACTAAAACTCGTTCTAAATTAATTAGCGGCATCACCCAAAGCACGTAACAGATGTTTTTGTATTAACGACTTCTTGTTTCGCTGTTCAGTTCAGAGCTAGTTTGAAAGGAAAGACATCTTATGTACAACACCTTAAGCCTACTTTCCAACGAAAATAGGAAAAGAGAATCCTCACATCAAAAACGGCGGATGTTCGGTGAAACGGCATGGCAAGTTGCGATATCCTGTCAAGTTTCCTTGCAGTTTGCTTGAATTTTATCATGAACAAGGACCACAGCTCTCATCTGTGATACAGCAACATGAAGGTTAGAGGATTTTGTGTTAAAATCGGTTGTTGGCTGATCAAAACCTGCGGTAAACGTGAAGTTGTTTGTGTATGTGTACACTGAGTTAATTAGGCTGACTTTTCTGATCGCTTAAATCAAGGCAATTTGTCCAACTTTAAAATTCTATAACATCGCGTCAATAATTTCCCCCAAAAAATCCTTTCAGGAGGGAAAAGAACATCCCTTCTCATCTTGAAATCCAAATTCTTGACGAATAATATTCGGTACCACATACTTTTTTTAGGGGTTAAACGTGATATACTTTTTATCTAGTCAAAAGTATGTCGGATAAATTTAATTAGAGCTCGTAAATAAACGAGCAGAAATTGCTGAAATTGCATTTGACATATATTTAAACATCGTTCTACAAGTGTGGTTACTTGTTATTGCTCTGAAATGCTTCATTTTGTCACGCGAAGCTTCGAGATTTGCCTTAAATTTTGAGCTTCAAAAGCGGTATTTTTAGCGAATTCCGTTAATATCGATTTTCTTGAAAATAAATCGATATTCAGCCAAACGAACTATGCAGTGATTTTTTTCACATTAAGGTCTACCTAACATAAGAATATGAGCGGAATTGATTTTTGAGCTGTTGCCACCAAATGTTTGACCGTTGGTAACATTCGCTCTTAAGTTTGTAAGACTGATGCATAAAGGATCTGTTAACAGCTAGTAGATTTTTGCCTAAAAATTGAAAAAGGCTTTCCAGTTTAAGCACAAAACTAAGGCCCTTTTAGCTACAGCGCGTTTTCATCGCATGTTCTTTGAACTTTGTTTACCAAATCACAAGTCAGGGAGGGATTTCAACAATTGATTGATTACATAACTGTTACCAAAACCGATTAACGTTTAAGTGCTTCAGTGCACTTTAGAACTAAGCATCTTACAAAATGTTTTAGAACAAGTCATTTTTAGCGATTGCGTGACTGACAAATCAACTGATAAAAACGTCAGACCATATTGATATTTAACTTAACAATTTTCGCAGCTTCGCTCAACGGTTGTGTATGCTGTTAGTGCTTTTAAAATTATTTGTCACTCATTTGACAGACTTAAAATGTAAATCGATGGAGTGTTGGCCCGAGTGCTTGCCCGTCGGGCAAGTGACCCTGAAAAGTTACTTGCCCGACCTCAAAACCTACTTGTCCCGGACGACCGGACGGGACGTTTGTCGAGCCCTGACTCAGTCTAAACACTTTGTACAAACCTCCACTTCCAAATGCAATATTGTCAGCACTCCATTTGTGTTTCTTCATGTTCTCTAATATATCAGTTAACGTCTCGTAACTAATACCATCGCCCTGAAGCATCAATGGTTGTGATTATTAGTATCAGTATTTTTGCAGACATGGTTGCCACAAAGATCAGTTTTGAATTCTCTCTGACTTCTCTTCAAAATATCTGTGAATTTTCCGGACCCAGAATAAAATTCCCTGACTTTTTCATGACCTTGAACCTGTGGCAACTCTGGCGGAAAGCAAATGCATTCAACAGAAAATGGAAGTCTTCTTTCTTACTTGGATGATTCTGAGGTATGGGGGCAGCATATGAAATCCTTTGGAGTTCTTCTCACCGCCAAATTTCCGACCTGTAAGACACAACGAATATGCCTCGATAGTTAGCATAATCTGCTTGCACATGACTTTCCCACTGAAAAAGCAAACAATTCAAACTAGTTGATTTTCAAAAGAAGTTTGTCAATATTGAGAAAAGCATCAGTTATGCCCCCCCCCCCACCCCACCCCTCCTCAAGGCCACAGAGAAACAGGTCGTAGCGGACACTTAGCGAAGCAACTTTGTAATTTAGGACAAATGAAATACCTCTCAAGTACAGGGTAAAAAGCACACCTGCGGTCAGGGTCTGTTTCATTTCGCTCGGTGAAACATTCAAACAGGAAAGGCGAAACGTAAAATAGCAATTTTAGCAAGCGACAAACGCAAGGGAATATGGGGGCAATGCTAAAATTCGGCCTGGTTGCAGGTTAGGTAAAAGCCTGTAATAATGTTCCCTTCACCAGAGGGGGGGGGGGAGCACGGGATCAATCCTAGGTTTTCAGAAGAGACAAGACCAAAGAAACACGCGGCAGTTAAATAAACGACCCTGTTCAATCACCATCCAAGCCAAGTTTAAGTTACCCTATTTAACAACGCGAGATGACATCATTCAACAAAGATGGCAGCCAACTGCTTGACGCGCGCCTCTATAAATGCTTTCACCGCCGATTTTTGAGATAAAGCACTTTCAAAACTGTTACAAATTTGCCACATGTTCAGAGAAAACATCGAAGTGACTTTTAGCGTTGTTCGATGATGAAAACGTCCAAACATTGAATGCGTTCACGGATATTGTACCGTCACTTACTTTCTTACTACCGTACATTGTGAATCTGGGCTAATGGGATTACTGGTTACTCTCATGAGCCAAGTAACCAAAAGCAGACGGTTATGGAAAACGATCGATTGACGACAAACTTGGGAAATAAACAGCACTTTCGGGTTTGTGAAGGTGCCGCGAAAACAGATTGAGTGGCACAAACACAAGTATTATTATACTTTTAGTTTTCCATGTGCATGCTCCTTCCTGCAAAACAAGAACATGATAAAAACCCGACTCATTAGAAGTTTTGGAAAAACTGAGTTCGCCTCAGAAAAACAGAACAATTAAGGCCACTGCTCCATCCTGACTGCTTGCAAAAGATAACGTGGAGTTGTGTTCATACGTACGCAAGATATTTAGAACTTTCACCACTACTTCAGGCGGATCTCCTGAGTCTGGACGAATAACAAGCACACCTAGAATGAAAACAAACAAAGAAAAAACAAAAAACTATTAAACTCACTCAGAAATGATAGCACGATGAGAAAAAAAATTACCAAAGAAACATCCAGCAGATTTGTAAAACACGTAACTACAGGCTATTTGGATCTATTCTAACATGCGATCAGGAACTGGTCGCAAATTAGATATTTTCTGGAGCTAAAACGAAAAGGGCTACTTTCAACAGCTGCAAGTATACCATGTATCACACGCAGCATGACAGAGGGTTGAAAGAAAAAGACTTCAAAAAATCCGCACCCTCAACACTATTTTGTGACCTGCTGGTCCCAGAGTTTCAAGAGTTAACTCAGTGTCTTGTATGGCTGTATAGAGCGGTTTCAATTGAGTGTCGAGAGTAATTCGTATTTTGCTTTGGTTTTGCTTTACTTCACTCTGTGATTGGTTAAAAAATCTCGCGTCACTTTCTCGACCAATCAGAAGTAAAACTTAAACCAATTGCAACTTGCTCACACGCGTTTTTCCGCGCTTGGCGCTGGTTACGTGTAATTGCTTTGAGTTCTGATTGGTTCATTGCGTAATTTGTGTTTGTTGTGATTGGCTAGGATACTTACTTGGTTTTGGTTTTATGATACTCATTTGAAAGGTGCTCTAATACATTATTAAATAGCCAAATTGTGATGTCAGACAAAGACAACAATTTATGTACACATAATTAAAATGATTTCAAATAGAATATCATTGGATGTTATTTTGATGATCTTTGATTTTCTAGAGATACTTGAGTATGACTTTGACAGAGTTGTTCTACTTAAGTTGTTGGAACATTGTTAACATCACCAGGATTAACGTCCTTTAGGACACCTTTCACCCAGACAACAACACTGGACATGCTATAAATTTTATGCAACATATCAAAGGTTTAGTTACCCAAGATTTAGACATCTAACAGTTTAAACATGCAAGTTTCACAGACAGCCAAATATTTCTTGAATCATATGTAAACTCAAATAAATCTCTTCATCGGTTCTCTTACCATTTTTTCTTCCTCGATCTACAACAAGCTCCTTCAAATCCTCGCCCCAGTACTTCTCACAAGCCTCCCTGTAGTTTCATAAAAAAAATAAGAATGGAACCCTCTCTATGCGGGTAATTCAAAGGTATCATTTCCACATAATACCTCAAATTTTGCTTTGCAAAATGAGCAAAGATTGACAACGGAAAAGTGAAAGCAGATTTTGCTTTGGAAACCTAATGCTACTTGTCAAATTCATACAGTCTAAATAAAAGATAAAATTTAATTTAGTAATAAGATGAAATGCTTCTTGGCTAAGTTGGGTGGATGGGCCAGAGGGGAAAACAATTCCATGTTCCATGACATCAAGCCAAATATTTTACCATTCATCCCTCCCACTGAGTCATTAAGTACATAAATTTGGAGGATACATGTGCCAGCAAAGTTTCAGAACTAAACCAAGTTTAATTTAAATGAAAAGTATTGCAAACATCATACAATACATGTAAATGGTTAACTCCAATGACAATAATTAACTCACCAAATGTTGTAGCTATCACTTACACAAGCAACCAGACCACTTGGAAACTAAAGGCATTCAACAAACCACAATTAACAATAATTCAAACATAATTCCAGCAAAAAAAAGCCCTGACTGTCCATAACTAATAAGTACATAACTAATAAGCATACAATTGAAGCCTTGCAATTAGCCAAATTCCTGACTTACTGCTCACAAGTGGGAATCGCAATATGGACAGTGCATGCACAGGGCACCCAAACGCTGTATTAACTATATCATAATCCTCGCAGTTATTAACGCAACTTATGCAGTGGCGAAAAGAAAGCCTGAAAAAATCAGGCTTGCCTGATTTTTTCAGGCTTTCTTTTCGCAACTGCATAAGTTGCGTTAATAACTGCGAGGATCATCTTTACATTTATTTCTTCATTCTGCAGTTCAAATATATGAATTTCATATATTCATAATTTTATATCATAATCATTTAATAAAATACCGTTATTTACCTGTGATGAGTCTTTTTGGAAAGGATTTGAATCAGAGTGGAGACAGTTTACCTCCGCAGTTTCAAATGTTATCTTGTCTGACGTGTCATAGGACGTGACAATTAAGTCTCAAGTTTCCATTGTTACTAACTATTAACTCTTATGGGGAGACAATCTTGGGTTTCTCTCTTCTTCTCTCCCCAGAGGACAGTTAATAATAATGGAAACTTGAGAAGTAATTGTCACGTCCTGTTTACGACGCACCAGACAAGATAACATTTGAAACCGGCGAGGTATTAAAACTGTCTCCGCTCTGATTCAAATCCCTTTCAAAACGCCTCATAAAGGCACAGGAACACAGGTAAAATTTTTATTCAATGATTACGATATAGTTAATACAGCATTTGGGTTCCCTGTGGTGCATGTTTTTTTTTATCATCATAAACACTCTACCATCATGAACATCCCACCTGTTCCAGCATGTTATTAAATGCTTCTTTTTCTCCTTCTTTTCCCCAAGTTGTTATCGTGCTATTAATGAAAAAAAAAATGGCTTACTTTAAAAACAAGAAAATACAGTTAACCTTTAACCATATAACACTCTAAATGGTTTGAACCCAGAAGTCATATCATAAGTCGGTAACTTACAATCATCCAGGTGAGTTTAGTCCTGAGAATAACTGTTATGATATTAACAACCTGAGCGGAAGTCATCTTCAGAGTCAAGTGAACTGTGAATCGCCAGTGGATGTTATAAGTCTCTGGTTGTTGTTCTGATTGGTCAACAAACTAGTGATGTTATTGGTTGTCTGTCAGTTAAGCCGTGATACTGTGAAGACTGTAAAACGCGATTGGTGCATTTCGATCCGTCTTGTTGTTAGTCAAATGTCTGTTCGTCTATTGTTAGTAAAATTAGTCGGTTTGTCTATTGTTTGTCTGTCTTGTTTTTGTCGTCAATAAGTCATTTGTAAGGTGCAGGGAGTTGTTGGCAGTGGTTTAGAGGTGTTTGTTCTAAGTTAGTAAACCAGCTTTCAGAGTGATTCGTTGACAGTAGTTCATACTGTAGGTACTGTAGGTAACCATTATAGTTAACCATTTCTCCTCATCATGTAAGTACACTGTAACACACTCAGGTAACAAAGAATTAAGTAAGCAGTCACCTAAGATAAATTGTCTTGATGTTTACATGAGTTCTCTCAACTACTACTCAACAAAATGTATAAAGACCAGTAAGGAGAATTTGTATATGATGCTGGGGCTTAAAGATTAATTACAGCAGGGGCAGATCGAGGAATTTTCACAAAGAGGGGTCCAGATGGTAACTTCAAAAGGCAAAGAACGAGAGCTCAGATTTGAGAAATTTACTACCGTTGATGACATTTCCTGGTAAACTTGACCAGTCTCCTCTTCTGTTTTCTTTCTTTGTTATTAGTTTTTAGCTTGAATATCCCTGATCATTTGAAAGACAAGTGCGGGTTTAAAGGAGGGAAGGGGAGGTGACCAAGATGCCTTAAGGGGGGCCCTCACCCAAGATCTTAATTACCGTGACTGTATATCTGCTGTGGGGATTCATTGAATCTGCCACGAGGATTCGCTGGCTCTGCTGCAGACTCACTAGATCTGCTGTGGGGATTCATTGGGGTGCTAGGAGAAGTCCACTGAGTTGGGTGATTGCTCTGGGTGGAGTGAACGCAGGTGGAAGAGGTACTGTCTTTGTAGCCTGTGAGCAGACTCCAGGGAGGGGAAAATAACGTAAAACAATAATCGTGACCAAGCGTGGAAATAAAATGAAGTGAGCGACTCTCACCTCACTTCACTCGCCGATTTTTCTTGTTATTTTCCCTACCATGCAGCCTGCTCACAGACAACCCTCTTTAGGTCACCCCCTTCAATTTCCTAGTGGAAGCGCAGTGGTGTAGTGGTTAGCACGTTGGACTTCAGTTCTGAAGGTTGGTGGTTCGACGCCCAGTCCCTGCCATTGTGTTGCTTCCTTAGACAAGATACTTTGCCCCACATTGTCTCTCTTCACCCAGGTGTATAAATGGGTACCAGGGACATACTGCTGGGGGGTAACCCCGAGATGGACTAGCATCTCGTCCAGGGGGAGGTAGCAATACTCTCAGTTGCTTCATACTATGGAAACCATGACAAGCTCTGGCCTTGTGAGCCTCCTTGGCCCGAGTGCGACTTTATCCTTTTTTATCCTTTAATTTCCTGCAGGTGCATCACTCACAAAATCAAATTTTCCCCTGTCCAAAACTCCTTTAAGCTTCATTGGAGGAGCAGAGCACAGCTATTCTCCAGAATCACAGACCCACTCTGAGCAACTCATGTCCCTCTTCACATGAGTATTGTCCACATTGTGAAACTAGCAAAGGTACAAACGCCCTGATGCATCTTGGCTAGTTTAAGCTGAGTTTTGAAATCTGAGCTTGAAAGAATGAGAGGCCACCTCAAAGTCTCAGATTTTTAAAATTTGGATCCAGGAGTCTAGAAAATCTTGGCATATGCATGGTTTTGTCAAAAACACCATTAGCCAGGAATAAATTGACACAACCCAGAGCAGAATGAAAGCATTTAAGCTTTGATTTGACAGAATTGGGCTTGTATTTGTTTTGATATAATTAAACTGGGGCTTGAATTACTAAGAAAGAATCTTGACATCTTATTGAGTCTAAGTTGGATTTCAAAGGCACCCCTCATTTTAATGACTCTGTACCTACCTGTGTTCAGCAGCAGGAATTGAGAAGCCAGCAATTTCACAGTCATAATAATTCCTGCAAAAAATAAAATAAAATAAAATAAAAAATACATTAAAAAATAAAAATAATAGTAATAATTATAATTATAACTGTGAGCATTGGACTTGGCTCTAAGAGGTACAGTACCAAGTGTACCCTTATCGCTTTAAGCGCAAACAGCGACAAGGATCTAATTTCTCCTTACAATATCACCCGCTTGATCAAACATACAGGTAATGAGAATAAAGGGAATGATCACAGCTAATTTGTCTTAAATGCAGGGAGAGCACTAAGGAGAACATTATAAGCATGTAGATTTTGGAGCTTAAAGGGTTAATTATTGTCAATTACTTGGAACCACAGAAATATTCCACTACAGGTGATCTGGCGTATCTAATCGAACGTTTGGAAATCAAACGCAATCGAATGTTCACCAATAGTTCGATTGGGTTTGGTAATCAAACATAATCGAACTCACAGTAAAATGTAGTCAATCGAACATAATCGAACGTTCGATTGCCGAACGGTCGACAATCGTACTTAATCGAACGTTCGATTACCGAACTCCTGTTTGTTTGATCAGTTTTTGTTTAAATATAAACACCTTGATAAAAACGGAGTTATGAAGAAAATATCAAACTAGTGTATATTTTGCGGATCTTTCGTCCAGTGCACCATCGATTATTTCTGATAATAACCATGTGGTGGGGGAACTTTTGACTGAAGGTCGAATTACTGCTAGCTTTCAGTACCCGAAAAGAAATGTTGAGTGTCAAGAACCCGAAGCGATATCCAGGAGACCCGGGAAGAGACTGTATGTATCAAAATTACATGCACTGTAAAAGGCTATCAAGAATGTCGTTTTAGTGTTGATGTGGGAGAAGAGTTTCACATTTATAAGAAGACTGGTTCCGTGGTGACGTTCAGGGAAGAAGCCAGTTTCCTTCCCACTACTATAAAAATGTAAACAATAATGCATTTCAGTATTTAGCTGTCGTTTTGTTCTCTTCTACAAAAAATGTATAACCGCACATTGACATTCAGTTTGATAGTTTTGGGATGTTTTTCTATTTATTCCCTTCAATAAAGGATGATTATGATTACTCCTGCACGATTTACCCATTTTCAGGCAACAAGAGATGGATTCAGAACAAAATCGAATCGGATTGAGTTCGATTGCGTTTGATTTTGTTCGATTGGTTCGACTGGTTTAATAATCGAATTCACAGCAAACTAGATGTTTGATTTTGTTTGATTACCGTACCCAATCGAACGATTGGTGTTCAATTGAGTTCAATTGAATTTTGGTTCAATTTTGTTTGATAAGATACCCCGGTAGGTAACTGAGAGCTCAGAATATTGAAAATATTAAATAAATTCAATAATTATGTAATGAGATTAACATTTATTTACAAAACCACAATTAAACATGGTCATTTAAAGAAATTTAAAAAAACCTTCAGCAGAGAGCTCAGAATACGGAGTATATATTGGGTATTGAAAAATTATGAATGAATATGTAATCACATTAACACTAACTTGAGCAATCACAATCTCCTATGGTTTCTTTAAAGAAATTTGAAAAAACTTTTTAGCAGATGGCTGAAATTTGCCCACACTGACTAAGATGTCTTGGCTATTTGCTCAATTACTTTTCCACATTAATTATTACCAGCTTTTTCTTCACACTTAAATAGCCCATCAGTTCCATTCGACCTCATTTCATTTAACAACTCAGTGACTCTGGATGAAGGTTCATAGTTATGTTTTACTTGAAATGTGTTGTGTTCTTTCTCAAAGCAACTTTGAAAAATAATAAAAAAACCTCACCTTGAAAAAAAACCCTCACCTTGCTAAAACCATGCCTGCTACAGTGTCAGTTCCACAAAAATTGACAAGATGAGCTGCCCCACCCAGGGAGGCTGACTACAGGAACAGGAAAACAAGGAACATTGAAACATTAAATTCTTCTAGTTACCAATCACTATTTCCAAGAGAATTTCACATTATTTTAAGAGCTCAGATATCTTAAGTACATTACAAAAGATGCAATATTCACCATTTTTCCTTTGTTGTCATTGCCCGTATTAATACATTGTATCAAACAATTTGCGACAAGCTTGTTACAAGACATTTTCATAACAACGTAATGAGAACACAATTCTGGAAGGGTAATATTTCATAACATTATTTAATTTTCTGCAGATTTGGAGAATTTGTGAAAAAAGTCTTATAAATTGTTTAAAATTAATGTTCAGCAATTCTCTTGTTTGCTTGGTGCATCAACTTTGGCCATTTCAAAACAAACTCAAAAAATGCACAAATTTGATGTCACCAAAAACTTCCTGATGTAATGGATACCAAGTACAGACTCTAACCTCAACTGATGTGCTTCCACGGAAACCAAAGTCATGAAGTTTAAAAGGAAGTCCATCTAAATTATCAGCTGTTTCAAGGAGGTACTGCAAATAGAAAATTAATTACATTAATTACATTATTAATTAATAAATTACATTATTTGACTATGCTATAACTTGTTTGGAAGAATGCGAGGTGTGGAGTTGTGAGTTGTGAGTTGCAGTTGTGAGTTGCAGTTGAAAGTCACAATTTGCAGTTTACATGTTGCCTGCGCCAATTTTAACATGGCAGCTGCAGACTGGGAAAGTTGAGAGGATTTTTCTGACTATAATCAATTGATCGGTTGCAGCAATCCGATTATTTTTGATGATCATTTATAAAATAATAACTGATTCCAAACACTAAGGACTGAGAGCAAGACCATCTTATGTTGAGTGTTAGCATGTTCTATCTATTCTCTCCAAACTGCACGTGACAGATGTGCAGCTGCTTCTTCTTCCATTCTGCTCACTCTACTTCGTACATTATTTGAAATCTCATCCAGACAGTACCTCAGCTATAATTTGCTTTTGTGCTCTTGAGTTTGTAGCCACAGTCATTGGATACCACACCTGGACAAGTAATGTCTGTAAAATGTAAACCAACAACGACATGTTGATACAACTTACAAATTGTTTCTAACTCAATAACAAACAAAACTTCCTTCTTATCCAAGATATCAATATAAAATAAATCACACAGCTGTAATTTGACAGATGGTGAGTTTTTGTTCATTGATTCAAAGCTAATGGTTAAATAATATTATTGTCTTACCTCAACCCAGTTTGTGAGCCAGGGACAGTTTGGATCTGTATTTTGAACTGTAAACAAAACTGAATAACAAAAGAAAAGTGATACTCCATATGCAGCATATAAAGATGTAGTAGTCTAACTTAAAGACAAAGTCATCTTTTCATAAATTATGCTGATTGCATGTTCTTACCATTTTTAACAGGAACAACTGAGCCTTCTGGAACAGCCCTGATTCTCAGTGGTAATTTACCACCATGCATTTTTAAAATGTACTGCCAACCTGTAAAAAAGAAGGAGGATGTAAACAAGAAGGAGGAATAAAGGAAATTAGATCTTACTCAGTACTGAGAATGAGTGGTAAAGATGCTTGCTATTTGATACCCCCGGTAATTAATCATATCTGTAACAAAATGCACAACTGTGAGGGGTTCTTCATGCACTTGTTTGATACTTAATTGGAGGGTGATCATGTGGGTGTCCAATTACAGCCGTCCAATTTGAACTTTGTGTAATTGGATAGCTGTAATCGGACAACTGTGATGCGCACGCATCAATCAGGTGCACTGAAATGGGTCCTTTTTATAGCTGTTCCTTCACTTCTTGCAAAACTGATAATCGAAAATATATCCCCAAAGGGTACTTAGATTTTCTAATCCCGCATTTTGTTATAGATATGATTAGTTGGTAACTGGACTTCGTGTCGTACAATTCAGGGGTAATCGTGCTCATAAGTTCAAATAGTCCTAGCGCTACGCGCTTGGCTGATTTAAGATTACTCACCCAATTTAACTCCCTGAAGTGTACTCCACTCAGACCAATTACCATTACTTATTAACATGTCATCATGGGACCGCAGAGACCATTTTAAATAGGTAGGGCTAAGAAATATGGCCAAGACTTCGTGAAGCAGATATGCAAGACAAGACGCACTTTGTTACATTCAAGTGGTAAAATTCATTTATAATCCATGTCATCTGGAGCCCTACAAAATCAACCAAGCAAAAAAGTGGTAGGGCTATACCCTGCCAGCCCCTCCCCCTCCGCGGTCCCTAGTCATGCAGTCACACCTTAAATCTTGATAGAAATCTGCTCCAAACGATTTGACATTTGAAGACAAACTCACCTTCTTCATTGAACAGATTGTAACCAAAGTGAAGCTTGTACAAGTCTCTTGCCTGGCGGATTTTTTCCTCTGTTACCACTTGACCCACAAGCCATCTCTAGGAAACCACAAGTCAACAAAAAGGACCAATATTGAGCTTACTTTTATTAGTGTATTGGGCATGG
This sequence comes from Siderastrea radians, assembly GCA_964017195.1. Classification (NCBI taxonomy): domain Eukaryota; kingdom Metazoa; phylum Cnidaria; class Anthozoa; order Scleractinia; family Rhizangiidae; genus Siderastrea; species Siderastrea radians. The sequence continues at coordinate 11,827,115 of OZ024889.1, read as the reverse complement.
TACAACATTGTATAACATACACCTGTAGCACTTGAAATTTCACAGTTCTCGATAAATATACATATTAAAATGGTAAGGGTCGCGGGAAAATAATAGATAAAGGTCAACTGGAACGGAACCTAAATAAGACTCGCTCTTCTATAGTCTTGATTTCTATTTCTACACCTCGCACACGGGGGTAAAGAACAAACACTTCGCTTGATCGATTACGCTTCGCACGATTACTATGACTCAGCTTCCAAACTAACTGAAAACTAAAAGGGAAGCCCGTGGAATTTATTCAGGTATGCAACTTGAGCATACAGCGACATCTTTAAAATCTACTCAAGGTTCCATCTAATCCTGACAAACAACACGTTGATCGAGCAGCACCTTCTAACCAGCGCGCATGAAAACGAAAGTGAAAGTCTCGCTTCCGGCGAATGAAGTTTTGTAGTAGAAACACACCTTGATCAAGTACTGCAATCCGAAGAAGCACACTTCTGGAAACTTTCCACCTCTGCTTTCAAAGTACGAGAACACAATGGTGGTTCCTAATGGGTACTGTTTGTGATGAGACACCTGTTTGAAGAAACAAACAAAAAAACGTTGTGAACTCAATCCATGCCGGCATGACGCGCGCAAAACAACATAAGAGTTTGTTGAGACAAAAACGCGAGTTATTCCACTCTTAGTCACAAACAACGTAAAATCTGTGATGTCTTAATTGATGTAGCATTTTGTTAACTGCAGCAATTAACTCCTTACTTTGTAAGAATCTGTGACCAGCAGGATGTTGTTGGGATCCAACTTTTCCGCCATTTTGATCGATTTCTGCGAGCTTGTTCTCAGGCCTTTTCTAAACGTTCTTTTCTCGAATGTTCGCCCTTCGATCGGACGCGCGATCTCGCGCGCACGAAAGAGGGCAACCCCAGAAGGGCACACTTGTCTCGATTAAAAGGCGTTTAATCGATGCATTTTCAGCCATCCATTTTTTTAATATCAGTACATTGGAGGTTTATATAACCAAGAACCAAATTTTAACAGAAAGGTTAAAAAAGTGTGAAACAATGTCATCAACTTTGTCTCATCTATTAAGTGAATCTAGTAAGTTATTTATCAAAAAAACAACACTCAATATCTTGCTATGATTGTAAAGAATATTGTAATTTTGATTCAAATGGAACAGAAGTTTTGATCAGTGTGGTCGTATTTCAGTTTCACGACCGTTTGTCACATGTCACAACATAACCAGGAGCTTCCGCCATTTTGTTCTCCACCGTATAAAGCCTCGCGCGTGGGATTCAATTTTCAGTGGGAAGCCGCTGAAACAGATTACAAGCCTACCTTGTAAATGTTGCCGGTATTCGATGATGTCACACGAATTGAACTGAGTTGGAAATTGCATGATATGGAAATCTTGCCGACTATTTCCGCGGGAAACTCGAAACGAAAATAACTGTCAATTGTCGCTGGCGACTAAATACGGAAAAGAGCGCGCTAAAGGTGCGATTAGTTCTCAGGCCTTTTCAAAATGCTTTTTAGGTATCGGTCGATCGAGTACGCGCGAGCATGACCTCAAAAAAAGTGCTACGCGCGCCCACCAATCGAGATTGACTTCGCGCAAGAAAGATTTTCACGGCTCCGTGAAGTTTTTTACAACGGAGTGTCAGAAAGGACAGTTTCTTTTATTTTCCGTACTTTTTCTGTTCATGTTATGTATTACCAAACTTCCGTCGGGTCGTAGAAAAATATCACAGCAAACAACTTTTAGCGACACAAACTGTGTAACATGTTTATTTACACTTCAAATCATTCACACAACACGTTCTTAAAAACTACGTAAGCTACGTATGTTCCCCCCGTCTATCAGAAACTCAGAGCAGAGGTTGCTAGGCGCCAAGCTTCGCTCAATTTTGTAACTGGAAAATAAAAGACGATTGACCATGCAAATACAAAACTCGAATGCAATCAAAACAGTCGTTCACGGCTGCGTAGGAGACTATCTTATTAAACACTGACTCTAGAATAAAAACTAAATATGCATAAATTAAAATGGTCCTTGTTTGACTGCAAGCTACAACCATAATATATGAAAACGAAACTGCAATGCACAAAGCCTTTTAAGCCTAATTAGAGTGTAATAAAACGCACATACAATTTTACTTTAAAATACTCAATGTGTCATGGAATATAACTTAAAACGACACTTGCAATAGATTTAATGAGATCAACCTCAATGCAACGCGAAGCTTATTGGTACGCTTTTTCTGATTCTTATCGTCACTAAATTGTTTGTTACTAGTCCAACAGCTCCCCCCCCCCCCCCCCCCCACGGAGGGCCCTGAGAAAGCAATACTGGGATTCGCCAGTTTTCTCCACTGCGAAAACGAGATTTGAGCCACTGCAAGCTAAGGTAAAACTGCAGTTGGAATTTTAAAAAGAGCTCATAAAAAAGAGGGATTTATATCCCCCTTCAAGACCCATCTAAAGCTCCCCCCAAAAAGAAAATCCAAACAGAAAACCCTGGCCTTCCTAGCAAGCGTTAACGTGGATATTTCCGCCCGTTACAGGCAAGCAAAGAAAAAAAAAGTAGTAGGATGAAGGAGGGGGAAGGGAGGTTTGCAACGTGCAAAACACTTCCACGAAAACGCTCCCTACGCAAGCTAAAAAACCCGAACTAAACCAGCTGAACATTTGTGAGCTAATACAACAAAAAGGTCGTTATCCCTGCGAACATCTAATTTGAAGGCTGTGAACAAAACTCGTGACTCGTTACGTGAGAAACGAAAACAAGACGGTAATTCTTCTCTGGCGGATTTAGCTTGTTACTGAAAGGTTCACAGGGGAAAGCTAAGAAGAGCATGCTCGTAGCTTATCTTAGTATAACCTGACGATTTACATTTAAGAAATAAAAATGGTGCAGGTCATTTAATAGATAACCCCATCAAAACACACCAGGAAGTTCGGAAGTCAATGTAGACCCTAGGCTCAGTCTCCAGCCGTGAGTGTCTCGATGCGCCTACGATTCTCGCCACCTTCACGGCTGGGCGCACGGGTTTGGTTATTGTTTAGACTGATCAATCAGAGACAAGCCCCCTGAAATTTGCGGGGCAGAATGCGCGACGTAATTTAGCGGGATTTCGTCTTTCTCTTGAAATTTCACACTTTTAGCAGGACGTTTCAGGCATACTTTTCGCATTTCGCTTTTTTTCAAGACGATAAAAAAAAAACAGATAAAATTTAAGCAAATGACGTGTGGATTGTCTGCATAATTATTAAAACTGTAATGACGTCACGGACATGCAACCAAACCCGTGCGCCCAGCCGTGAAGGTGGCGAGAATCGCGGGCGCATCGAGACACTCAAGGGTGAAGACTGAGCCTATGTAGACCCCAACTTCAGGAGAGGCTTGATGCATATGTACTTTTGAATTCTTCCAAACTTCATGGAGTGCTTGCATCACGTTTGGAAAGCAAAACGCGGTCATTTGTAGCCTCAGCGAAAAATGGCTAGGCAACTTATCAGAGAATGTGTCATACAATCAAAGTTTTATAAATCCTTTTCGTACATTGAATAATAGTTTTTCAACCTCGTTCCAAGCGTTTTTCTTCTTCCCGTCCCCTGGAACAAGAGAGATACTGGGAAAGAGGGTGTCCTGCTGACACCACATTGTTCTCGTCATCGTTAAGCTCTTTTCTCGTTCGCTAGTGATTGACAAATGAGGCCTGGACTTTCTATACTGCGTATTCGTTCTATTGTAACGCACTACCGTCGCAATATGTTTGGCACTGTACCAAGTAATGTACGATTATATACACAATCCATTCTACGATGATAAGGATACAATTTCAATGACGTACACAAATAAGAGTTCTAAATTTCAACCCAGCAGAGTTCCCAGAGCCCTCGAACATCCCTGTTGCTAAGCAGTAGAGAAGGATGCTACAGGAGAGAGACGCATTTGACACGTGATAATCTACAGCATGCGCACTAGGTTTGAAAAGTCCTCGCACTTGCGTCCCCTAACACACTAATTGCAACTGCAACGATTAATTTAGCATGTAAACGTTCGCTTGAAACACGAAATACATAAACTCTAATAAAAGGATAAAGACAATTGCTGTATGTACAAAGATTTCGTCCAGCGAAAATTTAAAATCTACAATGAACAATAAAATTAAACATTAAAAACGGAATACCACGAGTTTCACAGGTGCAAATATTTCGAATATTTAGTATCATTAGCAGCGACTAGAACTTGAAAAATGTCAGAGTAACTAACACAAAATAACGCTACACGAATGGCATTTTCTGCCAGTGAATATACCATAACACATTTTACCCGCGTAAACTACCTGTAGGTATTGAACAGATAGATTTTCCGCACAAAATAGGCACTTTTGTAAAAGGTTTGGAAGAAGTGTTGCGCTACTCTAACAGCTTGATCCTTCAATGTATAACAAGTCGTAGAATACAAGCAGTCTCTCTTTCCGCTCAGGGATAGTCCAGCGAGCGCGAAAGTGGAAACGGGATGCGCGTAAGATAAGCAGACTCGTACCCAATCGCTTCTCTTGACCGTACTGTGGTTTATGGGTAGGATTTGAGGAGTTCGTAGTGCATCAAGGGAAGGATGGAAGAAAATTGCGAAGCGACGTCACTTTTTCTCCCTCCGTCCCAAAAGGCTTTACGCGCATTGATCGCCTTCCCATATGGCAATGCGAAAAGGAATAAATAAGTGGCGACTGGGTACGAGTCTGCAAGATAAGCGATTTTCAAGCGAGTTCGCGTGTTCGTTTTGCTCGACTATCCCTGAGCGGGAACGAGAGACTGCTCGTAGTCTAGCGAAGTCGCGACATTATAAACATTCCAGAAATAATTCCACCTCTTCACGGTTACCCGGTACTCTCTATCAGCCTTAAGCTTTGTTTCAAAAGGTAGAAGATTCAGTCTTATTCACTGTCAGACTCCTTCTTGTTCTTTTTGCCCACGATCTTTTTCAGTGATTTGGACATGTAATATGGCTTCTCAGGTGAACCATCGTTACGCTCGGAATCTTCCACTGCAAAGAATAATGGAAAAAGTATTCGTGATTGACGGAAACTCGTCTTAAAACAGTTTGACAATGTACTAGGAGTTTAAATAAATATATCCCTTATTAGTTCTGAGCAATTAACAGAAATTAAGATCCAGCAGAAATCAAACTCGACACCAGTTTTTGGATTCGCAAATCTGTGCGTTATTGTTATTGTATGTTGTTAGTATGTATGAAAGCCATTATTAATAACAAATTGCATTATTGTTTGTTCCGCGACGTGGTCAATTGAGTTGTACCGCGACGTTCTTACTGTTAGTCTTCATCAGGCGATGACTAGGAGTGAGCAGTCGACACCTCGCGATTTCATAATTTTTATGGAGCGAGATTAATTATCGAATCTAAATTCAGGAGTAGCTGCCAGGAAATTAACTCCAGCGCGCGTGTGAACATGAATTGTTTCCGCGGGAACTATGCTCGCAATGTTATTGGATAGTTTACCTAACGCCAAGCATGCAAATTAGTCTGGCCACGAGAACCACGCTCGCACTGTGATTCCGTGGTTGAGCAAAGGAAAACATGCAAATTAATTTGGCCTCGCCCTGTGATTGCATGGTTGAGCTGACGACAGCAAGCAAAGTAATTTGGCCATGGGAGCCATGCTTGCACTGTGATTGCATGATTGATCTCACGAAAGCATGCAAATTAATTGACACCGAAGTGGCCACACTTTCGGCGCGTCATGCAGTAAGGTGGTCTGCTTATAAACGATACCCAAAAGTAGCTTGAAGTGAAGACTTTCTACATTAAAACAGGAACGTAATACTCACAGAATGAAAGGAAGATCGTGTCGATGGCCATGTTGTAGACACTAAAGAAGGCCTGCGCTACAACGTATGCACCAACAGTGATGATCTGAAATTCGACAAGAGAGACAACAAAGCTCTCAGCACCGCAACACAACCACCAGAATTGAACTTTTATTGAAGTTACTTTTCTGGTAGATAAAATTTGCAGTTGACTAGTTCAGGTCGTAGAAGTGAAATGTGGAAACGATAAGCAAATGATCATGTCATTCAAAAATTTTATTTAAATGATAAAAATCTTTAAAGAACGTAGGCTCCTTTGGCGAAATTTTGTGCGCAGCGTTTGAAACGCAGGCCCAAACTTCATGACGCCAATATTAGTTTTAATTGTAGCAATCTCGGTATGTTCAACTGTAGAGTAGATCCTAACAATTTACAAGGCCACAGGGTTAAATTCCATTTTTCTGATACCAAGAACAAGATACACTGTCTAGGAGAATACTTACAATGACAGGCGCCAAATAGTAGTTCAGGTTGTCTTGTCGCTCAAACCAGTAAAAGCTTCCAACGGCTGCATGAAAAGAAGTAAGAACTAGTCAGTAATAAGAAAACAACAGGGAAAATTAAAAAGAGGGAGTTAAGGAAGCTGCCTCCTTTTGTTACTGCGCATACGTTCTACGCATCTCGGGATATTCGGGTTTCTTAAGGAATTTGCCCACTGATACACCAATATTTTTGCGCGGTTTGAGACTATGTGGAAAGAGCAGATCTTAGCAGGGGATATCAGAAGGCACAAAGAAAAAAAATTGGGGTTACCACGCATTTTTCAGAGATAATTGAGCTTAAATTGCCATACATTCTTTGTATTTTAACGTTTTTTTTAGAATTATGGTTGATTAATTACCTCTGAAAAATGCGTGGTTACCCACATTTTTTTGGATTCCAATAACCCTGCCGAAGATCGACTTTTTCCCCATAGTCAAAACCTTTGCAAAAATACATCTGTATTAGGAGGCACCGTCCTTAAAAAGGGTTTTACGGGTAATTTTCTTAAGGACATTTTGAACGAAAAAGGAAGAGGAAAGTTTTTGTGCTGAAAAATTAAAGCCAGTTTGAATTTAACCTCGTAACGCTGTCTGCTTAAATTAGGAACTGGGCGTTGAATAAACCACTCTACTGAAGGATAAAATTTACTTGTTGCAGTTGATAAACCACCCTTCCCACAGGTTTGGTTTTTTACCGCTAGTACATGTTCGTAGCTCTAAAGTAACCATGGGGGCGCGGTGCTGTAGCGGTTAGCGCGTTGGACTTCGGATCTGAAGGTTGGTGGTTCGATGCCCAGTCCCTGCCATCGTGTTGTTTCGTTACACAAGAAACTTTACCCCACATTGTCTCTCTCCACCCAGGGGTATAAATGGGTAACAGTGACATACTGCTGGGGATAACCCTGCGATGGACTTGCATCCCATCCAGGGGGGAGTAGAAATACTCTCAGTTGCTTCATGCTGCAGAAACCGGGACAAGCTCCGGCCGTGTGGGCCTCCTTGGCTCGTCAGACCTTACCTTTACCTTATAAAGTAACCAGAAAGAAAAGGTATTGTATGACTGACAATGAACATGTGACTCACCCAAGCCAGCTGTTATGGTGAGCTGTCCGAGAAACAGAATAAAGTCCGTCACTTTATCCAGTACAACCACTCTGAAAAACAAAACATGGAAAACAGCTATAATCAGTTCTAACAGGTCTAACGCATTGAAAACAGCGTGTTATAGTAATCGTAACTGTAAGACCTTCGAAGAAATTTAACGTTTGCTATTGTGCACCAAAAACTATCGACCCGTTGCACTCACCTTACAATATTCCTCATGAGAAGGAAAAACGCATCCTTGGCCGAGGTACAGAAGTTCTTGCCGTGTACTGCGATCTGAATAAAGCCCAAGAACAAACATTTCAACTCAGACGGGGATTTAGTATATCCTTTGGGGATTATTTAAGTCCTTTCTCGCTAGTAAGTAGTGTGATACGTGTGCACCAAGGGAATGATGATTTATTAGCAGAGACAAAAACAACTGGAACAAACACTGTTTGAATGTGACATTCAGTTACTGACCATGATGTAGGCGTTCTTGTTGAGAAACTTCAGGAACTTTTCTAAGCACCAGAAACAACATTTGAGGCACCTGCGAAATTTAAACGTGAGGCGTAATTATAACAGAAAAAAGAAACATTTGCTCCTAATCGTGTTCTTTGTAGAGTCGAACCTCGAAACATGAAAACACAGTTCCAGCCTTCGACTCGGTGGATAAATCTCCGACGTTGTGTGCATCAGCTGCCATTGAAACGAAAGCTACTGTTTGCTATGTTGTACGAGATGGTTCAAAATTTCAAGTCTGCTCGTCGATGAATTCCTTAAAAGTGACCTATCGAGTTGTACTTTCCCGTGCATGGTAATGTTATTATGCCGTACAATGTGGTTCTTACTTTCGATTCTGTGAAGCCCTAAAGCTAGAACACTCACATGTAACCTACTGAGAAGTACTTGGCAGTGGTGTTGCTCACTCTTATCTTAAGTGTACAAGGGTTCTTCCTGAAGCCCATATAAGTACGCTAAACAGGCTTCAACAAGCAAAACAAGAACATATAATCTCCTTACTTTATAAGGTACTTTGTGATCTCACTCTGCTGTCCAGGCCCTGGAGAGAAACAACAAACTCGTCAATAAACAAACATCACACACCGCATGCCAAACACTGCAAACACACGGTACCTCCTCTGAGTTTGTGATCCAGATATTCCAAGGCTGCTCTGATCAGCTGTACAATGGCAATGATAAGTGATCCGAACGCAAGTGACCCAGTGTGGTATCTAAAGAATAAAACAAGACGTTTGCATTGAGATAATTACTGAGGACGACTTTGTTGTACGATGAGAGGGCGCGACCAAGCGAATTCAACAGTTCGATTCAACGTCTTTCCACTCAACAAGGTCGTTCAACATGCTGAATTCAACAATCTTGAATGGTGCTGAATGGTAATAGTAAACCAGTTTAAACATATCAACATCACTGAAAATCATTTAACAACGTAGCTAAGGTCGTTCAACATGTTGAATTCAACAATCTTGATCGGTGTTGAATGTTAAAACCGTTTGGCCGGACTAATTTTCGCGAATTTAACGACCTGTTGGCAAATCGCTAAAATATGCTGTCATTAAAATTGCCTTAAAGTATAGGCTCCAGTTGTTCAAAGAACGGATCAGTTTATCCACTGGGTAGCAGCTAACCAGCGGATAAAATGTACTTTAACCAATACAATTTATCCACTAGATAGTGATTTATCCAGCGGATAAAGCTATTTTATTTGAACTACTGGGGACAGGATGTTAACTCAAAAACGGTTCAACGAGTGCCACATGAGTTCAAATAACAAATAATAACCTACAACCGTTGCCTTGCATTTTATTTACACTTCTTTAGCTCCAACACGTTCCAATTTCAATTTCATCTTCCACCCTCTCTTTATCAACAACAAAAGTTTGAAGCCTTGACTTGCTTCTACAGTGCTTGTTTTGCTAGGGTTTTCCTGCCTTTTTAATGAACACCGAAATCTGTTGTTTTTCGTTTATTAATGCTTTGAAAAATCGCCAAATTAAGTTGCTCCCTTCTAAACTAGAAGACTTTATCACCACTAACAACAGTAACCTTCATGATGACCTAAACCTGCTTTCAGCTCAGCCGTTAGAACGCCCGGATGGGGTGCAGAAAGTGATGGGTTCGAATCCGTCGGATCTCAAACCTTTTTGTAGTTCCTTACTCGTGTCAAACTGAACACGGGTTACGCATAAGCCAAGTCACGTTTTTTTCAACGTAGCGATGAAGACGACGTCGGTGAAGAAACATGTTATACTTTTGGCCAAGAACAAAGAACACACCATCAATTAAAATAACTTTATGTAATAACAACTGAAATATAACACACCATCGAGTAAAATAACTTTTAAATATAATAACAACTGAAATATACCTCAGTGTGCGGAAAAATGAAGCTGTCACTGCAAATTTTGGAATGTCCTGAGATACAAGAAAAACAAGTAGAGTTAATTTCGTGATTTCCCAAAGATCACTACACACGTGAAACAGATTATACCGTAACTTGTTCCAAGCGCTCGGACAGTGGGAACAAGAAAAATAACAGAAACTAAATGCAAAAATGATACTATGCTAAGGCTAAGTGCCCCCCCACCCCCCCCCCCCGGGCCATGCGGTTTATTTTTGCTCTCGCTAACTGTATCAGTTATGTCGTTCATTCTATCTTGGAGCGTGGAAAAGACTAATTGTACTGTTATCACTCACAAAAATTCTTGCTGAGTTTGAAAACTGTCTTGGATACAATCTGTGGCATGTTTGCTTAGTTAGCACATGGTGAAGAGCAGAGAGATGTTTCACAACTTTGGCACCAAAATCAATTATTTTCTATTGTACAGATCGGCTTTTATTCATAAAAAATGGTTGGTATTTCCGAGTAAAACGGATCATAAAGTTGAAGTTGATCACTTCTGCCGACAGAAATCAAGATACAGTGTTTGACTGGCGGTTAATCTCCGTTTTAAATGGATTGTCAATCCCAGGAGAAAGAGAGTTGACGTTCAAAGGAATATAATTCATGTTATTGTTACACATAGCCTCCTGTAATGTTATTATGTACCCTTGATGGTAAGGACATTGTACTACTTATTTGATAACCCTGACATGAATTGTTCCTGTTCAAAGTTCAAACTGACATCACAAGAGAGTCATTGAGAGCTCGCATGAGAGTTAAAGGCCAAACGAGAGCGAGAATTTGAACTCTAACTGATTCTTGTGAAAATAGGGGCAAATTGAAATACTTCAAAGCGCGTGAACTGGCATTACATTACTACAAACGTATTTGTTATTTAAACTAAACCATGCACTTACGGTTTTCTTGTCCCAAGCCCAGTAGTAGGAGGCAAACGAGCCGGCCAGCACACACATTCCAAGAGCCATAATAAAATTCATTAACCAGAACCAGCCAAATAGATGGTACACTTGCATACGGAACAGATGACTGCACATGAAAAATACAAAGCAAGTTAAAATAAAATTGAAACAAAGTACATGACTCGCGTTTGCCTTAGATTTAGGAAGCGCCACAAATACTACGCGAAGTCTGCAAGAACTTAAGAATTTTTGCACCAGTAAGAAGTACCTTTATACAGCCAAATCTGATAAAGACTCGTTTTACAACCGTTAAGTTTAACCAAGTTGATTTCTTAAGCCGGCAATATTAAAGAGCTGGAAATTGAGCCTATTTTTTAATTTACAGCTCTACTGTATCATCACAAATAAGGCTATGCGAGAAAAAATCTATGAAAAGCCACACCGACGTACAATATGGATATTTCCTATTTGTTGTCAGGACCTTCCTTCACTTCACAAAGAAAAGTGAAAACTATGACCAAATACACAGGACATGAGAATAGAGCGCTTTTCAAATGAATGTCGTAAAACCAAAACCAAAGTAATTACCCCAGCCAATCACAACAGACACAAATTATCCAATGAACCAATCAGAACTCGAAGCAAGTACATGTTACTGGCGTCAAGCGCGGGAAAAAACGTGCGAGCGCGAGCAAATCGCGGCTGATTGGTTGGAGTTTTACTCCTGATTGGTCGAGAAAGTGGCGCGAGATTTTTTAACCAATCACAGAGCAAAGTAAAGCAAAACCAAAGCAAAACACGAATTACTTTCGACACTCAATTGAAAACCGCTCTAAGATAAGTGATCACCAAAGTTAAAATGCCTTGTCTTGACATTAACCCTTAAAGCCCCAATAATAATCAGCATCAAATTTCTTCTTCTCGTATCGATGCATTATAACATATACATGTCATGAGAATTAAGGAAATCATCACCAAAGATGAAGGGAGACAATAAGGTGAATTTGTATAATAATGCTGGGGCTGAAAGGGTTCAGTAAATCTCCCAACTGGAACCATAAGAAATACACGCAGAACAGTAAGGAGAATATGTATGTTGATGTTGGGGCTTAAAGGCCCTTCGGTGGTTGTATTAAGGGAATTCCATCATATCTGTATCATTAGGTGACAAACGTCTCAAAATGGTGCTAAAAACAACATTTGTAACTCACTCATCGTTGGCAAAATCCACAAAGTTACAAGCTTTGTCGCTGACATTGCTTCCAGCCTTGTCGAGTTGAGCCTTTAATTCCTGAAATTAATCCGGAAAGATCACTTAACAGGTCTCAATTATTACACATTTTTTCATGATCTGCGAAAGATGGATTGGACAGTACCCTTACATATACTGTTTTGCATTAGGTAGGGCTGCTTACGTTTTCGATTTTTCCGCCTGTTTTCACTTCTTTTCAACCTTTTCCTCTTTTGTTTGATTTAAGTTGTTTTGTTTTTGCAGCTCACCATCTGGAAACTCACACCTGGTGCACCGAAGATTCGAAAGTGCAGTTTTTGGGAAGAAGATAGCCTTAGAAAACGTTTCACGAGGTCGCCACTTGAGCCCTCGCAAAACGACCTCTGAGTAACCAGCTCAGAAATTCCATGCTGATGACGTGTCTCTGCCCAGATCTTGGTAGTGCTTCTGATTGGTTGGACTTTTCTTTCAACCAATCAGAAGCACTACCAAGATCTGGGTAGTGCACGTCATCAGTATGGAATTTCTGCGCTCGTTACTCAGACGTCGTTTTGCGAGGGCTCAAGGGGCGACCTCGTGAAATGTCGGCTGTTTCCTCTGGCTAGGAAGAAGAAAATTTAGTGGCGAACAATGAAAACAACTATAAAACATCAAATTTTTGCGAGGCATCTATCAGTCGATAGACCAACGACAGAAAGACTCTGTTGTTTCAACAGCGACTATCTCTTGAATATGCTGCGTAAACAGATGAAAGGCCATAACAACTCCCTTGCGCGAAATGGCTAATCATGAGAGCTGACCTTGCATGGCTCCCAATTTACTGGATAATTTAAACGTTTCAGTATGTTGTCCGTGACTTACGGTAGAATTGGGCTGCTTTGTTTACAAGACTAAACCACACAAAACAGTCTCTTCTTCTTGACGATAAATAAATCCATCGTCTTCACGAAAATTTGAGTTCGACCGTAAAGAAATCATTTGTGCTTCATTTTAGACGTAACGCCTGGTTATATTTTGGAGGGGGAAAGAGGCAAGGAAACCCGCGATGGAGGGAAGTGTACGGGAAGCGGGAAATACCGCTAAGAAGCGGAAGCCAACCAAAAAGAGGCGGGAACCCGCATTAAAGGGTACGGGAAGCTGGAAGTTTGAACCCTCCTATGCTCCCCGCCTCCCCCACATTTTGCAGATAGCCATTATACACGTAACATTGAAAACCAGAAAACGGCTGTAAGTATTTCCTAAAATTTAGTTTTTTTTTCAGTAAGTTATCTTTTAGTTGATGATAGCTTACTGGAATTGCAAAACTTCAGTCCATCTACAAAATCTTAAACTTTCCAAATCGCGGAAATTTTATCCCCCCCCCCCCCCCCCAGGAAAAGAAAGGCAAAACTCTCACCAAAATTTTGCGCCATATAGAGCTACTTAAAACATAAACACTTACTTCAGAACACAAACCTCCATTGTCGGTATCGTTGGAAACCACTTGATACTGAGGATCTCCAGCAGTCACAAGGAAACTTGCATAGTGTTAAGAAAACTTACGCAAGACACAAGTGGAACAAACAGCCGCTCACATTCATGCTACATATTGGTAAATTAATGTTTGTGTTGTAGTCTGTTAGTGAGCTATCTTGTAGCCACCAAGATTTGGAGTCTGGCTAAAAACTTTTCTTTTGTCATTCCCAATGTTTCTGGGACGTAACCCATACAAACCAACATACCCAATGTTTGCAGCAGCATACCCGCAAGGTGAGCGAAACCTCCGGTGTCACAAAAAAGGTAAATCCCCGCTATCGGAAATTGTTCGTGATAACAGGGTTCGAGAAAGCTAATAGTATAAAGTAAGCAAATCAACCGAGGAAAACGAGTTTGAGTTTGAGATAGTGGGGGATTGGAGAGAGCCGGCGACCGAGATATCTCCACATCCTACAGGGTTCATCTCGTCAGGCCTTTTTGGGGACTCGTGCAGATTACCCAGGGCTCTAAATAGCAAAAAAAAGGGGCTGCAGAACTCCCTGGTGGATTGCCATTTTGTCGTGATCGGGAGGCATGTGTCTCAGTGACCCTACATATTTGCTGGTGGGAGCATTGTCTTCTGGTAGGGCCACCCAGGCCGGACAGGTCAAAGGGTAGAGGCCAGACTAAGTGCGATACACTGGCGCTCCAGGTTGGACGGTATGCACAGGGTTAACGAACCTGTCCTGCAAAAGGGTCAAAGTTACGGGAACTTATCTTTGTAGATAGCCTCATGTGCCTTCTGGAGAGGTGAGGAATGATGATGATGATGATGATGATGATGATGATGATGATGATGATGATGATGATGATGATGATGATGATGATGATGATGTAAATGCAGAAGCTCAGAATCTCCCCCTCTCTTACCCCCAAAGAGTGGACTTCCTGACGAAAGTGCATAGGTCGAGTCACTTTGTATTTATGGCTTTAAAAGAGATAAGGGCGTGGACAGACCTTCTGGAAAATAGCACAACATCTTTTAGGACTTTCACCACCCATGATAATGAAGTCTCTAAATTAATACTACTACTAATATTCAACAGGTAAAGGATACGCTAAGACGCCAACAAACCACGCAAACAATATGATCTGAAGCAGCCATGGAATAATAGGGAAGAACAAGGAAAATGGTACAGCGGATACAGCCCTAAAGGAAAACAACAGCAGTGTTATTGACAATAACACAGAACGATTTCGACATTGCTGATCCTAGCAGTATTCAGGATGCCGGTGTCACAATAAACCTAACAAATATGGCCTACTTTCAGTAAATCTATATATAATTTGATACCGGTCAAACGCAGGACGCGTGCACAGTTCCCGCCAAAGTTTCACTTAAACCGCAGAACTTAACGGCATTTCTGAAAACTTAAGCTTTTTACTTCGAGCATGTGTTCAGAATGAAGTAACTGGCATCCACAAATTTTATCGGCGTGAAATTTGGTTTATCAGGACATTTTATGCATCGTTTTCATACGAACTTCGCACTCGTAAAAGTCTGAACTGATTCAAACTTCAATGCTCTGAAAAAACCGGGAGCGACATTGTTTTTTGCGTTTCACCTCTGTGAAAGCTATAATAGTGTAAGACCTAGGTAACCACGAGTCTCCCAGTAGGTGAGTGGTTGAGGCATCTGACCAGTGTACTGAAAGAGATGGGCCTGATTCCTGTCGGGGTACCAGATTTTTCATTGTCCCTACCTCGTAACAAGCTGAATATTACATCTTTCTTATAAAATATCACTTCTACATAGGGAATTGCAACCCAACAATGCCACGGGATTGCCACCATTTAAATAAACTGTTTTTTGTTTAATTTGGTACGTAGCCCTGGTTTATGTAAGAGCGAGAGGTCACTAGCTTACCTGCTTCCCTCTTTGATAATCTGAATTGCAATGGAAATCCTTTTGTACAAGGCCAGTAGAATCAAAACCAGAATTGCCAAGATTATACCAAGTATAATGGCTGCAAATGCAAAGAATGTGATGTTATTGCGAGAGAAATAACTTGAAGACTTAAGTCCTCAGAAGGGAACATCGCCAAGGCCACGTTACATGAACCATTTTTGTAAAACTTGTCTCATCAAAACACTTGTACAGGTTGCACGCACACGTATCAAGTTCCAACTTCCATGTAGCTTGTCTGGCAAAAATGTGATTCCAAATCAGCACCGAGTGACTTTAAATGTGTCATGATAAAAGCTGAAGAAATTAGTTTCAAAAAGTAGCAAACAAACTATTCAAGCTGTGTGCATCTTGAAAAGAGCACAAATTCAGTTGCGGTAGTGGACGTTACATGTAAAAATTGTGTTTGAAACTTCCAACATCGTCTTTGGGGAGACAAGTTGCACCAAATATTGTTACATGTAACAGGGTCTTCACCCAGATAATCGCGGCCTGGCTGAAACACCACTTCCCACAGGAAAAAAAACTAATGCCAACCCTTCCAGGATGAGGGTTCCATGTTTCTCCCAGAACTTTGGTCTCAGCTACTTAATTAGCTGGTTACAAGGAACAAAATAGAAACCTGTGTGAAGTGAGACACACTGACAGAAGTGTCTTCCTAGCAGCAAGTAGCTCGAGGACCAAAACAAGGATAAAATTCGATAGACTTCTGACAAAAATTTTTACTTTAGAAAACAATGGTAATTAGCTGCACCACTAAAGGAAAGTGCATCAAGTCAAGCATATCACTTAGAAGCAATGATAAGGTTCCTACCATATCCACAGCAGACATCACACTACCCTTCTAATAGAGGTTTATCTTCTTTTTTGTAAATTTCATAGTCTATTCGCAGCTGTCTTTCACACCGCGAATAGACTACGAAACACAAAGGACAAAAAGATGAACAACCTCTGTTAGCAGGGTAACATCACACGAGGGACAGAAGTCTAGAAGGGCTCTGCTAAGACATTTAAAACTGCCCTGTGCTGCTTCCTGATAGCTGACACAGGATACCTAACATGATGTCCTATACGCTTATAAAGCTGAAATAGGCTGTTCGGTAGCTTTCAACCAAGCAGAAAACAAGTGTACTAATACAGCACCAAAGAAACATCCAACATGATCATAAAACACAAGCCTGACCAGTCTGATCTGTGGATCACAATTCAATCCTGCAACCAGTTTAAGGATGGGACCTCCTTTTGTGAATGCACCTAGGTTCGGTGCATCTCGGGATAGTGCAAGAAACTCAGCTTTCTTTAAAAAGAAGTACCATGACTACTACAAACAATATTTTTGCATGGTTTATGACTCTGCAGGAAAAATCTCAGCAACTGCTGCTGGAGGGAAAATTGAGCTTTAAAAATTGGGAAAGAAACATACCTTGGTATGTATTTTAAAGCTTTTTTAGAGTTATGGTATTTCTGAAAAATAAATGGCTACCAAAAGTTTTGTTTTTGGATTCCAGTAGCCCTTGCCAAGAACTGCTTTCCCCGCATAGCCATAATCCATGCAAAAAGTACCTATGAGTATAAGAAGGCACCATCCTTAAGTGCATAAAGAATGGATTTTACAAGGTTAAGTCTAAGGGCAAGGCTTACAACAGTAAAGTTAGTGTATTAGTACTTACTCAGCCAGTACCAAGTTCTTTCACTGTTCACATAGCTGTCAAGGCCAAAAGACACAGTCAAAAATGTGTCTGTGGCATTGTCACCAGCTGTTGACAACTCTTTGTACTTAGTCCAGCAGTAGTATATGGCTAAAATCAAAAATATGCACATCAGTACAACAGTCTGTGCTAAATGCATTCGTCTTTATTAAATTCACCAAAATGTATAAATTCCTCCTAGGACTCATGAAGCCTTCTCAAAAAGTGTTGTAGTAATACATGTAAGCAGTAATGGCAGGGTCCCTAAAAATGCCTTCTAGGAGAGTGAAATATGAAGCAAGTGACAAATAGTCAACTTAAGGAGGCAAAAATTGTCAGCTGCCACAGATGTTTTGAGCTACAGCTGCCCTTCTTTCTTCATACTCTCATACATGTTTGTGATAAACTGGACACACAGTGTTCTCATAATGATAATTTTCACAAACAGGTCCCAATTACATGTGTGCATGTGTGTATCTTGTGGTTAAATTTTATCCTTAGTTCAATTTTTATCTCCTTTGTTTTTTATACTTATTATCATACATTACCATACACAAAAGTAAAGGAAATAAAAATTGAACTAAGGATAAAACTGAACCACAACATGTACTGTAACTGATAACACACAGATGACTTCAAAATGTGATAAGAACAAGGAAGTATGCTACAAACCACACGTGAGTAGCATAACTGATAACTGGACCTGCTTTGACACCCTGTGTGTGCTTACAGGGAACACAAGCATGGCCAAATGGCATCTATTCCCTTCATACATTGTTTTGATATCGATAATCCCACACAAAACTAGAAATGTTTTCAAGAACCTTCAGTGGTGATTTTGTGCATGCAGTACTTTACAGCTCATTATTTCATTTGTATATTATGTCTTTACTTTAATCACTTTCAACTCCCCTAGACAATTTAATCAAAACACAGTTTTCACTCTGTCCATTGTACACATTCTTCATACTTACAGAATCCAAGAGCAGTCAATATGGCATATATTGTCACCCAAACCAGCAGCCCAGCAATCCACCTGAGAAAACAAAAACAGTGTATTGTCAAGCAGTATTCTTAGCCAGGGCTAGGCCTGTCATTATTCTACATGACCTGCCATTTCTCTGAACCCACAAATACATTTTCTAATATGAATCCACTGAATGTACCATCATGCAATATTTGCTGTTCAAAAATAATTCCAATGTGATCTGGGCCATGGATTTGTCAGCAGGAAGACTGTTATTTTAAGTGCTAACTTTGCTAAACAAAAAATTTTACTGCAAATATATATTCATGGATTTAACAGTAAAATAAGTACCTCATTACAATGATGTACAAAAATGAAGCTACCATGGCAATTCCCATAGCCCTGTTTGGAAACAAAAACGCTCATTGCATACGACAATCACACTTCACAGTAAATCATTTCAAGCCTGACAGATTGTTCAAGTAAGAAACTCAATTATTTATTAATTTTTGTTGCTTGGAAGAAAAGACAAGAAATTGTTAAGAAAGAGGCCATCATGACTTTCATGCACAGTAGACTGGCATAAACTTTCATATGGTGACATTCCCAAGAGATCGTGAAATTAAGTGAGTACCATACCAAGTGCAGGCTACAAACAAGAAAGATAAAATAATAAAGTTCACCAAACAGGCTTATTGATGTAGATGCTAACAAAAAAATGTATGGAGAAGCAGTTAAGGAACCAAGATATCAAACCACCTTAAAAGGACAATCACATGATGATGTGCACATTTACAGGTAAAATAGACATGGTTAAAATTTGCCCTTTATTTGAATTTTTCATTTCCACTAATTACTTTTTTATCTGAATTTATCATTTCTGCTAGCTATTATAATCATAAATTACTCTACAAAGAAAAAACCCAAACGTTCAACAAACATAATTAAACATATAAACACTTCTTGTCAAAACTTAATTATCATGCAGAAACTCCCAAGATCTCACAGCTTAAAGGTCAAATAAACCAAAATTTTGATAATTCCGCTTTAGCCATTTAAACACGTCTCTTTTTTTTTAAACGCACCTTGACACAAAAAGAAATCATTAGAAAGCAAACCTGGACCGAAATTTTCCTTCCCGAGTCCTTAAAAGGAGTAATAAAGCCAAAAGTACGAAGATATCCAAAGGTTTCACGAAATCGTTTCTGAAATGACCGTGCGCTTAAATGGAAGGAATGGAAACGACCTCTGATTCTGTAACATCACTGTTGATGAGCAGCTCAAGATAGCTCAAGATCCAAAGGCGACTATTGAAGAGTATTGTTGTAATTTTTTGGAAAATTCTCTGTTTTCACCCGTTTTCTTTGCATTGAAAATGGCCGAGGAGCTCAAACCTGTGGCATTTGATGTAGAGCCATACCAGTTGAGCTAATTGCCACAGAATCGGACTGTAAATTTGACCGACAGCAATGGCTTCGCACGCAAATGACCGAATTCATTACACTGTAAAAGTTCGCCGTAGAATTGTTAATAAATGCGTTACCACTTCATCTGAGGCATTTTTGTTGTTCTTTGCAGCCCTTTTGTACACTTGCCGATGTTTGTTGTTATGCCTTGCTAATTAAACTAGACTGACTAGAGTAAAGCAAAGCTTCTTATACATGCATCCATTATAGTTCCTGCATGAGTACGGTTTTCATCCTCATGGTTACAGTTCTTGCTGAATGTATGTGAATCTTGTTGAATGTATGTCTACATTGCAAAGTGTTACTAGTGACTGTGTTTGTTTGTTGTTTTGCAGGTATACAATCTTGGTCTCAAAATTTAGGTGCATTTAAAATTGGGCAACTGTATACCAAAGCAAACTGGGCGAGAAAGTGTTTGCTGTCGTGAAATCCCCAAATCCTGTGATAAGATACCACCTGCTATGTCCTTCAGACAGATGAAGAGAATTTTAACTCTGTATGCAAAAATCCAGCTGTCATTGAGACAGATTTTAATCAGTATTTTGAAAATGAAGGCCAGAGTACGTACTTATTAATGTAATTTTGCTTTGGGGTCCTTTTTTGGGGGGGAGGGGGTGGGGGCAGAGAACAAACTCCAGGTATAGATTGATGCAACCCAAATAGGTATGGTTTTAAAGCCATTTTGGTCTGAAAATGGTTGTTGACTTAAGAGTCAGGTCTGAAAATGATATTTGATTTGGGGGTGACAGTTTTGTCTTGTTTGAGTTCTGAAAATGGGTTGGAAAAATTACACATCTTGTTCTCAAGATGGGTAGGGAAAATTACATGTTTGGTCTGAGTGTGGGTACACTGAGAGCTGCTTTGTGGTTGAATTTTGTTTGGGAAAAGAGAAAGAAAAACTTCTGGGAGCAGGGGAGGAACCAGGGGACCAGTGGGGAGGGAAAATTACATATTTTGGTCCGAAAATGAAATAACAATAGCCTATAACTCGTGTTCATGAGAAAAGATCCTTCATTAATAATGATGAGAATCAAAATGTTGCAATAATGCTTATGGGGTTGTGTGCTATTTGACAAAAGGTGATGTAAAAGTAGTTAAAGATCAAGGAGCAATAATGAAATGAAAATTATAAAAGCCCTTATTACATGAATGAACATGATTACATAAACAGTACACCTTGTTAAGTTCTTAGCAACCTTGTGCACTTTATGACTTTGATGGTTTAGTAACAAGTATTGGGTTTACAATCAGTTGTACTTTTGTCTACCAGTACAACATATGTCATATAATTGTTAGTTAAAAGCCAAAAAAACAAACTCTAACCAAATGTGTTTTCATAATTTCTAAGACTGTGAAATCAAGTTAATCTGATGTAGTTTTTCTACTGTTGTTACTGGTTAGCTAACCTGTTTATTTATTTAATATAGCTGATTTATTTTTGTAGCTGACATATTTATTTAATCCCTTTACTGATGAGTTACCTTTTACTCATCTGTGTATCTTTCTTATGTTTTGAGTCTGTTGTTTCCTCTTTCTCTGTCAGAACATGTACACAGTAGTGTTGCTTACAGGCAATACACTTACTGGATGCGTATGAAGCTGGGACGGCAAATCCCAATAGCCATTCCATCTTGTCTGGTTTTAAAAAATCTAGAGAGAGCTTCCCAAGTAAAAGTGGAAACTGTAGGGCTTTGAATATGTCCATTAACAGCCTGGCAGTCTTGCTAGATAATATTAACATCATATTTAGTTGACAGTTGAACTACTCTTTGAAATGTCTCTAAACTTTGTATTTTTTTCAATTACTACTGACAGAGTGGTACTTAACCTAGGAGGTGAAAGGGGAGGGGCTCCCATAGAGTAGTGAAGGGGTCACCATGATTACAATTCATGCTTTGGTACCACTTAGGGTGTTTGAATTAAACATGACCATTGTCAGCGTGTTTTGATACTTTCTAGGGGTTTAAGGTACTATAATGCCAGAAATTGGCTGGCAGGAACAACTTTTCAAGAGGTATTAGTACTTCTTGGAGTAACAAATTATGAACATATGCGACACCCACAAAAGACGTCTTTTTTGTTTCAAAAATTTCAACAATCAATTCCTTCAGTTTTTAGGGGGTCAACCATTCCCCGCTCCTGGGAGTACTTAGATAGCAGCTGTACGAAGGGCGGATCCCATAATTATAGGGGCATGTTCGTCTTGATATGTCATTTCTGCCTACCCTAAAAAGCATGAACATGGAACAGCCTGGAGCACTTGTTTGCCAGTGAAAAGCCACAACACATAGCAACTACCTGTAGGCCAGTTTATTAAATCTGGGTTTATGTTGTGTTACAACTTTTTGGTTGTCTTGATCGGTGTTGGCTTGTGAGAGGCTTAGGAAGCAAACACATAACAGGTAATGTTTTTCAAACTTTATTTAGATTTTAAGGTATTTTCCATGGAAAACCACCGATTATTTTCGATCGAATCGCTTTGGTTACCTGTGGTGTAAACTGGTCTGCACAGACGCGTGAATGTTTTGTAGGTTGAAATGATCCTCCTTTCATTCTTTGAGCCATTCTTAAGGCAGTTTTGGATCTTCTGGAAGCTTAAAATTACTTACTTTACTCTTATAGCAGCACAAAACACCATGATTTTCCACTCAAGTCCTCACACTTCGAATTCCCGCAATTTTCGAGCTCGTCAACAGTGACAATATCACTAGTATTATTTCCATCAATTTACCGACAACTTTCCCGACCACTCTACAATTACGAAGGCCAAAAAGTAGCACTTTTCACGTTTCATTATCTCTGCGATCCTAAGGCCAATTGACTTGAAACTTCAGAATATGTTTATTTGATACCTAATCAACACATAACAAGGAAATTGGATTGAAAGAAAAATGTCGAAATTTTGGTTTATTAATGACCTTTAATGATTGCTAATGGAAACATGATTGACAAAACAACAGACATGACAAAAGTCTTTATCACCAGTTACTCACGCTAGAATCCAGTACCAGGATTGCTGTACATCAGCTATGATCTAGTAAGTAAAAAAGGTTTTTATTCAATGAAATTACGGTGCAGCATAAACTAATCTAAAATTGAAACCATCCATGCAACCACTAATTAAGCCACTGCTTAAGAGCATTAGAGATGACAAAACTTTAGAAAGAAAAAGATGTTGTATGGGCAGCATATGCTAAACTCATGGATGGCCCTCAAGCTGGCACCACAGCTAAAAAATTTTGAAATACAGAAACATGTCCCACACAATAAAATGCAGAACCCAAATGAGCAAAATCTTTTTAATTATAATGCAAAGCAATTTTACAGTCAAACCTCTTAACAACAGCCATATTTAGTCAGGCTTGGACAGGGAGAGGGCAGGGCAGGGCACAGGGTTGCAGGAAGAAAATGGGTGTAAAAACTGGGATTGATAAAATGGCATTTGTTAGATGGTGGGAAGAGGGCAAAATAAGGAATTTGTTTGCAATATTGCAAAATATTTTGCGATACGACAGCTCGTGTAAAGAGGTGGGAGACACCAAGGAAGGAGTGAGAACCAAGAGTAAAGGATTTAGGCCGGAAGTGCAGAGCCCTTCAATCTTTCTCCACTGAGAAGCCCAAAGTAATCTGTTTCAAACCAAAGACATCACAATCAACTATTATCACATGAGGTGTCAGTTACTTTTTTACTGCAGCTACCAGAAGCCTTCCTAATTGCATGTGTGACTAGAAAATGAATTATTGCAGTGGAATGATTGCTAAACCACAGATAGCTTTAGTGTGTCTGCAGTGATATATTCCGTTAATTGTATTATCACTTTCACCAACCTTTTGCCCTAAGTTCTGTAGGTTGAGCAATGCTTGAACAGCTCTATAAAAGAAACATTAAACTGGCACATTTATCACCTGTAATCATGCAGGCACTAAAAACTGGTGCAGTTCTAGGCCCTACACTAATTACTAGCTAGTTACTACCAATTATAGTGAATTCCTGAAACGGTACATGTATGGCAATCTCGATCTGAATTTCTGATTCGGGAGGTTTTGCTTACCATTTGTATAATCCGTGGACCAACCAGTTACCCCATGTAAATGGTAAACAACCCAGCTTTCAGTCGATGAAAGGGTTCTGATATGTATGTGTAATCAAATGGTGGCGAGTGAAATTAGGAAATAATTTCACAGGCGTTTTGTCGAAATTCTCATACTAATTTCCGAGCCTTTAGGTGAGAGAAAATATGAGAATTTTGACAAAATGCAAGCCAATTTATTTCCTAATTTCACAAGTATACCATTTAATTACCTAATACAGTGTAATATCATGGGTGACAAATTACGCTCACAATTGTGGGATTTTGACTTGTTGCTCCAAGCACTGAAAAGTTAAAAGCATACAGTTTGGCTAAAGTTCACAATTTCTGAGTGAAATAACGAAAAAATCTTGTTGGAAGTTTATACCGCACTTTGACGACTTCGAGCATTTGTAACTGACAGCAAAATACACCCAACTCTGAACTTTTACTTGAAAAGTACCTAAACAAATCGCTCGGCAAAGGTAACCCACGTTTTATACAGCAAATTCATTGAATCAAGCACCACCTTGCTCCATCGAGCAAGGCATCACCAATTTACTCAAAGTGTACGCACAGCAAACTTGTTTTAATGAAAGTAAACTTTGGAAGCAAATTTGTATCTAAAAACTGACCTTTATTCTATTCGAAGAAGTGCCCAAATCCACTGAATTACTTCAGCTTCTCTGATTTTGCGGTCAATCATGCAATCAGCATCTGCCAGCTCGCCGTTCAAACATTTTCGCTGTCACACTATCACAAATAATCTCTTGCCTCGCAGTTAGCTTCTGAGAAGTTCAGTCAATTAAAAGTCAAAATTTACAGATTACCGATTGCGTCCTCAGAGAATATTTCCAGAATTGCTGTAGTTCTGCACAAAACATCTTCACCCCTAACCTCGGCGCCATCTTGGTACTGAGCTATAGGCCCGGTGCCACAGCAATTTTTTGTAATTTCACGCCAAAATTAAGAAGTAACTTGTCACCCATGATATTATGGCTGTAATTACATTTTAATATAATGTGACACCCTTCTCTCAATTTCAGGGCTAATGGATTCCAGCATGAACCATGAACATTACTAACACTATACATGTGCACTAATACTGCATGCATGCAGACAAACCACCTTAGGAATTCAGGTTTTTCAATAGGAATCTGAGTAGGTAGCAAATTTTAGGAGCAGGTGGAGAATTAACTACTCGCGCCAAAGGCACAAAGGTGCGAGATTCTATGGGGGTCTGGGGGTATGCTCCCCTGGAAAATTTTGAAAATTTGGGCCTCTTAGGGTGTATTTCCTGCCTTCTGGAGCAAGAATTAGGGTATTTGAACAGAACAGGAAACACAAATCGCCGCTGTAATTACTCAGAATTCAGGCAAGATTCTTTTGTATTTCATGAATAAATCTCGGCCAATCCAAGGCTAGTGTTTTGTGGCGAGTGTTTTTCATGTTAGTCATAAAATATGGGGTAATGTGTTAGTCAAATAGACGGTGAGTTCATGCGGAATAGCTGGCAAGTTTTGCCGGCTGCCGGCCCTTATTGAAAACCCTGGCCGAATTAGCTTTAAAAATAGCAGTATGATAATCTGTCCTGGACTCATTCACGTTTGGAAGTGACAACAAAAAAAACCAATATAGTGCTAATGGCACGTTACATACAGTGACCCATTCTTGACATCACTAGTAGTAATATTATTTCCAGATGCAGATTGTAAGCCTGATGTTATTGCATCTCCCACAACTGTTGGTATGCAGCGGTTAAGAACTGGGAAAAAAAAGAACAAAATAACAGTCTAATATAATTGTTGTTGCTGTTACATGTAGTGCTATGGCAATTAGATACAGAAGAAAATTGTTTAAAAGATGTCCAGCACTAAATTTAACCCTTTAAGCCCTGATATAAAAATGAATATTCTCATTACTGATCTCCATACATTTCTTATGAAACTAGTAAGGAGAATTTGTCTAAATATCAAGACATCCCATCGTCAGTGATCACTTCCTTTATTCTTGACACTTGAATATTCAAACAAGCAGTGATCATGTAAAGAGAAATTTCATTTTCATCGAGCTTAGGGCTTAAAGGATTAAGTAAGGTAACTAATCCAAACTTCAATTTAGAGTACCAAGTATGAGATTGAGTACCAGCAAAATGTTTGAGAGAAAGGTTAACCAATAGTAAATGAATGTCAATAGAAATTGGGTCAAATCCAGAGAACACTGGATTGTGCAGTTCCAGAACAAAACCACTGATGGTCTTTTGGTTTTAACCTAGCCTCTGGAAATTGTTACAGTTTAGCTTTATATTTCATTTAAAAAAATTTTGGCTTTTCAGATGCCCCCCCCCCCCCCCGCCCCTCCCGTGGGATTTCCTGCAGGGACCATCCATGGGGTGGGTGCAATATAGGTATTTTCTGGAACCATACATTTCGCTTGAGATTGTAACGAGCTCAAGTAAGCCAAGTTCAAGTTTGCAGGTTTCTACCATAATCTGCCCTGACCAACTACATTTTGTAAAACTATTCAATTACAATGAGCACTTCATTGTGAAACAAATTTGATACATGATCTTTTTCCACCCAATAAATCAAACGTTACCTACCATCAGAGCTCTTAAGGTAGTAAGGAGCACATTTCTTTTGTTTAACGAGGTTTGTTAACTCCTGTTGAGTGAAAAAAGAAAGTCAGTTAACAGTAATTCTCACAAGTCTGACCCGTACGGGAGGTAACACTCAGTGAGACCTCGCAGCACTGAATTTGTAATAAGTTTATGTCTGATGAGGTAACATGACATAATTCCTGTATTGTGTGAAATATTTTCAATTTTCTACCGATAGAAGTACTGTGTTCGCTATCTAAATTGTATTTAGTGCAACTGAATGGGATTGATTGAGGAAGAGGACATTTCTGTTAAGCTACCATATCTATGAGAGGACAAGTTTCTGTAATACTAGTATATAAAATGATAAACAAATATAATAAATCATCCAAATAAACAAAAACTAATTATAATACTAACTTTAGTTAATAAGACCAAGTTCTCTCACAACCTCTGCATGTAAATTAGGGTGTTAAATGGCCTCTGAAAGCACCAAATATTTACCACTTCTCCTGGAGAATGGGAGTCAAATGAAGAGAGAGTGTCATAATCACAAACAAGATCTGAGACATTCACATTCCATCCTAGTGCATTCTGGTCTGGGCACTTCTTTGCACAACGCTGAAACAAAAATTTTAAGTGACATGATTTAAAGATTATTATTACCAGTAATAAAAAGTGGCTATTAACTTTAGCAAAATGGACGAAAATTTTAATTACCACTCCAGTAATTAATGGTTAATCCCATAAGCGATTTGGATGCAGGGACATCAGATTCCAAAGTTAAAAGAAGTGGACAGTGTAGAAATTAATATGCATTAATTAAGGGTGCAGTCTAGGCAGATGCCCTGTTTTCCCAATGTTTTAGAGCCCTTTTTCTTAATTATCTCCATGAGATTTCAGTAAATGTTCATTTTACTTGTTGATTATAAGTAACTTGTTTAGCATACCATTAGAGCAGTTTTCAAATGAGTGTCTTAAAGTCCGCTGTTCACGGAGAAGCGCATGCGCGAGCAGAACGGCTCAACAATAAATTGTACGGGTCGACACTAAATTCGAACTGAGCTTATGGTGGAAAAATCCGTTGAAATCGCGCCCTAATTTTGCACATCCGCTCTTCGCTTTCCACTTTTGATAGTCTTTATTTCCTGTTTTAAATATTAGTTCGATTTTTATAATGTTGAAAGTGATTTAGCAGCCGAAATCGGCATTTTAGTCAATGGATGATCAGAAGAGACGTCGTGGTAGATGGCAGAACACAATACATTCACGAGATTGAAGAATCCTTGAGTCTCACGAACCAGCATTTTAACTGTTGCAGATTTAACAAATGGAAAATCGTTAAGAACTACAACCAGACCATCACAAGCAGGTCAAACAATAACCTTTGTCCGAATTGCTGCTGTAGATCTATCAGTTGGATGCTAGTAGTTCGCCATAAGACAACAGAGGTGCAATGTTTTAACTCCAAGAATTCTATTTATATTTTAACCACAACCACGAAGTGGAGTTAAAACGACAGCGCCAGAAGCTGTAGCTTCTTTATGATCAAAAGAGATGGCAACAGTCTCAGAATAATTAATTTTGATCTGACATCCGTGATAAAGAAAGTTACATGTCTTGCAGATAACCGCAAGCAAACATCAAATTACATATTAAGAAACTCGTGGATCCTTTCCTAAATTAAACGTCACTCTTTTAAGCGGCTTTTAGGAATCCTGCAATTAAACTGAGCACAAAAACCTAACTAGTTGACAAAGAACTAGCACACACAGAGGCACAAAGATTTCAAACGGCTCTAAGAACATCAAACACTCCAAACAGTATCACAGCTTGAGGTTTCTCCCGGATCAATAGGTCAACCACAAAATTTACGAGCACAATTTCGCTGTGTCGCCTTCAAATCATGTTGATCAAGGGAGAAATCTTGATCAAAGGGACAAAGCTGTTACGATTGTACGTGGGCAAGCTCTATTTTGAAGGCTGGAATAACTTCAACAACTAGCAGCAGTCTTGCTTGGCCTGTCATTTCAGATATTATCGACAACAAGTTATAACAATTTACCGCCGTATCCCGCCAGGGTTGTGAACGCGCTTCTAATTGGTCTAAAAACAATTATCTTGACAGCGCTCAAGTCATCGCTCGCACATGCGCTGAACCGTGAAACTCTGCCTTTAAAACCAAAAGCAAAGTAATTACCCTGACCAATCAGACTCTCGGGGGGGGGGGGGGGGTGGGACTACTCAGGTACATTAGTAATTGGGATGTGTGAGAGTTTAAGACGGATTCCACTCAACGTTCGAGCAATAAGTGCAAAAAATATTTGCTAAAAAACTACTCATAACACGGTAACATTTTAAATGCTATTTGAAACAACTCACTCTAGTTCACTTGCCCAAGTGACCCCGCGATGAAATTCTCAAGCATTCTCAAGAAAATTAATTTCAAATCTCGTAAAAGTATGCTAAAACGGGCGCCATTTTGTTTTGAACTGACATGAAGCGTCTTTTTAATTGAAATATGGATAACTTCAAATCCAATTTTCTCTCGAGGGGTCAGCTTGGGAGCAAAAGTATCGATAAGTTCTTCTTAGCTGTTCTCAAAATGTGACAGTGCTGCAAGTATTGTTTTGGTAACTTAATTTTTGCACTTACTGCTCGAACGTTGAGCGGAAATCGTCTTAAAATTAGCAATCTGGGCTTTTTTTGGATTGGAAATTTTCTGGTGGACTAATTTTAGGTAGAAAGATTTGGCAGGACTTCAAGGTTCCCAATTTTAATTCAAACCTGAATGTTGTGTCAGTTTCACTTACAAACTTAATCAAACTACTTGTCAATGTCTGCACTTCCGAAGCAATTTTCTCCAAACCTAACATTTATTCCATTCAAAGAAGTGTTCAAATCTACTGAGCTACTTCTCTCAGTTTGTGGAAATTCAGCCAATATATATCAGCTTCTGATTCCCAACATTCAAATATTTTCACTGTCAAACTACCACAGACAGGCAATTTCAGTCGATTAGAAGTTACATTTCACTGATTAAGGATTATGCACAATGGCCATTTAATAGTTCTGTCACCTAATTAAACTAATTTGAAGAACTGGCAGTGCACTTCAACAGTTTGGCAAAATTCATTTTCGGGGCAAGGCAGGCTTGTGTCACATGTTACATCCTTTTCTTTGGTCTATACTCTAATCAACAATAACCAAGAGCCAACCAGCGCACAAGACTTCACTGAGTTATTTGTAAAAAATGTGATCGAGAACCCTTAATGCAAGAGTAACATGTAAAACAAACCTGTTTTGTAGGACAGGAAACAGAAAACAAGCTTGTGGAAAGTTGTGTGGCTGCACCAACACATTCTGTCAAATCGAAGAATACAAGTTTGGGTCGATCCCTATAACAAGAGCACAAAACATGCAACAAATTAAACAGAGTATTAACTGTGACAGCACCCCATACAGTCATAAAGGGCTACAGTGAATATGACATGAAAAGAAGAAAAGAAAATGAAAAACATAATTATGTACCAAAGGTTTCACATAGACACGGATTAAATTTCAATAACTACATTGTTCTTAAAAATTCAAATGATCTATTTAGGAAGTTTAATGCATCATGAACAACAAGCACTAAACTTTTGCATGTTTTTCTTTTCCTTTACAAGCCTACGTGCTAGACACAACAAGGGTACTAGGCTGGAAAAAGAAAAGAGAGCCTGCTTTGATGTCTCCATAATGTCTTAATGACATTTCTCCTTCGTCTGAATGAAGAAAAATACCATTATGATTATTTGCTTGAAAGGGGAATAAACTGTCAGTTAATTTCGACTGTTTAGTCCCACGGAGTCAGCCATAAATTGTTTTATCAGATCAGAACATACACTGTAAACATGGAGTCTGACTTTGGTTTGAGTGCTTGTAATCAGGGCTTGAATTTTAAACGTACAAAGGAAAAGAGGACTCAGCTGTCAAAAGACTGCTGATAAATTGTGACATTTTTGGCCATGGTATTCACTGGATATGAGAAAAGTTTTATACTTCTTGAAATGCAAGCGATGGCTTGAGAATTAAAAAATGAGAAGACTGGATGTTTGTTAAATGAAAGAAAGGCCTGTGTCGCACTTGTTTACCCTCTGACCAGTGCTTACTTCAAGACCAGATTGCTGAGGTTGTTGTGTCACTGGGAACCTCCGGAATATCTGTGCAAGATATAAGCTTGCAAGACCTTAACATACCTAGTATGTTAACTAATTCATAACATTTTTTATTGGCAAACTGTTTTATTGGTAGGGGTTTATTATCCAGGGTGGAAATGAAAATTTTTAGAGACATTATAGCAGGCTTTCTTTTTTTCTCACTGGCTCTGCCACTGAGTCACACATACAAAGACCCATCTTAGAGTTATAATTATTACATCTGTGATCATGAAAAGAAATATGACCATTGAAAAAAGATCACTAACTTCATAGTTAAATAATCTAAAATACATGTAAGATGCTAACTTACTTGACGATTGCATCATAGCCACAAATATTTCCTACAAAAGAGAACAGAATATAAGTCAAGCTCTTTTTTAGTAAAGTAAAACTCACTAAATCAACTCTCTCAGTCAGTAATTAGTTCCTCATTTCAAGAGACTGTCAAGTTATACTTGACCATTACAGTACTTTATATCACAATTCACACCACTAAGAGCAAAACACTTCTGACCACTAGTTTTGAAATAATGCAGAAATAAACATACCATCAGAATCAACTGAATTCAGCAGTTTGTAAGGGTTGCCTTTTATGTAAGCTGCAACAAGAGAAACACACTGTAAGTATAGTTTAAATAATAAGGCACGTACATGCAGCCCCTCAAAATAAACACAACACTTTACAATAATATAATTATAATATTTCTGAATAAAATGTCACACACTCGAACAAGTGACAAATTTAAATGTTTAAAAAAATAATAAAACAAAAAAAAACAAAAAATTATTAACAATTAACATGAAACTGAAAGGGTGGAACAACTGCTTTGAAACTATCCAGGTACGTCTAAGTTACTATAGCTTGAAAAAGCATGCATTGGTTGCAAGATGGAAGGACTCATTATGCATTTCACTGCTTTATGAGCCGAGTTGAGATGACACGAGGTGTTCACTTCAACACTTGCTTCCACGATTCAAACCACAAGTTTAACAGTACAATTACATGCAGTTAAATGCAATTTAACGGAGTTAACAACAAGGAGCACCTCCAGTCTTTCCTTTGTGGTCAGCAGCACTTAGAGATGCACATAACCCAGTATCCCATGTGCTCTTGGCCCAAAGTGCTTTGTAGCAGTTAGTGTGAGCATTTCTTTAGCGACAGCATTTGTATTGAGTTTGGAGCTCAATACAAATTGGGTGCCTGTGACCTCCAGGAGCTTCCACTACTGTTCCCATAGCTGGGAAATAGCTGGGAAATCCTGACTACCCAACTACAAGCCCCAGAGTACAAACAGAAGACAGGCACCCATCACACAGAGAAGAAAGTAGAAAAGGCAGAGGGGAAGGGAGGGTTTGAAAAGTGCTGAAACTTCAAACAAACACCCCGAGAATGCATTTGACTCTGAGAGCACATGGGATCCAAGCACATGTGCAAATGGATACCGCTGGCCACAGGGGAACAC
This sequence comes from Siderastrea radians, assembly GCA_964017195.1. NCBI lineage: Eukaryota > Metazoa > Cnidaria > Anthozoa > Scleractinia > Rhizangiidae > Siderastrea > Siderastrea radians. The sequence continues at coordinate 11,795,233 of OZ024889.1, read as the reverse complement.
TAACACTCGTCATTTTTAGCTCCATGAAATAAACTGCACAAAAAACTGGCCATTGAAATCTTACCATAATTTGCCATATGATTATAAATCACTAGCTATTGATATCATGAAATAAACTTTATCACCTGGGATGATGACCTCGTTTGGATTATAGGGACAATTTAACAAAACGTAATTAATAAACCCTCATCTTCTTCATCTTTGAAGGGTATAATGAGACTACCATGAAATAAGTGTGAGAGAGAATCTTGCTATCAGAAAAAAATGACTCACCTACTATCCCTAAGGCAACCATACCAACAATATACAGCACAAAGAGAATGCAGCATATAATGTCTGTACAACTCCTAAAATGTCATATTAAAAATAATTTTACAATGCTTATTTGGGAAATAATACGTGACACTGTTGTTTTGTTTGTACATGTCGCATAGTCATGCAGTGTGCAGTGGCAGAGGTTATTAGTGAATTAAATATAATTAGACAGTATAATTGCTCAAGTGATTAATACAGAAGTGCACGCACTGATTGGTTGAGGATTATGTCATATCTTGCTATAATCATCCCACTCGAGGTGATAAAAATACTGAAGTATTAACTTACAAAATGGCCACCGTGCGATCTTTGATGTTTCCAGAGAAAAGAAAAAAAATGCATTTGCTCTGATGATCACCTGAGCAATTATACTAAAACAATTATTCTCCTCAGGCTCAAGGAACATTGTAGAATGACTTCGTCTCGGGGACTATTCCACACTATTCACCTCGCCTTTGGTGGATAATAATATTGTTAAACAGTCAAGAGAAACTGTTATAATCCAAACTACGTAACAAGCACCATTACCTGTTCTTAATAGGACCATTAAATGTTGGATCAAATGGCTTAGGATTTCCTGAAAAAAAATTAATATACCTCCAGTTAAGATTGATCAGATATCACGACCACAGCCAAATGAAATCAGTGTGCAATGTTACTGTAATTATGAGGTTTAAATTTAAGGTATTAGAACTGGTCGAAGGTGAAAAATAATTAAGCCATATCCAAAAATTCGATTATTTGAAAGATATTACAAAGTGTAACAAAACTGCAAAAGATGAGAGCTTCATTCCTATTAGGAGCAGAGAAAACGAAGAGTGAAGTTGGTTGTTACACGTGTTATTTTCTGTCGATTTGTGAAATTTGAAATGATATGAGCTCATGTTGACAGCTATTTTGCGTTCGCGCAAATTCGAACATGTAATCATTAAGTGAAAACTGCGGGCGAAATTCGACGAAAAAACCGTGAAGTACTTTTGCATTACATTCCTAAAAGCAGTTTACGACCACTGTTTCGAATCTTTGGCCTTTCTTAGGCTTTAAAAGCCATCAAGAAACCTATTTGATATCTGAGCTTCGCGTAGTGAAGACAAAACTCAGCACGAAACTTGTAACGTACATGTAATACGCATTGGGTGGTTCCAGAAAATATCCATACCCATACCACGGGCGGCATCTCGGAATTCCGCAGGGGAGGGGGGGTTACGTCGACTGGAATTCCGAGGACATGGGGAGGTTACGTCGACTGGAATTCCAAGGACATGGGGAGGGTTCATTGGACTGGAATTCCGAAGGCATACGGGGGTTTTCAGGAGAGTAACTTCCAGTTTGGTGTAGTTAAGTCTCTTCAAGAAAAACTCGTCAAAAACGACTCATCTAAGGACGATGATTTACTCGTAAACACAAGACACGATCAGCTCAATCAACATGCTGGACACACGAATGGTGATGGTCAATAAAATGTTTATGCTAACATGACAGCTGAAAGCTGTTCACTTGCCAGTAGATAGGTCACAAAAGCGATCGTAGGCTTTTCTTCGATTGTTTTGCTCGAATACAATACTGTAGATCCCAGCAAAGGGTTTTCAGCCCCTATATTAAAGCAGATATCATCGAGACACATGTGAAATTGTTGCGTTACATACCATGCGACGTTCATTGAAAAGGTCAGATTTCACGCGTTATGCAAATTTGATGCGCTTTTGATCAGACTACATTCACTATTTTGCACAAATTCTTTTAAAGTTGTTATTGACTTTGAATTTCAATGTGAGTTTCATTTACTATTTTAATTTTAATCGAAGGATAAAGTGCGGGGAAAAAGTTTGATTTGTTCTCGCGCAATTTATTTGAGGCTGCAGTACAGTATGCAAATTGCATTCACTGTGAACTAAAAATAATTGCAGGAAAAAGAGGTTGCTATTTTACTCTAATTCGTTTCCTAACATCATAACCTTCGATTTTTAGAATAGGTTGCATTTAACAGTTTCGCTTTTGACGGCAGGTTTGAGTCTGGCAAACGCAATTATGAATTTCCAATTTCACTTCTGAAAATTTTAGCTTTATTGTTAAATTTTACGCCGCACTCTGCACGCAAATTATTCACGGCAACCCTTGACACCAAAAATTATAGACACACGTTTAAACATTGGACCAAGCGTTAGAATGACTTTAAAGCCGTTTGAGTTTTCTAATGTTTAACGGATTATCGGAAGTGCCGTGGAAGGTTACAATGTAAAACATCACTCAGTCGGCCACTGTTTGTCATCACGCAACGTTGATAATTTGTTTGCTGTGCTGAATGTACGTTTTTTTCTTTCGGAGGGAGAGTAGGGATTAATTTCCGTTTAATAAAGGTGTTTGGAATATAGAGAGGGCTTTTCAGATCAGTTGGAAGAAAAAAGCGGTAATTCCTAAGCGGGGTTTGAATGATTACGGAATTCCGAAGGCATGGGGGGATAGAACGGTTTGGAATTCCGAGGGCAAGGGGGGGTTGAGCATTTTGGAATTTCCTAAGGCAAGGGGGGTCTAGATGAAGATGCCGCCCGTGGTAGGGTATGGATATATTCTGGAATCACCCATTTTTCGTTTCGCCCTTCCCGCCTGAATGTTACACCGAGCAAAACAAAAATAGAGCCTAATCGCAGGTTAACATGATTTCAAAGAGTCACATCAGAAAGCTATCTTACAAGCGACCTTGGTAGCTTCAATAAACGTCAACATGATTTTACCAAGGCGCTTATTTTCCACACCTCCAAAGTCTCATTACAGATAACTTGAGCACAAGGTTACATAACACAGCATCACATGATATCAGACAGACCAAATTCTGCTCGACTGGTAATTCTGACTCAAAAAGATCTTTCGCAGATTGATTAATCTTACTATTTTCACGTAAGCCTGACTTTCATGTAGAAAACAAAAATTATGTTCAGTTAGAACTCCCTTCCATGATATTGAACATGTTTTTTTGTGAAAACAGAACTGAATATTGACAAAATTGATGTTTGTTTATTGACGAAAGCGTGACGAATGTGAGCTGTACGACAACAAGGAAGTTTCTTCGAGCGAGAATCACATTTCACTGCATCATCACGCATCCATGAGCTTAAATTGTTATTTTTAGATAAAAGAACCAAGGGAAAACTGATGTTGTAAACAATCATCGAACGAAGCTCCGAATCAACCTATGAACCCATTCACAGGCTCAATTCCCAGCTTACCGGTAATTTAGGATAAGATAGTTTGCTCAACGCGTAGTTGCTAAAAGGCTTCCACAATGAAGCAGGTCTATACTCAAGTTCGTTCCACAGAACGAATTAATACCGCCTTCCAATTTTTATATAGAATATTCAAAGCAATTCTCAGTTGCAGCCATATCAAATGATCGCCCAGTAAACCATAACCAGTCTACAAAACTCACCCCATTTTCCACCACCATTTTTGCCGCCTTTTCCTCCTTTCATCTCCACATTATCGCTTCTTCCATCGTCGCTGTTTTTACCGCAACAGCCCATTACTGACCCAAACTATCCTGGACGTGGAGTGAAAGACAGTGCTGGTTATTTCCAAGGACTACAGACAAGGAAACGATAAATACGCAGTTAAAATCTTAATATTCGGCATTGAATCACACTCAAGGAAAACTGTGTTAGCGGATGAGCTCGCACGTAAGTCATTTTCTGCTCATTTCATTGGATGATTCAAGTCACGTGCTCATGTGGTTACCCTTTGTGGGGAAAAGATGTTTATAACATTACGCTCTGTTGCTAATAGTTGCATGCTCCGGCGACGACTGAAGTCACGGTTTCTGAGCAAAAAGAATGGGTACATATTCTTTGGCGTCAAAATAGGCGATTAAAATCCAAGGAAACGTTCACCTCCAACCCACACGTTCAAAACATCCCTTTAACTGTATGATCAACTTCCGTTTATGACTTGGCTTTTTTTTTTGGCCATTTGACAATGGTCGAAAATGGCCCGGATTTTAAGAAGCTAAGAAAAATTGCTTCTCTGAAAATAATCATTGTGTTTTAAACACGTCAAAACCATTGCTATGGTTTTTGTCTGCACAAAATATTTTTCCAAGCTTAACCACAGGAAAACACAATTAGAAAACAACAACAACTTCATGGAAATAACAATACAATATTGTTTCCATTGAAAAAGAATCATTCTGCCCTAGGTTGTAACGAAAAGAAAAGCAGTCGGCCCAGGATCCTTTGGACGCGTGACGGAGGAGTCTTATTCGGCAAACCAGAAGTGTTTGCTTTTCGTGGGAAGAGTTGATAGCTCTTTGTTTAAACTACTGGTATTGGCTATTGTATCAAGTGCTTTTGTTATTTGCCGTCCCGGAATTAGTCTCCTACAAATGTGTGACGTCACTAAAAACGGCTGCGTAGGAGACTATCCCGGGTACATGACGCCATTTTCGTCGCTTCGCGTGTCTGTCTTTGTAAGGAAATTGAAAATTTGCAGGGAAATAGTTTGAAGATTTCGCAGTCAGGACAAAAACCGGGTAGATCTAAGGGTAAGAGCAAGGCTGACTCCTTTGTTTGGACAGATGACAAAGTTGAGCTGCTTCTTGAAGTTACACTGAATCGAATATTAAATAAACAAAAATCTTATTCTGAAGGGCCAATCAGTATTTCTCAATATTAGGTCTCTAAGACCTCGGAAAATGTCGCCGGTTGGGGAATCATGCCAGACAAAGTTTACCGATATTCTGGATCTTTTTGCAGCACAGCACAGGCTTGCCATCCTCTGTTTCTGTGGTGGGCTGTGCATTTATAATGCTGTGTCGGTTTATCAAATATGCAAAACTAAAGCCGAAATTTAGGAGTTTTAAAGCTGAGGAATATTTCGGAGAGTGCACTCGCTCTGTTAAAGTTCTTTTAGTGTCGTGTTGATGTCTTGCAGAGTCAAATCTTTCTACGTAGTCAGATCAGCCTTGCTGCTTTGTTTGTCATTTGAGTATTTCTTTGGCTGATTAGGTCTGGTTTACTAGATCCTACGGACACGTGCAGCATTTTCGTTTGCGGTCCTTTGCTGATATTGTTCCTAAGTACCAGTATACCACTGCGCACGTCACGGTGCATCTTGTGTAACACGTCATTCGTCAATTTCGTTTTTCTTTCACATTTAACGAAGCGTTATGTTAATAATAATAATAATAATAATAATAATAATAATAATAATAATAATAATAATAATAATAATAATAATAATAATAATAATATATCTACAAAGGGAGCTCATTTCATTGGGTGATTCAAGTCACGTACTCCAGTGGTTACCTTTGTGAGCAACATGTTTATAACATAACGCTCCGTTGCTAATAGTTACATGCTCCAATGACGACTGAAGTCACGGTTTCTGAGTAAAAAAAATGTGTTAAGTATTCTTTGCCGTCAAAATACACCACTAAAATCCAAGGAAACGTTCACCTTCAACCCACACATTCAAAACATAACTTTACCTGTATGATCAACTTATATTTATAGACTGACCTTGACTTTGTTCCTGTTTTCAGAAAAAAAACGCAAAAAGAAAAAACAAACACAAATGTGTTTCAGTTAACGCGTCAAAACCATTGCTGACGGCCTAACGGTTTTGCATGCACAATGTATATTCCCAAGCTTAACCACAGGAAAACACAAATAGAACAACAACAGCTTTATGGAAATAACAATACAACATTGTTTCCATGGAAATAACAATTAGCAATATCGTTCCATTAAAAGAAACATTCAAAGCAGTTGGCCCAGGATCCTTTGGACTCGCTTTTCGTGGGAAGAGTTGGCAGACGTCTTCAGGGGAAACCAACGCTTCGTTTCGGGTAATATCTGTTCGGAAGGCCTAAAATCGCCTGAGAATTTTGGATTTAATTTCAGTGAAAGCTAGAGATTTCTTCGGCGAAACGTCACGTCGGACTTTCCAAACAAGAGGACTTGCTTATTCCTATTGTTTTCGGAGGGACAAATTTCTCGTTTGGAGTGCAAAATAAGGTCAGCCAGCATTTTCGGAGAGCCATCAGCAGCTCGGAAATTCAGCGGATAGGATTCTATTTCCTAAAATTTTCTGCAGCCTTAATTTTCAGCTAAAAAATCCGAACAGACCAATCTACATAAGCTTACACAAATATGCCTATAAAAAGCTCGGAAACAATCTAAGAAAGCAGAAAACGATATTTCAAGTATTTTGTTAAAATTTTCTCGTTGGGTGCCCCTGCGTCTTGATAGCTCCTTGTTTGAACTAGGATTTTCTTCAGTTTCTTAACCCAGTGCTTTTGTTATTTGTCGTCCCGGAATGGTCCTCATGGCACAAAACGCCATTTTTGTCGTTTCGCGTGTCCGTCTTTGTAAGGAACTTTAAAATTTGTAAGGAAATAGTTTAAAGATGTCGCAGTCAGGACAAAAACCGGGTAGATCGAAGGGCAAGAGCAAGGCTGACTCGTTTGTTTAGACAGATGACGAAGTGGAGCTGCTTCTTAAACTTGCAATCGGAAAATGTCTATTGGGAATCACGCCAATCACGCCATGATTGGGAATCATGAATCATCATACTCCGAAATTCTGGATCTTTTTGTAGCACAGTATCCTTCGCCCATTTTGCATTTAGGTTTGTTTTTCGCGCGGCTTTCTCGCGGGGTAGGCATCCAACACTGTGGCGTCATCGTTTTCGAAAAGTTCCGTTTTCACCGTCCACTCGAAAACACAAAAACGGAGTTTTAAAAAAATCCACTCTGCAGAGCGTTTTCGAAAAGTTGCGTTTTCGGTCACCGTTTTCACCGGATAAGTGTCGACAGAAGGCCAATCCGCAAAGGAAAAGTTGCGTTTTCGAACGAAAACGGCTACGTGTGAACGGGGCCTTAAAACCTGTATCGTGGAGTCTGCAATAGTGCGTGCGCTCGCTTCGCTATTGAAAACCAAGGTTTCCGTGTGCCTTGGTAAGTCGCCTCTCAAATTAAAGCGACTACTGAGAGGTGCTAAACGGAAGACAGCCTAAAGCGCGAATCACGGAGATTTAGTTGGTTCTTTCGCGCTCTACGAAATGGCCTAAATATACCACTGCCTACGTCACTGTGTATCTAGAGTGACACATCATTTGTCAATTTCGTTCTTCTTTATAAACGATATTGGAGACGGAGGAGAAACCACAACTAATAATTACTTCTTTTATTGATTTCTCATGCCAGTGCAATGCAAGCCCTGTATAAGCCCAGACTAAATTCAACTGTATCTCGGAAAATTCCCAACGAGAGCCAAATTCCTGAACACAAAACTGCAACAAAAAATAGTGATGTTTCGTTGAACTAGTGAAAGTCAGTTCTGTGAACTAGTTATTTAACACCAGTTATTCCGAAAGAAAACGAAAACTCCAATAAAAGGCAACAGACTAAAGTGGCTACGTTACAAAAACAATTGCACTGTGCAGTGTTAAGGGTAAGACATCACCAGAAACAATGATGTACAGTACTCGTTTGGATACTATTACTACAAATGAGAGATGAACAAAAGAGATAGGTGGCCCTATATCCTGAAGAGCGGTTCATAATTAAACAGTTAAACAACAGTTGGCAACGTTAAGAGACTAGCAATAAACCTATCAGGCAGTATTAAAACTCCGACATAATTCAGTTGACATAATTTCAAAAAAGCAATGAATAATAAGTTAGAGACAACTGCCCTCTATCCTGAAGAAAAAACCAGCGGTTACGATGACCTACATTTCAGAGCTTAACTGCTATCTTCGCAGATCAAACAACCACGGCATCAAAGTTACTAACTCGCACGCCAGAAAACACCATCCCGAGATTTCAAAATACCTAACCAGGTTGGAACACGAAGAGAAAGAAATAGTCACCCAGTATGGCTACCAAGAGATGGCAAACAAAACAGTCGCGATCTGCTTTGTATGCACTGAAAGCTTGGAAACCAAGCTGGGACGACTGAAATAAGAGAAAGATTTTGTCCCTCAATGTAGCTACTGCAAAATCGCAAACAAACCTGTCGCGAACAGGTCTGACGCGCTGAAAAGTTCAGTAACCACATCGAGGGAACCTCACCGATAGAATTAGTTGCCCAACTTGACTACTGAGAGATGGCAGACAAAACCAGTCGCGAACAGGCTTGAATGCACTGAAAGCTCAGTGGCCAAGTTGGGACAACTGAAAAAAAGAGAAAGACTTTGTTCCCCAGTCTGGCTGCGAGAGATGGCAACTCACACCAGTCGCGATCTGATTTGAGTGCACTGAAAGCTCAACAACCAAACTGGGGAACGGAAAAGGAGAGGAGAGATCCAACCTGGTTAGGTATAGATGTACAACAAACCAAGGGAGAAACTGGCGCAAATGGCGAGGGAAACGAGTAACTGGACGATGACAGTCCAAATAATCCAATATGCTGTGTGGTCACAAACTCTCCCCATTAACTCTACTCATTTCGATACACACTGGTCCTTTTCTTCAGAACAGAGGAAATCAAACTAGAAATACTATAGGTCTGTAGCTACTGACATTAACAAAGTTCTGTGATGATATATAAATTATGGCAGTTTTTAGAACAGAGGACAACGGACTGCAAAATACTGTAAAACTGTAGCTAAGCTTGAAATGATGTGTGGTAAAAACTGAAGAAAACTCCAACAACGGTTGTCGGAATTTAGAGAAACAAACTGCAAAAACTATGGGGTTGTAGTTATACTAGGAAGTACTTGCAATGAATAGTTAAATAGTAATAACAGTTTTCAGAATTTAGGGCAATAAACTACGACGTGAAGGAAATAAGGAAGTAACAGAATAATTTACAAACATTAAATTAATGGCTTTCGGAATAAACGAGGAGAAAAAGAAACTGAAAAATGACTATATAGCTAACTTAGATTCCCACTGCTGTGACCAAACTGATGAAAGTAAAAAACAGAATAGTATAGGTATGTAACTTTGCTACATTGTGTAAAAGAAAGGATAAAACAACAACTGAATATAAAGGAACCAGATTCAACTTTGTTGTCTAGTAAATAAGATTGCAAATCTCTGGCTCCCTGCAAAAAAGATACTGAGAGATGGTACAAAAGGGTTCAATAATCTGACTTACTCATTGGGAAAAAGAAATAAGACGGATAAGAAGAAGGACTTATACATTAATGCTTGCACCGCACCATCTATTATTACTATTATTAAATATTACTCCCCCCATCATAAAATTTGACGACATTCATAAGAACATGTTTAAATAAGGATTGAAAACTTAAATGATTGTCTCTTTAAAAAATACTTAAATAAATGGTGGATTTTTAAATACCGAGATCCACCAAAAACTCGAAAAAAAATTCACAACAATGTGCCTTGAGGCTGAAAGAAGTTTGAAATTTTGGAAAATGTTATGACTTAAAAAATACAGACAGAGACAGAGGAAAAGGGAACAAAAAATGAAGCTATGAAGCTTTATTGAGATCCACTGCAAATATGAGAATTAACAAAATGCCAAAATAGAGAGAAAAACAAGCCAAAACCAAAGTGAATTCTTTAAGCTCGCAGTGGATCTCAACAAAGCTACATTAAGGTACACAAGGAGACAATTATTTAAGTCTTCAATCCTAGAAAAAATTCAGATATTTAAATTGTTGTCTACTTTCGAACGGGATAGCGAGATTTCCTAGGCGTGGCCTGTGCCTTGGGCTGGCTGAAGGCCGATGGGTCGTAAAAAGTAGGAGCTGCATTCTGGGGGGGAGGCTCGGGAACCTGCGAAAAAAAACAAAACAAAAAAGCATTGTCAAACGCATTACAAAGACAGATGCAAAACAAAATGCCCCGTACCAAATTTACTGTTAGCGATGTCACGTCTATACTAACTCAACTAAGATGAAATCAACATTTGGCAAAACAACTAGAATATAACAATGAAGAGGGGATGTTTGACGAGGACGGGACAAGATATGCATTCGTCATGAGTACCTAATTTGTTGGCACCATGAGAATTAAAGGTTAACTACGGTTAGCTGACACTAGAAAATGTGACACTGCAAGTTCAATTTCTGTGACTGTATAAGGTCCACAATATTTGTCATACTTCGGTAACGGGCATACTAGGCAGAAATTTTTCTGCCATTTCGAAAAAAACAAAGATTTCGACTATGCTAGAATTCTTTTACAATGTTCAAGATTATTTCAAATATTGTCAGTATTAGAAGTTGTTACTGAAAACAACTTATTAGCTGCTGGTGTTATTCAAAGCAAAACACAACAACGCAAAATTTGCTATTAAAATAGCTTTTCTTGTCATTGAACGCAGCTCTGTAATGTATATAACCTTATCGTTAGAAAATAATTTTATCCAAGGGTATTTTATAGATATCTCTGACGAGTGTCATTGTTAAAATTAATCTGTACTTGCATAGCAATGACGGCTGTGTTATTTTAATGCAAGAACCTACATTTAAATTAATATTTTTTTGTCATGAGTTGAGGTTAATGAATTAATACATGCGTCAAGTCTCGGTTTATTTATTTATTTTTCTTGCTCTAGTCTATTCTAAACTAACCAATGGCAATCTTGTCTATACTAATACATTTTAGCCTAAGCTTAGCTGCAGCTGTTTGGACTACCTACACCTTGCTTCACTAACTCTGCCTTAGCTCAAATAACTAGGCAGAATGCAGTGAAATACCTGTGGCATCATGTAGCTACGCACTTCAGCTGAAGTGAGAGAAGCTGAACTCGATCGCGAATGCTGAAATCAAAAGTTCTGGTTTAGACAGACATAAACACATATAATCACGAGATTGTACGTCAGATCACGAAAACAGGGATAATAAAAGCTTTAAGCAACAGTATATCAAAATCATAGAATTCGTTTTTAAATGTTAAGTGTTCTTGGTCTTATGGAAAAAGGCATTGTTATTATTATTATTATTATTATTATTATTATTATTATTACAATTTACAAAACTAATCAAGCCATAATATTCTTATACTTTATAGAATTATACTTGTACTGTGAGAGTGCTAGTTACCTTGGTTACAAAATTTGTTAATTTGTTAAAGTTTCATTTATTGTAAGTTAATTTTAACGTTGTTTGTTGGAAATTATGGAATAGATTTAATAAGCAATTAAAAATGATTTAATACAAGACAGAATCCCTAACTTCCAAAGTTCCAAACCTGGTTAGCATTAAAACAACAGTAGAAATTGATATTATTTCTAAGCGGATTATACTATACAAATGCAGATTCCAATTTAAAAAGCGCCGAGGCATTTTTTAAGTTTTCTCAACCCAGTATTTTATAGTGTCATGTGCAAAACTCTTGCCATTCTTAAACTTTTTTTAAGATTGATTTCTGACAACCTTTTGAGAACTTTCTGAAATCTTTCTGGTGGATTCATAAAAATTGGTATTTCAATCGATTGATTGAACAATCGATCGATCGATCAATCAAAATTTAAAAAAAAATCATTACCTGTGACTGCTGGTCACCGCCATCATATTCACCATTTCTGAAATTAAAAAAAAAAAACATAAACTTGTGCTCACTGAAATGTCGGATTCTCTTTGGGAAAACACAAACAAACGAAGACTTAAAAGAACAGTTCTATGGGTAACCTTGGGCAAATGATGGGCCAAGAGACAGGGGTCCCTCCCATAAAAAAGCGATATGGGTATGTGTCCTGTGAAGGATATTGTTTTCAAGCAGTTCAGTTTGGGATAGAGTATAGGAAATCAGAGAATTTGGTCTACAATTGGGTATCATTTATCGGGTAGCTAATTAAATCTAGAACAGGAAGAAAACTCTGCACACTGGGATTGAGTAGGGATGTTTGGTTTGTAGTCTAGAATATAGGGTTGTAAACTGCAGCTTCACATAGTACCCTTTCCTCAGAATGAACATTGAACTAAAGTCATAACTGGACCACAGGACACCTAACCTTTAACCAGTTTCTGTAGCATGCAACATCCAGGAGTGGTACCACTCCCCCAGATAAGAACTCAGCTTATCACAGGTTTATTCGCAGTATTGTGTTGGGCTTCCCTGGGTGGAGAGAGACAAGGTACACCAAGGAACCCTTTTCGAGAAAATTTGAACATGTAATGCCTAGCAAAAATAGTTGGGGGGCACAGCGCGTTGGACTTCAGATCTTAAGGTTGGTGGTTTGAGGCCCAGTCCCTGCCATCATGTTGTTTCCTTAGACAAGAAACTTTAAATACAAATAATAACTGCACTATCAAATATCAAATAAATTATGAAATAAAATGATTTAATGAAGATTATACTCACCGTGATGATGGTCGTGACCCGGGATTACCCACAACAGGCTCAGTGTTGGATTGTGGGTCAGTCATTTCATCTGAATTTGCTATAAGAATGTATAAAGATAATACAACTGTTAGCTAAACAGACTTGCCCTGTTAGACTTCCTAAAACACCACATACATCCAATTTCAATGGGGGTAAAATGTTAATTTGAAAGGACAAACTGAGAAGGAGGTATGCTTTAAGTTGCTTGTGAAGACTTACTGGTATGTGGAATGACAAAACCAGTACTACTCAAGTAAGGCAGACTGAGTATGAGTTCAAAAGTGCAGGATATTCACAAGAAGACAAACTGATCAACTAACGTAAAGTCTCAATTTATGCTTTGCTTAATTTTTCTTAAAATTATAGAAAACACATGGACAACCAAAGGTATCTCTCACAGACAGAGTAGGGAAGGAAAGGATGAATGGGTACCAAAAACTCAGTTCGGAGCAAAAACAAACAAAAAAAAACTATTAATAATAATGACTTTTAAAAACAACAGACTCTTTTACACCCCCAACCCATCACGTCTGGTTTGCACACAGGCTCCAATTTTGAAAAAAAAAAAAAAAAAAAAAAAAAAAAGACCAGAAAAAAGAAAAAGCCATACCAGGCACAGGTGCCGGAACAAAGAGGGATGCAGGATTGAAGTCAGTAGTGGGACCAGGGAAAGTTGGCAGAAGGCTGCTTGGAAGCATAGCAGGACCATTAGAGCTCTGTCCAGTGGGGTTAAGAACATCCACATACTTCTTGGCTATAAATTAAAGAGAAAATAAAAACCGTTCAATCAGTCAGTGATTAATTCAGTCAATCAATATGTAAATGGCAACATTTAAACAATTTTTATTTGAAACAATTCCCAGCTTACCTAGCCTTCCACCACCATATGCTTTCCTGGAGAATTTAGAAACTGAAGGAGGTGTGGCCATACCGGCAGGAGTGCCTCCAAGAGTCGCTTGCTGGGGTGCAGCAGGGGAAGGAAATGATGAAACAGGTCCAGCTAGGCCTTGCGTTGTAGCTCCTAGGGAAAATCAAGCAGGGGATTCAATATGATCATTTCACCTCCCGCAATTATTACAGTGCTATAATTTCTTCTAATTAAATTTTGATAAAAAGAGTGTCAACTAGGATAAACGGTTAACTTGCACAAGAGCTGTAAGTAAATAGCTGGTGCTAAATTCCAGTTTCTGTCATATGAATCAACTAGGACTATTACTACTCCCCCTGGATGGGATGCTAGTCTGTAACAATCTAATATACACTTGGACAGAGAAAGACAGTCCGAGGTTTCTTTCTTGTTCATGAGGTGATAGAGAGACCAATCCAGTGACCTCCTCTCCCATTCACCACAACACCAATTTGTCTCCACATAACAACAAGAAGTTGTACAGAACTACTCTTTGATGGTGCTCAAGACCCTAGTACATCACAGGTTTATCCATTTGGAAATCAGTGAAGACCATTACTATTTTGAACTGAACACATACCTGAAGTGGAAGCATTGCCAAGGGGCATCATGGGGGGTCTACCACCACTCAGCTGCATGTCACTAGGGGGAGGCGGTGGGGGTGCTTTTTCCTGATAAAGTAGAATAAGGCAAAACAGCATTAATTAGTGGATGTCAAAAGTCTCTTGAATTTATTCACTCCTGGGCGAAGACTGCTTTAAACATGTGTAAGATACCAAAACCAGATTTGTATTCTTTGCCAGTCATCAGTGAAAACTAAGGGACAATATAACATTTGATCTACTATGACAAAAAAGAAAACGTAAAAACTTATAAATTACAAAGCTGCACATTTTACCAGTCCAATTAATTTTACAGTGATAAGGTATGACAACATTCTTACTGTGTCCCATTTCAACTTGACTTGAAATCGAAATATAAGAACTGTATGAAATGTCGGAAGCAGAGTTGTTTATCATCAAAAAGTAAACAAAGAAATTTGACACTGACTCCAGCTCAGTTCAGGTCTTGAAGTGCAATAAGGTCTCCGAAAATTGTTAAATATTGTCAAAAAGTTTTCAAGAACAAAATTAACAAAAAAAAATACTTTGCTTAGTGATGTTGCCATATGGTACACGACACTGTATTACACAGTGCAAACATACTTAATATTGCTCTAGTTTATCACACAACATCAGTAAGAACACAAACCTGTTCATCTTCTTCTGTGTTGACCCACTTCTTGAGCTTCTCATCCCAGTAAATCTAACATGACATTGAAAATAAAATATGAATTATTTTAACAAAAATAAACACTTATTATGGTTAGGACACAATAAAGGCTAACAAGTCAAAGAATGAGCAAGAAAACTGCTAACTAACTAAGTTGGGTAGGAGAGAAGGATTTTCTAATAGGGCAAAAGTTACGATCAAGACCTCATGCCTGATTTTTTCTTACTTGGTTTTCCAGGATAAAACCTGGGATGCAATGTTTAAGTGACATGCAAACTGCCACAGTTTGTAATGGCTTCATTGCAACTCCAATGTATCTTTTCTGTTGCTGTAAAGCAGTGTCACCATTGCAGACAAGGCAAAAGAGAAAACCTGGTCTTCCTTCACAGTAGCTTACATAACTTAATTAAAGCTGGTTCCAAAAATTCAAATAATTCCAATTAAGCCACTTCAAACTGTTGGTGAAAACATTTATGATAACAGCCTAATCAGAATGCTCTCAGGCTGTTGGGCCTTGTGAATACTGTACTTCCAATAGTTCGAGTTTTAGAAAGCAAACAGAAATACCACTGGAATAACAAGTTCTCACAACAAATTAACCCTTAAGCCAAGTTGCAATATTAATAGTTTGATCTCTTTCAATTATATGTATTTAGCAAGTTCCAATGGTGCTCTTACCGATTTCTTTGAGTCGTCTGGAAGAATCATTTCATTTGGACCACGAGGCATCACCTTTGAGAGAAGGCCAGAGAACCAGCCACCAATCTGAAAAGAACAGAACAGTCAGAGTTGCAGCCACAGTGCTCACAAAGAAACGTTTAAGATAGCTTGAGTAGGCAAGATGAACATTTATTTGTTTGTCTCACGATGGAATCGCTTTGAGTTGTTGATCGCGACGTTTCAACTGCAATACTGCTAGTCTTCATCAGGCGATGAGATCGATTGTTTACATGTCGCTATTTGTAGCATGTTGGTTCGCTGCCTTTGGTGTATTTCGATCCTCATTATTATTCCGACTATTAGATGTTGTTCCCTCACAGGTCCACTTTGTGGTTGATCGGCTGTTGTGCTTTTTGATCGTAGGTATCTAAGCTTCAGGAATTTCGATTCCACTATCTCTACTGATGTTATGAGAATGAAGTCTTATATGGATAGCCTCTTTGACCCTGCGTGTGTACCAGTGAGGGTCACGATCAATAAACTTAACTTCTTTCCAAATAGGAAGATGCCCTGTTTTGTTAGCGTGCTCCGAAACTGCGAAGGTTTGCGTACGAGCAAGCCATATATCTCTGTTGTGTTCTTTTATCCTGTCTTGCATCGCTCTCCCTGTTTCCTCGATGTATACTTTGCCGCACTCACATGGAATCTTATAAACGACACCGTCTTGTTTAGTTGTTTCAAGGGCATCTTTCGGTCGCACTAAGTGAGACCTAAGAGTTGTGTCTGATTTGAAGACGGCGCATACACCTTGTTGTTGTAGGCAGCGGCGAAGAACCTCTGATACACCTTTTATGTAGGGTAGAACCGCAGTAGATTTAAATTCCTGTGTAGGTTCTTTGTTGGCTGTTGGTCTCATTGTCTTTGTGAGCTTTCGTACAAATGAAGAAGGATATCTGTTCGAAACAAGTACCGATGATAAATGTTTCTTTCTTCAGAGATAGCTGATGGTTTTGATGTGAGGTGCTTGGCTCGGTCGTTTAGACACTTAACAATGCCATCACACAACATCCTCAGTCAGTGAAACATGGTATTGTTAAGTGTCTATACGACCGAGCCAAACACCTCACATCAAAACCATCAGCTATCTCTGAAGAAAAGAAACGTTTATCATCGGTACTTGTTTCGAACGGATATCCTTTTTCATTTGTACGAAAGCTCACAAAGACAACAAGACCAACAGCCAACAAAGAACCTAAGCAGGAATTTAAATCTACTGCGGTTCTACCCCACATAAAAGGTGTATCAGAGGTTCTTTGCCGCTGCCTACAACAACAAGGTGTACGCACCGTCTTCAAATCAGACACAACTCTTAGGTCTCACTTAGTATGACTGAAAGACACCCTTGAACCAACTAAACAAGACAATGTCGTCTATAAGATTCCATGTGAGTGCGGTAAAGTATACATCGGGGAAACAGGGAGAGCGATGCAAGACAGGATAAAAGAACATGACAGAGATATACGGCTTGCTCGTACGCAAACCTCCACAGTTTCGGAGCACGCTAACAAAACAGGGCATCTTCCTATTTGGAAAGAAGTTAAGTTTATTTATCGTGACCCTCACTGGTACACACGTGGGATCAAAGAGGCTATCCATATAAGACTTCATCCTCATAACATCAGTAGAGATAGTGGAATCGAAATTCCTGAAGCTTGGATACCTACGATCAAAAAGCACAACAGCCGATCAACCACGAAGCGGACCTGTGAGGGAACAACATCTAATAGTCGGAATAATAATGAGGATCGAAATACACCAATAGCTGCAAACCAACATGCTACAAATAGCGACACATAAACAATCGACCTCATCGCCTGATGAAGACTAGCAGTATTGCAGTCGAAACGTCACAATCAACAACTCAAAGCGATTCCATCGTGAGACAAATGAATAAATGTTCATCTTGCCTATCATACACCACGATGAACAATACACACATCTTTAATGACATAGCTTGAGTAATTAACAAAAAAAGCATTCTCTAATGTTCATTTATGATATACAGGTATTCCCAATATCATGACAGCTACTAAGTCAAGTTCAAGAAGCAACCCAAAATAATAAGGTATGATGGATGACTGCTATGTTTAAACAAAACAAGAAAGTTAATAAAACTAACTGGGCTGTTGCGTTTAGCTTCTTTCTTGTCTTTCTTCTCTGGTGTTTTTGGTTTTGCCTGCTCTTTCTTTGGTGGCTCTGGTTCTGTAAGAAAAACAAGTCAAAATACTAAATTAAACACTGTCACCACAATGAAACAGTTTGAAATCATCTTGTGATCAATTAATTTACTAATAGCTTAAAAGAGTTTGACTAAAATGCAAGTCCGAAAATCCGGAACATGTTTTTTACACTTTGAAATAGGAGTGAAAATAGAGGGGAAAAATAACTAAGTGGCTCCATCACTCTCCACTTGTTAACATTTCTCTGGTTTGAATTCTCACTTGATGGGCAGCATACTTAAGTGCTATTTGCTTTTCAGTATAGTTTACAGAATACTTTTTGACGATTTTTTGGATATGTTTTGACCTTTGAAAATCATTTATTATTTATTTGCCATTCAAATGTGGAACACTGCTTCAGAAGAATTCAGCTGCTCTTAAATTACAGTATACATACCTCTTGGCACTGGGGGTGCAACCTCCTTTGACTCCTCAAATCGAGCACCTTCTGTCCACTGTTGTCCATAAACAGGCTGCTCCTCCATAACTGCTGACTGCTCATGCTCCATCTGTCCAGGAAGAGGCTGAGTAACTGGTGGGCCAGGAACAAAGAATGGTGGTTGAGGAGCTGGCTCAGGTACCTGTGGTGCCATGGTAGGTGGGAGATCAGCTTGAGGCACCTGTGAGTCCATATGTCTGGCAGTCCATGAGTCCTGGGTCACACCCGCAGCCATACCACTCGACCATGAACCTTGATGGATGTCAGTGGTCACGGATTCCTGATGCACTGGAGGTGTACTCTCAGGTGGCTCTGTGTAAGAAAGTTGGGTCTGAATATCCTTCATTTGTTCAGCTTGATGCTTGGGGGTGTTTGTTGATGGGTCGTATCCTGAGAAGAATGATGCTGAGCTTTCTGCAAGAGGCCCTTCAGCTTCGCTTTCACTTTCTGTTACAGAGCTGCTGCTAATCTGGGATGGTGACTACAAAGAAAATACAATAGGCTTTAATGTCACTGGTGTAACATAGTCCAGACAAACATGCAAACATAATGACACCAGTTTTTACGACTGTTTGTTAACCTCAAATACCCCCTATAGGTCACAACTATAAGGCTGTGCCCCAAACTAACTAAATACTTGAATAGGTGTTACAAGTTAGACTCTAGGAGTAATAATGGTTGTTTGTTGGTGTACTCTGGAAAAGGGTTAATTTCTGTTACTGTTATAAGGATGACTGCTCAAAAATCTACCAGAACTGATCTTCAGTAAATAAGCTGATCAGAAAACAGTCATAAATGTTTATCTTACGTTCTTTGCTTGTAGAACTTTGTCTAGCATTTCAATTAACTCGGTGGCTTCTTGAGTCTCAGGATTCAACCTGTCAGTCAACTAAAGAGAAGAAAATTATCCTTGATGAGACCACACAGAGTACAAAGAATTGTATAGAACTCTGATCTCTGTAGATCCGTTAGGCCTTAATAACTGTTCTGTCAGTTCGTTGCAATGTAGGTATGGCAAAGAAAAAATAATAAATAAATAAAATATGAGTGATACATCATGCCCCAACAGGGTTTCCAACATGGTTGCCGGCCTTTTTTAGCTATAAAGATGTCTATGATAAATGAGGTGTACAATAACTTTTTAAAATGCCAAAACTAAATATACAGTATGAAACTAGTGAAGGGGGGCGGGGCAGCACAGGGGGTGGAAACCCAGGCAAAAGGGAGGAGGGAGTGTATGAGAAGTGGGTAAAGAAGGGTAAGAAGTAGTAGACAAAGGAAAAAAATACAAAATGTGTAATATTTTCCAAATTGAAAAAGGGCAAAGAAGTGGAAGCCAACAAATATGGCGTAGGAGCCGCAATAGAATGGTACAATTGTATGCCAATGCTACATAACATCCTTTTATGACTTACCTCTCTCACATTTTTTACCAAAGTAGTATTTACATTTGTAGGATGTTTGATGATAGTATGGCCAATGAGTTCTGCATAATGTAATGCCTGGAACAGAACCAATCACAGCAAAAAAACAAATTAGCATTCAGTACATTGTTACAATTAAGGTACTCAAATAACAGAATTTATTTATTTAAACATGATACAGTCAATGTGTTATATACCAATATTCAATCACAATATCTTTTCTACAAAGAACGTAGATGACATAGCTGGTGGCATCATTAGTACTTGGCAGCCAGCTTTTTTGGCCGGCTGCTTCAGTGAAGATGGCTGGCTACTCAGAGTTTGAAAATGACTAAAACACAACAGGCATAGGAGTATTTCTTTAGTTCACAACTGACAACACTTTCCTTGAGAAGCTCGCCTCTTCAAAGCTTAATACAGCCCTGTATCCACAAGTCTTTCATTCAGTTGCTCAGTGGTTACAGCATCCTCCCAGTGTGTGGAAAGTCACTGGCTTGATTCCCACTAAGGAATCAGACTTTCTCTTTGTCCCAAGATCACAACATACTACGTACAATTATCATGATCTTCATATCTTTCTCAGAAAACATCTGCAGATCAATGTCAGGTATCTCTGGCATTTTTTAAAAAATAAAGAGAAATGTCTATATCGTACCATTTGATCAATCTTCTTGTGGTCTACAAGAATATTGTTCTTATTCCAGTCCAAATAATACAAATTCAAGGGAAGGACAGCTTTCTTCAGACATTTTTACTCGGAATTAGTAGATTATTCTTAACATACCTCCTCTGTGAATCCAGCCTCAGCTAACTTGTTGGCGTGCATAAATTTATATGACTGTAATAAAAAAAGTAGGGCTTAGTTCATTGTCACAAAATCTTCAATGCCCCCCCCCCTCCCCTCAACCGTTTATTCCTAATGCAAATTAATTTACAGTGGCCACCCTTTGTAACTATTAATGTGCCATGTTGTAACTATTAATTTTCACATACCTGTAGTACAGGGATGTGATGTTCCTCATTAGACAGACTGACAGCATACTCCAAGACCTAGTAAATAAATAAGTAAAAAAAATTAAATAAAACAAGTGAATGGATAAGTAAAAGAGTGCATGAATGAATAGAGTCAGAGAAAGTTAAAAACATTCTTTCTACTCTGACAGACAGCAGGATTGTCCAAACTAGCGAGTTGCCAGCAAAAATTGCCACCTACTAAATAATTTCAGCTGCTATTCTGCATAGTTGTTAAAAGATGTGGTATTTTGCACCTTGAATTGATCACACCTTTGTTGTACTTATCTGTAACAACATACCTCCATCATCTGCAAATTCTCTAGTGGAAGATGACGATCTGACACCATGTTTTTCCTGTACGAAAGAGTAGGTTGAATTAGTTCAGTGCTTAGCTGGATGTGTCCTCCAACACTTGGTTTTGAAATGTCAAACAATATCGCAAAATTGGTCAGAAATCCACCATCTAAATTGTTTTTCCCAGGACACAAATGATGGCATGCGTGGCATAGTAAACATTTTGGTCATATATTAAGGATTGATTTTAAATCACACACTACAGCAAAACAAAAACTGGAGCAACAACACTTCTTACTGTGGGTGCTTTTTGAAGTAAATGTTAACAAGATCTTGAGATCTTAATCAGTATAAATCAAATTTTTGTGCGCAGACACCATGTTTAAGCATAATATCATGAGTTTGCAAATTCATTTGGACAGTGTCTGATGCTCAACTGTTCAAACATTGCAGTTGAATTGCTCAGGAAGGGGCACCAAATCTTAAAAATCCAAACCAGTGGCATATATGAAAGACATTAAACAATACCTAATTCCAGTACGCTGAGGAATTCATGCCAATGTTACTTGTTAAATAGACTACTTAGAGCTTATTGTATCCTTTATTGCACTACTGTCATGCAGTGCTGTTTCAGCCATCTTGCAGATACTAATTAACTTCGCACTTATCACCAAAGGAGCTTGCACTAGGTATATTGTTTTTTTTTTACAAGAACGTCTTTGTATTATTTTCATAAAACATGAACTGCATGCATCCGTTATGAGACTTAAGCCTATGCACACGATTAAAAGTATAATTTTCTGATACAGAAATCAACTTCAAAGGCTCTTTGTTCCTATTTCGTGTAAATGCTGCATTTTTTCTGTAAGTAGTTTACTAGGCACTGCTGTGACAGCTGCTCAAGTTCTGCTTTAGACCCTTGAATTTGGTCACTTCACATTGCATATTGTTAATTTGTTCTGCAGAGTACAGCAAAGAAATTTGACAAGCTGTTTATGCGCAGAGCCAATGTTTGGCTCATTTTTGAACAAATTATGTTCCTGTTGCCTTTGCCATTGTGATTACTAAAGGTCCCTTATTTATATCATAGTTTTTGTATTACCTGTGGTCTACTCCTATAAGGCTCATTTTGGTGTTCTCCTCAAATGGAAACCCAAACTGCTCACCCGCCAAGACGTAACAGAGATGTGCTTCCCAAACCTGTTCATTAGACACTGAAAAATAATATTGAAATGCTATTACACAGTTTAGGAGTACACAGTGTTTCCCAAGCTCACAAGCCCTGTGAAAAGGAGTGCTTAAAATATGAAAAAAAAAAGGGAAAGCAAGCAAACAAACTCGAGGAAAAGTTTGAAGTCCTTTGAAACATTAACACTATGCAGCTGCAAATGCTTACTTAAAGTGTCACCCAAACACGTAATGTTCTTCTTGATACAATGTGGGTGTTGACGAGGCGGATTGGCGACCATGGCTGCTAGGTTACGTTGCCAGTCATCTGGTGTCTGTTATAGATAATAAAATATTATTTAAATGTAAATAATAAATAATAATTTACCATACAGCATAACCCAAAAGGGGATAAAACACCCATTACCCACCTAAATTTGCACGTTAATTAAACTTTGCATTCTCCTCAGTTTTTCTTTCAATATTAATTTTGTGAGATTCTTAATTATTTATTTGCAAACTACGACAAAGATAGATGTACTGCAGGGCTTGTTACTAACTTGCCACTGGGGAATGTACTTTCTCATTGGAAAGTAAAAAAATGAATAGAAACCAAAATATGTGCCCCATCTAGAAGGCAAATAAATTTGGGGTGATGCTGGAAAGAAAGTTTTACTTTTAAACGGCTAATTTTAGAAAAGTGAAAAAAGTGTCCACAAAAGATGATAAAGTAATCCTCAGACAATAATATCCTTTCAAGCCCTGAAGGCCAACAGTGAAACTAATTTGGATTACTGACACCATCCTCATGATTTTTCAACTTAGAATGATTAATCTCCACAAAAGTAGTTGAATTAATTAAAAGTAGCTGTACCTTTGCGTACCTTTGCACTGTAAGAAATTTACATTTTGGTAACACAATAGTAAGTCTTACCAAAAGTGCAACCGGTTGCCTTCCAGAGAGATGATCATAAACGGTGCGAATTGGGTCAAAATCAGTCATGGTTTTCATAAACCTGAAAGCAAGTACAAGTCCAACTTTAAAATCCATGTTAATGCCAGTAATTAATATCAAATCAATGAGCACCAATAATAATTTGGTTAACTACTTGAAGGTAAACCCAGTGTTCTCAATGGGCCATTTCTGAATTGGCTACAGCCTCTAGATCTCTATCAAAGCAAGTCCTGGTGTGAGTGAGTTTATTTGAGTGAATTTCACACCAGAGTGGTTAGTGGTTTTGCACTTTTTTTACCATCTTAGGCCTGTTCCAAACGTCGTGCTACTGCTGTGCCGAACTAAATTCAAGAATTAAATTTGATTTAGGCACAGCAGTAGCACGGCGTTTGAAACCATTCAGTTGGGCAGGTTGAGTTAAGTTCGGCACGACTATTTAGCACAGCAGGCCCTGTCGTGCCGCACGACACAAATTTGGCGCGACTGAATTAAATTTGACGTTTGAAACCATTGCCGTGCTATTGTCGTTTGTTTGAGTTCGGCACAGCAGTAGTGTGACATTTGGAACAGGCCTTAGAGGCTCAAGATGGTCAAAATATGCTTCATAGTTAAGTAAACCTAGTTGACTGTTTCATAAATGGTGGTTTAAACAGTGGTAGAGAGTAGGCAGCTGAAAAAATTAATGTCAGAGCATTCATTGGTTTTACACTTTTTTGACCATTTTGGAGGCAATCTTGGAGACTCATATTTAAAGGGCAGTCTCTAAATTGAAATGTGCTAAAAAAACTAAAAACCAAATGCCACTGTAACATAAGCTACAACACTTAGTAAGATGTTTCCTTACCTACTGGTCACCTCACTCTGTACTTTCTTGTCCATCCGTGATGCCAGCATCATAGCATGTCCCCACAAACTAAACTTCATGCAATATTCTAGCGCATCCTGTATAACAATTTCAACAACATTAATTTACTTTTGCTAATTTATTTTACTTTATTTTCAGTCTTTACCACAGCAACTTTCACTATTATAGTTGTGGAACTACAGACAGTTGTTGCTATAGTCTCAAGGGCCAAGGCAAGGCAATGGGAGATCAACCTCCGTGCCTTTAGCAAAAAGGACAATAAAAGATGTGCTAAGTAGTCTGGTTCCAGAAAATATCGATACCCCCCCCCCCCCACACACACACACACAAGGTTTGCTGCCTTTGAACCCCCCTCCCCCTCGGAATTTCTAGTGACCTTCCGTGGGGGTTGGGGGGGGTATGGATATTTTATGGAAACACACATTGGAGGCCAATGATAGATTCTGAGAAAAACAATTGCAACTCTTTTAGAAACAGTCCTTTTCCATTCTTCACTCTTAAAGGAGAAGGTCACTCTTGAAACGGTGTATTTTTTTGAAATCGCCAATAAAAAGATAACACTAAGTTGAGTAACTGACCGAGGTTTTAGCTTCTAAAGTGCATCGGATCCCACTGAAATTCCTCTCCAAAGGGGGCCAAAATTCAACACTGTGTGCGGCCATGTTAAATCGTACTTAGCAGCCAGGCCGCTTGTCTGTGACGTCACATTGTATGACGAGACCAGCAGTCGGCTAACGTGGGCTCTGAAAAACGTGCCCACATTACCTTAGTACAATTCAAAATGGCGGCGCACAGTGTTGAATTTTGGCCCTCTTTGGAGAGGAATTTCAGTGAGATCGGATGCACTTTAGAAGCTAAAACCATGGTCAGTAACTCAACTTAGTGTTATCCTTTTATTGGCGATTTCAAAAAATACAACGTTTCTGGAGTGACCTTCTCCTTTAAGTTACAATTTCTATATCAAATGCCATAAAATCTTGACTTCAACAATAATATGTGGTCTGAAGCCTACCAAAGGTGGTAACATTTAATGTTCACCATTCTGGTTGTACCTTCTTCTAGACATAATAAGCACCTAAATTTCTTCTGTTATCCACGACAGAAAAGATATCGATGTTTACAGAGAAATGACTTGCGAGGTCAACCCCTGCTGGAGGCCCACTGCTAGGTGAAATGAACTTATGTTGTCCAAAGCTGCTAAGATGCTGGGAACAACCCAGCAAAGGACTAGCATCCCGTCCAGGGGGAACTTTTATACTATTGGATTGTATCTTTACCTTAGTTGCTCCTGCTAAAAGCATTTCTCTGTAGATTTGAATATGTTTAGTATCCTCTATCTGAGGCCCACCGCCCGGTGAAATGAACTCGTGTTGTCCTGAGCTGTTACAACTTCGCCAGTTTTGCATAATAGTCTCTGCCAGGTCTGCAGCAACAAACGCCTGAAAAGTTGATCAAACTTTCTGTTAATTTAGTATTCAATACCAAAACAAAAATGTTTCTTTAATCACAAATGACGACAAAATTTGAGCCCCTAATTCCCCACTATCTCAAACTGATATCAGGGTTCACACACTAATTTCCATGAATTTTCGAGGCCTGGAATGCAAATTTCAAATTCCGTGGCCTTCCATGACCTTTCCATGATTGTGTGAACCCTGTGATACCCATTTTCCTTGATGTTCCATGTTTGTTTCCTACCAGCTATCTCAAATTCCAGCATTCTTGGACAATTTTTTCCACAGTGATGCATATCAGGTCCGAGTGGAATTCAAGATCAATGCTTATTAGATAATTACTAGAAATAAAGTTAAGAAAGCATGTGTCCCAATGGCTTCTTAGCTTAAAACAAAAACAAAGAAAGCCTGAAGTGATGAAGAGAGATCACAACCTCTTAAGCTTATACTGCACAAACACCTTGTAGCAAGACCCATGATGTGGAAGACAATGCAGAAAAAGACTATGACAAGTATTGAACAAGAAAAACTATAATTACATTTGCTCTGGCTGGTCACACACAGCATTGAAAACATGGAGATTGTTTCTATGTTGGCTGAGTCAGCAGTACATCACAGTGAATGTTGCCAAACAAAATTGAGCTCCATGTCAAAGTAATTCAATGCTCTCTGTTCAGCCTTGGTCACTAGCATTGGGTTGTTAGCTTAGAATTTGGAGGTGGAGAGATAGATATACTGTCGAGAAGATGAAACTAATTTCAGAATGTTCAGGGAAAAAATCAACAAATTAGCTTACCCCATTGTGCTTCACTAAATTTGCCAAGATTTTCCAAACCAAAGATTTCACTACACCATCAGTAGATGTGTTGCTTCCAACACTACGCTTTTCACAGAAGGCCATGACTTCTGTTCTACTGGAGTACCTGCTACAATTAGGACATGAAAAAACTACAAATCAGCTGTAACATCATGTGCAAGTAGATAAGTAATTTCCCTACACAGATTACTACAACCAGGCTCCACTCAGGCAGCCTGGTTGAAAATCTAGAGCTCACGGTTTTATAATTTTAAAGCAAACTAACATGATTACACATCCAGTAACACCAATGTTCATCTCTAGACACACATCAGCCCAAACTGATATTAAAAATTTCACTCTGAAACAAGTCAGCAAAGCAAGTCCAAACAGAACTAGAGCAAAACTGCTCCAAATTTGATAACTCATCAAAAACTATCAAACCTTGAAAGTGGGCCAGGAAACATCTTGATGACCTCAACCTCATCAATGCTGAACACCATCTGAATATAGAGAATGCAAATTGTCTTCACTAAAAAGCATGGTCAGCGCTAAATGAAATGTCACAGACTTAGAAAGAGAAAGCAAACAATCAAACAAAGCTGTGCTATCATGGAGAGCAATCCTTGGCTACATGGAACCCAAGCCAAGCTCTACTTGTGTTAATTCTCTTTAGGCAATCAAGAAGTACTGAAAGGCTAGAAACCAGTTTCTTAATTTCCAAAGAAACCTTCTGTTCTGCAGCAGTGGTCTCACCTGTACTGACGCAATTGTGCAACTTGGTGCCTCGTTGTCCTCTCCACCAATCAGGGATATGAGCTTTCCTCCACTGAATCGCACCAAGGGATGTTGTACTCGATACAACAGTGGTGTAAATCGCTCTGGTTCGGGCTTTGGAGTTTCTACTGCCAGAGCTAAAAGGGGATATGCAAGCCTGTCGTTAAGGGCCAAGGGCTGGGTATTTTCACCTGCTATCACAAGCTTCTTCAGTAATTTGCTACAGTTAAATTGAACTCCTTAAAATT
Source organism: Siderastrea radians (assembly GCA_964017195.1). NCBI lineage: Eukaryota > Metazoa > Cnidaria > Anthozoa > Scleractinia > Rhizangiidae > Siderastrea > Siderastrea radians. The sequence continues at coordinate 11,768,068 of OZ024889.1, read as the reverse complement.
TTTGTTTCTCTTGTATGTTCTTGACAACAAGGGTATACTGTATTTGACGTGGGAAATATATGTGCACACATCATGGATTTTAAAAATTATCACCCAACCCCTTACCAATATTATTAATACTTCTACACAACTAATTTTGTTTTCATGATTACTGTACCTGGTTGTAAATAAAAGCAGGAAATAAATCAAAAACTGGAATTTTCCCCTGCAGCCCAAATAAACCAAACATTGTCCAATAAAACAGGAACTTTTCTAGTAATAACTGCAGCCACATCAGAAACAGCAAACAATACTTTTCAAATGGTTAGGAAACATAAAAAGACATCTTAAGAACAAAGCAAAAAGGGAGTTCAGTACAAACCTATAAATTTCCAAGTTGGCAGTCAACGAGAACCACTCTAACTTACAAAGTAAATGAATTCAATAATAACTGAACCACTCAAACCTTGCTCTGTTGGCTGGGCACTTTCATATCCTGAAGAGTTGTACATGCTGCCATAATACTGTGCCAGTTGTTCTGGAGTGTAACCCATGTTGTAATATCCAAGCTGAGCACAGTACTGCTCATAATGCTGTGGGTGAAACTGGTACAAATACATGAGATATTGGTACTGATAAAGGTCCATAGACTGAGCCTCAGTGTACGATGGATAGCCATACTGGTGTGATGCATACGAGGAATAATGATCGTAAGGAGCTGGGCTGTTCCTGTCCAATGATGATGGAGTACCTCGCCCACTGTGATATGACCCTCTGTACATATCTTCCCTAGAACTGCGACCATCATCATAACCCCGCCTTCCTTGATGAGGTGAATAGCCATGACTATAATAAGCGTCTCGATTATCATAACTATCTCTCCGCGAATAATCTCTTCCATCATAACTCCGATTGTCAAATTCCCTATCATAAGATCGTCTACCATAGTCACTTTCTCTTCTCTCGTAATCCCTTCTTCTGTCATAATTTCTTCTTTCTGGGTCCCTTCTATCATAATATTGTCTCTCATAATCTCTTTCTTGTTCATAATAAGGATCTTGCCTGCTCTGGTGGTCATACGAATCTCTACGATCCTGATTGTAAGGAGAATCTCTCCGATCTTGATAGTATGAGTCTTCATGTCTTCTTTGACGATCACGTGAATCATAGTCATCTCCCTCACGAGAATTTTCTAACTCAACAGTTTTCCCAACAGAATCAAATGACTGATTTCTCGTTGACTGAGATAAGTCCTGAGGAGAAGACGTTCCTGACAGCTGGTGAAACTGATCAGGATTAGAAAGAGGACCTGGAGGAAGATTTGACTGGGGGACATCTGTAGATGGATTTGATGGATTAAACGCTTGAGATGGATTACTAGAACTCTGTGATGACCCTTCGTCTGTAGTTGATAATGATACTGCAGATGGCTGGGATGTTTTTTTCCTGAGCTGCTTTTTACCACCTTGGAGTAAGGCTGCTAATGACACCTGAGGTGATGGTTGCATCTTTTGCACCTGTGCTGAGGTAATCACTGGAGGGGGCAATACTGCTGACGACTCCGGAGGCGTTGGCTCTGGGATGACAGTATTTTCTGTGGAAGCATTCAGATCTGGTATTTCAGATGGAATGGGTGGCATTTGGTGTTCCTTTTAGTGGCATTTAACACAACTAGTTCCTAATTCCTTAGTAGCGTTTAATGCCATCCACACAGTCTGAAATTCCACATCAAATTTTAGTGTTCTTCCCGAGCGTAATTCTCATCTGGTATTTGGTGTTCTCTAATGGCACTCCGCTGTGGTTGATCAAACGGAAGGGCTCATTTCATTGCTTATGACCAGCTCCTATTGCCACAAAATAATACATTTTCCCAGTCCCTTAATAAATGATTCTTAGACTTGGGCTGTAAATTACTTACTTTGGTTTCGTTAAGTAAATATTCTTTACTGATTGTACTTCAAATATCACATTTTCAGTATGATAATAGATAATTTGTTGCTGATTCCAGTAGAGTTTAGGGGGTGGTATTTTTCAATCCTGAGACGTTTTTACCATGGTTTGGGTTAGAGTCAATGTCCATTGTCTCAGCACTCTTGGTTGGGATCATATATGAAGGGGCTTCAGCAGTTCGATCATCGGTAAGCTCAGATGAAGAAGGAGAAGCTTCAAAAAAGCCCTACCTGCTGCTACTGATGGAAGAGTACCAATGGGTTCAAAAATTTGAACCCATTGGTACTCTTCCATCAGTAGCAGTAGCTGGGTTATCACTATGGTCAGAGCGAGGTGGCAACATTCTAGGCAAACCTGGCTGAGAATCTTTTGCTTAAAGAGATCGCTCGGATGCAGTCAGTCAAACCTTACCTGCTGCTACTGATGGAAAAGTTGACACCGGCAAGGCTTGAGTAGGTTGGTTATCACTATGGTTAGAGCGAGGTGGCAAAATCCTAGGTAAACCTGGCTGAGAATCTCCTACTTCATGAGGTCGCTCGGATGTGGTCAAGTTTCCCAGCGGAACAAGGGCTGGCATAGGCTGAGGAAATAAGTAAATAGGTAAGTCATTCATTCAGGTGTAGCTTGGTATAGCTTAACTCACACGCTCACTATCCACTGCACCAAGACAAAATTTAATGACCCTTGACTCACATAAATTATAGAATAATGATACTGGGTACTGAGCAAACTAGCTAACTATAAACATGATTTTCTGCAGTTCTTACAAAATCTTATAAAATCTTTTACCTTGTCCTCCTGCTCATTAAAGCAATGCAACCTTTGCACCTACACAATTATCTAGCTTTAAATTCCTAATTATCTCATACCTGTTTTTCTTGTGGAGGGGCTTGGTCATTTCCACGCAGTTCAGATGTTTCAACAGGAGACACAACTGCAGCTGGAGCTAACACACATGGCGTTGGTAACACTGAATTGTTCATCCACAGAGATGTGCGTGGCGAAGCAGCAGGTGCCTTCCCAGCCAGCTGCTTCTGTAAGAATGCAACCTGTAGAGCATCTCGCGGGCTGTCTGGTTCTGGTGGCTCTGGAGTAGAAGGAGGAGGAGGCATCTTCAGCAGCAGTGGTCCTTCAGATTCACTGTTTTTATGGTTATCAGGGAGAGGGCTAACTAAAGTCTCTACTGATGTCTCCTGCCAAATATTCAGACCAGTTGTCTGCACATCCTCTTTCTGAGATAGTGGAGTCTTTCCTGCCACAACCCTTTCCACCAAAGGAGCAGGTTGTGTTTCCTCAATGACAGGCTCTGGTTGGTTATACACAGCAGGCTGGTGAAGCTGTGGTGGATTTTCTGACCCAGCAGTGGACTCTGTTTGCATATCTCGGGGTGGGTGTGGCCCACTTGGCATGCACCCTACCATCAGTGGAGCAGATTGCTTTTGCTCATAGAATGGTTCCAGTTGGGACAACACAGCAGTCTGGTGAGGCACTGAAGACGTTTCTGACCCAAACACAGCAGTTGACTTTGTTTGTACCTCTTGAGCAGGTTGTGTTTGCTCAATGACAGGTTCTGGTTTGCTAAGCACAGCAGGTTGGCATAGCACTGACGGAGTTTCTAACTCAGAAGTTGGTGCTGCTTGCACTTCTTGAGGTGGGCATGACTCAGGTGACACAAACCCCTCCATCACTGGAGCATGTGTATCTTCCTCAGTGACAGGTTTGGGCTGGCTAAACACAGCAGGTTGCCAAAGCACTGGAGGATTTTCTAAGGCAGAAGTTGACTCTGCATGGACCTCTTGAGGATGGTGTGCTTCATTCAGCGCAAGCCCCTCTGCCCGTGGGGCAGGTTGATTTTCCTCAATGACAGGTTCTGGCTGGGATAACACACCAGGTTGCCAAAGTACTGAGGGAGTAGCAAACTCAGTAGTGAATCCCACTTGCACCCCTTGAGGTGAATGAGGCTCATTCGGCACAAACCCGTCCATCAGTGGGGCAGGTTGGTTTTCCTCGACAACAGGTTCTGGCTGGGATAACACACCAGGTTGCCAAAGTACTGAGGGAGTATCAAACGCAGTAGTAAATCCTCCTTGCACCCCTTGAGGTGGATGCGGCTCATTTGGCACAAACCCCTCCATCACTGAGGTAGGTTGCTTTTTCTCAATGACAGGATCTGGTTGGGTAAACACAGCAGGTTGAAAAAGCAATGGAGGAGTTTCCAATTCAGCAGTTGGCTCTGCTTGCACTTCTCGAGATGGGTAGGGTTCATTTGGCACATGGAAATCCATGTGGTTTGGGAACCCTGATGCTTCCTCGTGATGTTGATGGAATAAATCTGAGGGCTTCTCAGGTAGTTGTGGTGACTGCTGAAAAAATAGGGAGAGTGTTCATTGCACAATTTTTTTTTTCAAAAGAAGACAATTTTTTAAACTACTACAGCACACAACTACAAAGTGTTTATCTACAGTACGATAATCGTTACTGTAAACCTTATTTACAATTATGTAGAGCACTTTTCAAATGAGTGTCAAAGTAATGCTGTGTTTGCTTTGATTTTGCTTTATTTTGTTCTCTGATTGAATAAAAAAGTTTGCGCCACTTTCTCAACCAATCAGATGTTAAACCAAAACCAATCGTGACTTGCTTGCAAACATTGTGCTGTGCTTGATGCTTATTACTTGTATTTGTTTCAATTTCTGATTGGTCAATTTTATTTTTAGTTCTTGCTGTGATTGGTTAGAGTACTTACATTGGTATGGTACATGTGATTCAATTACTGAAAGTGACATTTTCTGTCATTTTCAGAGAAAACAAAAGAATCTCAACACAAAATGGCTTTTTGTTGCTTTAACAGACAGGCCATCTGATAGGATGTGGAAAAAATAAAAGACTATGCAGGAATTTTCAGGTATATTATGCGGAAAAATATGTTGATTATGCTGAAAACACGCTGGATTATGCGGAAATTTAAACAATTTAGAACATAGATTATTGTCTTTTCCAATGTTCTGCAGTTATGTGAACTGCTTAGTGAGGATCCTTCTTCGTCTCTTTGAGGACAAATTTATCGCTACTTTAAACCACAGATGTTTATTTGAGAAGCTGAACGAGCAAAAAACAAAACTAGTACCCAGGATCATTGCCAAAAGATGCTCGGGATGCCTGGAGGTTTAAATCCACTCGTGAACAAAGCAGCATGTTTTCGTCGATATTTAGGAGAAAAACTGCTTCAAAGTAATCAATCTCTTTGGCTTTTTTGTTTGTGAGGACAGAAAGCAGCTGCTTTATCACTAATATTGGGCATTTTTTCCTGTTTTATGTGGAAATGCTCCGAAGATGTAGAGGACCACCGCATCCTGTCAGATGCCCTTAACAGAGCTTCGAGTCCCTTGTTCAGCATTCAGTCATTCCTCAGGGCGGTCCCTTTTCATTTTCAGCTCCAAAATAAAAGCATCTAAATTTTAAGAGTAGCAAAATACATCTTGAAAATCTAGGACTGATCCGCCCACGGCACTATTTTCTTTGTTTGTACAATCCCATACTTGTAACAACACTTGAATAACTTTATATGAAGTATAAAGTTTACATGATCGAGCGAGCGACTCCAGGCCACTACAAGAACTCATTCATTGCATTCATGAGATCAAAATTGATACAATAATATTGTAATGTAAACAGCAGCACGCCCAATGGAATCTAGGAACTCGAAACTCAGTTTTCCTTGTACGAATACCCTACACAACATGTTAAAGGACAATTTGTACAATAATTCTTACCTGATCAAGAGTTTGATCATCAGTGGGTGGCTTCTCAAGATGGCGGATGTTGGGCAGATTTCCCCAGAGGTTAGCTTGCTGAATGTCACTTTCAGTAACACCTGAAGCCCAAGTACTATCTTGATCTAATACATAAAACAAACAAAATAGCGATTAGTCACCAAGAACAAAACAAAACAACAGTTTAACGTTACAGTTTACTCCCAGTAACTAGAAACCTTGGTAATGTGAACCTTGAGCTAACTCGCACCAAAACTGATTTCCCCTGGATTTGCTCCATATATTTAATGTAATTTTACCATCTTTAATCTTTAATAAGTATACTCCTAAAACAGTGAAACTATACTAGGAGTTTAAAGCAAAAATTAAATTAAATTTAAAATTTAAAAAAATTAAATTAACTCGAACCCTTGATTACTCAATCCTCCCACTAACTTGAAGTGAATTCCTTCTCTCTCCTTGCACCCTATAACTCGAACCTTTTTAACCTTTTGAGTTATCAGGATTCAACTTATTTTTGTCAGGAAAGACCCTAGCTAACCAAACTCTTGAGTGGTGAAGTTTCAACTCTTTTTTTTTTTTCGTTTTGTCATTTGAATTCTTCATTCTTCTAACAATCTTATACTGATTATGGAGACTCTTCAATTTATTAAAACTCGTGAAATGTCACAGGTTAAGTGTAACCAATTTAAGATCTCCACATACCTTCTACTTGTGGTACACGTACTTGTGCATCCACCTCTTTGCCAGGCTCATAAGAGTTTTCCCATGATGGTTCACTAGGTACTGTTTGCTGGTCAGTTGGAAAATGGGCTCCATGTTCAGCAAACAATTGAAGAGGCTAGTGGAAAAATATTGTAAGTTACAATTTTGTTCAAAAAAACTTGCCTTGTTTTCACAAACAGACTTGTTTTCTTGTGTTTAACATTGCCCTGTATTGTTTTTTCGCTGTTTTGAGATTGATTTTCTAGAAAACATGGGGCAAAAACACATGCTCGGCATCTTCTGTTGTCTTTTTTTCAAAACAGAAAAAAGAAACCGATTAAGTTCTTTCTTTCATGAAAATCAATGATGCGGCACAATACAAAGTCAATGTCAGGGGTTTCAATAAAATTTGAAGTAGGCAGCTGGTTTGAGTAGAGTTGTCAACTGTGTCAACAAGGTATGAAAGAAATCTTTCTTTAATTACTTCAATTTAGGAAAAATAGTTGCCGACTTCTTAGAGCGAACATGCAGACACTTTTTGCCAGTCGTTGGTGCTTATTGAAAGCACTGCAATATGTATATTTGGTGATGTGCTATCATGGACTTCACATTAGAGCAATTATTGCTGTGAATGTGAAGCCCATTTCTAAAGAGTTTTTTGGAACTAGTTTTAATCAAGGTATTGTCAACTAATTAATTACAGGGTTGTCATCAGCAGTTGGCAGCCAGCTTTAATGGCCATGCACTTAAGTGAAGATGGCAGGCTACTCATACACTGTAGTTTGAAAATGACTAAACCACTTGTATGTGTAACAGGGGTAGAATTTTCTTAAGGTTATGGCCGCCAGCTTCATTCCCTTAAAAGCTGGCTTGTTCAAAGCTTAATGATAGCCCTGAACTAAATAATTAAATAAAAAATAATAAATAATCATTATTAATAATTATATAAACTTTGCAATTGCCCACATAATAGTAATTCTAATAATGCTAGTAATGACAATACTGCTGACGATAGGACATTATCGTGACCTGGCTTAGATCTCACTTTGCGAATTTCACTGAAGGCTCTTAATGTTGGAGACTTGATCTTGTGGTGGTACTGAGACTTTTGTGTTTGTGGCGGTACTGAGATGTTGTAATGACATGACGGTGATGACAATGAAGTGCCTCTATCAACAATTCCAGCTACATACCGGTACCTCTATTTTAAAACTGTAATTATGAAAAATTTATGCTTGTTCCATAATCTGCATATTACAGAACCAGACATGAAGCGTGCTTGAAACTAACACTTCATGTGAACAATGCAAAGTTTTAGAAACAAGTTTCTTTTCAACATGTTTACTATAAACATGTTTTGGTGCTAGTGTGAATGGTAAACACGTGTCTGTGGTGATGATGATGATGATGACGATGAGGATGATGATGATGATGATGATGATGATGAAGTGCCTCCATTGTCTTCAACCTACTCTGACAATGTTGATGACGATGGTGACAGTTCAACAAACAAATGTGATGGTACCTCTTGCTGGCCATCCTCATGGTTAAACACAGGTGACCAGCTGCCTAACTCGGGTTCTCGACTCCAAGAGTCAGCCAACACTGCATTTTCCTCAGTGCTGGGCACCTCTGCGCTGTTAAATGCTTGCTGAGAAGTTTGAGCTGCCCAGTAATCTTGGTAATTATAATTCTCTTGCCATGATGGTTGTGTTTCTTGAGCAGATCCAGTTGTAGAACCAGACTGACACACATTTGCATAGGACCTTTCATCATGCTGGACAATAAACAGATGAAGTACATTCAGCTGACTTCAAACAATATCAGTGCAAAAAGCTCTGACTAGGGTTGCATTCAGCTGACTGCACATCAAAACAAATGCCCTTTCTCTTGTCAAAGATAAATATAATGCTCCATAATTACCCTGTAATTTGTCTCAGACTACTTGGTCTCTTACAAAGCCAGTCAGTCAAATGCAAGGCATATTTTTTTGTAACAGTAATTATCTCTGTAGCTGGATTGAGGTTACATTCTAATCTCCCACTAGATAGGTTGTAACATGTCCACGTCAAATTTTAAGTGTTTAATCTCTCAGTTTCACAAAATAAAGCAAATACGGACAGTCAAATAATGGATTTTATTATATAGACAAGAGTGTTTTAGTGGAAAATAGACCACTCATAAAGTTCATATGAAACTACATCCGCGACTTAAGTGGCGTATTTTCCATATCCTCACTAGTTAGGATATTGATGATGTCATTTCCCACTCTTACACTGTAGTTTGTGTACAAAGACTCGCCTATATAATAAAAAGAAAATTGCACGGTGGCTTGAGGATATGAATTTTATTTTCTCATGGTAAAAAAACAATATTTTACTCACTCACTGTGCTCGTTCGTAAAATGTTGTTTTTACCACTCAAAAATGAAATTCATATCTTCGCACCGCCGTGTAATATCCTCTATATAATGTTGCATTGGATCCAGACTAGTTATTTAAAGTTGTCAACTCTTCAGTCGTCAGCAGATAATTATCAGTGAGGGTAAAGACAGTTACAAAAAAACATACAATTAAGAAAATCTGGAAAAAATAACTTTGAGTTTGAATCCACATGAAGTGCTAGTTATCAGGCTTGATGTGAATTTCATAAATTAATTTACAAAAAATACAACTGTTGTGAACATACCTGTGCTGTCGTATATGGCTGCTGACTGTGTTGCTCTCCATTAAAGTATCCATCAAAAAATGCAGCTCCTGAGTCTTGTGTAGTGACCATGTTGTGATAGGATGGCTGGTTATTATAAGGCGTTGTTTCTTCTTCCACCCACGTGTTCAGTTCAGGATCCATTCCAGGTGGAGTGGAATCCCCTGAAGATGAAGAGTTCTGACTCTCCTCGTTGTCAGGGACAATCAATTTTGGATTATCCTGGAAAAGAAACCAAACAACAAAATCATCAACAAGGTAAACATATTTCCAAGTCCTCCTAATTGAAGTCAAACCATGACCTCCAGGCACCAGTTGGTTGCTGGTTACTTCACTGCACTCACTCTCTAAGATTACCATGTATAAGCTAGTTACCATTACAACTTGATTTACTGCCCAGAGTGTTTATTTTAGTTTCCGAGGTCAAGAGAGGGTGCTTATTAATTAGCCCTTTAAAGGTTGATTTCCACTGTTGCATAAATTTTACGTGCGTACGGGCTTAAATTTAACTTCCTTTACGCACGTAAATAAAACTTGAGACAATGTATAAACGGCTTACGTAAATGCAAAAAGTTGAAAACTTTCAACTTTTGACGTTTACGTAAGCCCTTCATACATTGTCTCTAATTTTATTTACGCGTGTAAAGCCAGTTAAATTTATGCCCGTACACAAATAAAATTTACGCAACAGTGGAAATCAACCTTAAGCCCTAACAGTGATGAAACTGAAATTTACCTTTACATGGTCACTACTTGTTCAAACAACGAGAATAAAGAAAGTAATCACCAAGGATCAGACTGATGTCTTGATATTCAGACAAATTCTCCCTACTAGTGCTAAAAAAAATGTTTGGAGAACAGTAAGGAGAATATGCATTTTTATATCAGGGCTTAAAGGGTTTAAGAAAAGCACTTATTAGGGACAAGCAGCTTATTTTGTTTCAACATAAACATCCAAGAGTTTCAAATAACAGAAACAAAAACAGTAAGAATCACAACAATACAGCTTCAAAGTAGTCACTATTGTCCATGGGTTTAATACCACTATTTTATTGGGGCACTTTTTGGAGTCTACCCACATTTCAAATCTCCAATTTCCAAGTCAAAACAGAATCTAAGGTTCATTTACCCTTTCAGCCACAATGCTGACCGGTAATAGTGTCCATTTTCTCTTTACAATATCACTCCATCATCAAACATACAGTTCTCTTAAGAATGAAAGAAATTATTGCCAAAGAAACAATTTCTTGATGTTTAAACAAATTCTTCTAACTTGTAACCATTAGAAATTTATGGAGGCCAGAGAGGAGAATATGCACATTGACACTGGGAATTTTAAGGTTAAAAGGCTGTCAAAATTGCAAGACTGGCTCTTTACAAGACTACTTCATGTGCTAAGTTCAGAGGCACAATAATCAGAGTGCTGATTAACGAAGGTTGTTTTTTTTTTCCCTAAGTTAGCAGATTTTAATCACTTTCCAGTGCTTGTGAGTTTATAACTTGATTTGGATTTTAAGAATTATAAAAATAAACCTTCCAACTTAATTCTAAGAACTCAAGATAATGAAATTTCTAATGAGAATTAGCAAGAACTAATTTATTGTATACGTGTGCAGCAGAGCATAACTAACCAGAGCAGAGAAATGAGGTATTCAAGAGAAAAAGAAAACTCTACCAAAGGTGCAAATCTTACTGAGTTGTAGATGCCTGGTGTTACGTGGTTTTGAAGGGCAGAATCATCACCCAGGAAGTCATCTGCTTCTGGCCAGTCTTCCCAACCATCAACATATTCCTGTGGATAAAATTAGCAACTTCTTCCTCAGGCATTTTCTAATTCTTTGTCAGGCCTTGTTTGACAGCAGTAACACTAAGTAGTGACACCCCTCTGATGTACTTACCGTTACTGAGTTATAGGGTAAACTGAGAACACTGGTACTATTTTCCGCAGAAATTTTCCCGTCTTTTACTCAACTGTCATGTACATGAACGCAACTTAAGCTGTCAGGTTTGAACAATATTTGAAACCATGAAATGCCCAGCCCCCAGTTAGCTTGATAGCTCAGTTGGTAGACCAGTTTTTGGACTATCATGTGCTTGAAACCTGCTCAAGCCTGAACTTATTCAGGCTTTATTTCCACAACTGCTTGAGGTATAAGGGTACCCCAAATGACAACATTGCGTTTTCACCGTTTGAGTGTCAGGCGTTTCACAAGGACCATGACAAACTATATATTTTCTGAAAGCTTAATAATTGAAGATTACGAAAACATATTTAGATAAAGAAAAAAGACAACTGTGTCGAAAATATAGACTACGTTTTTTAAAAAGTACCTCGTTCACAAAATCGATTCCGCTCCAGTCGATAATGATCTGGAGAGAAAGACGAACATCGCGCAGAATTCTTCACACCTTTGTCTCAAAAATCGTGTCTCGGAATTTTTGTATCTGGCCTGGTTTATTTTCTGCACTCAGTTAAACTTTGAAGTTCGAAGAAACACCTCTCCTCTTTCTTTTACGGCTCATAACTTTTGAATGAAAGCAAAAGATAAAATTCGGAGACACGGTTTTGGTGTCAAATTATGTGGCAACATTGTCGCCAAATTTGAGCTAAAATAGTTGAAAACTCGCTGAACGCGAACTTAAAATGTGTGCCCAATTTCTTGAAAAATTAGTTTCGAGAAAAAAGCCAAAATATGATTTGGAAACTTTTTCCGGTCTGAGGAGATTAAAACACCTAGGTGCCAGGATAATTACCTGCGGTTGACAGAGGGGAGGCTCAACTTACCGCCTTACAACAATAGCACAAACATGCCGACAAGAATGGTGTCAAATTTTGTGTTTTTATGTTGGAAAGCGACTTTCGTTGAGTACGAGTGCCGTTCAAAGGGTCTTCAAACGCAATAAACGGAAATTTTAAAGTCATGATATCACGTCGGCTGTAAAATGCCGAAGGCATTATCATTTGAGCTTGGTAAGACTACCCAAGCTGCCGGGACCTGAAAGACGAAAGGAAAGGCGAAAGGAAAGCACATTGAAATCTGCGAGGAAGCCGCCACGTGTTCGGCTCAAGATCTAAGAGAGAACGTCCTGCCAGAAATACAAGCAATTGGGAAAAACTTTCCTGGACATGCCGTCTTTTGCGCCAAGTTGATTCTTTGATACATCTGGCTTCGTAGAAATGTTATGGAATTTGAATGGATGGATTGTTTTTCGCCGTTCGCGTTACGAAAAGCGAGCTGGCAGTCGAAGCTTATCACACTGACAAGTGAGGAGTCAGGAAGCGTAAGTAATTCCTCAACGCTCGATCTTTTCTCTCCCTCTCTCTTTCACAGAGATGATCGAAGCCACTTTGTAGACACACTCGAAATAAGCGGGAACTGCTACACAATCGATCGCGTGTCAAAACATCGGGGCCCTCTTATGTCACATGCTATTTTCAGCGTTGTTGACAGATGACTGTCAACACATGATTAGAGAAAATTAATGCCACAAATCTTTTTTTGTCCATAACTTTGCGTAGAAACAATCTTTTTTTCTGAAACTTTTAGTAAAAGAGAGGTTTGAATAATATCTATCTGAAAATGACAGAAGTGTATTTTTCGAAAACATGGTCAATTTTGGGGTACCATGATACCTTAAGCTGCCTAAGTAACTGTCAGTATGTTCCACGTATTTAAGTAACAATGGCCATAAAAGGCAGTGAAATAAAGCTGGCGAAAAACTTGTGATTGAAGAGAGGAGTGAAAAACTTTTTTCCTTAATTTAACTTACCTGGCTATTGCTCATAAACGGATCAACCGGACCAGTGCTAACATTCCCGTCAAAAGGCCCCGCTAAATGATTTACACTGAAACAAATAATAATCATCATTACAACAGTTAAGTTCACAGAGCCCCAGAAACAAGTTACTAAGGCCTATAAAGCTGATAAGAACAATAACGATGGATGCTTTTTAAGAACAATAATGATGGATGCTTATTAGTATAATGCCTTCATCTACTATCTCACTGAGTGAGACCATTCCTTAATTTTGTATTTTTTGTATTTTCCCCCACAACATTAAACAATTTTAACAATTTCATTATTTGCCAAAATGGAGGAGAATAGTGATGGACATCTACTATCCCCAAGAAGCAGCAAGTAAAATCAATAAACCAGTATCCAGCAACAGGTGAATAGCCAGCCCACAAAAGTTATTTTCTTTTCTGATAACTGGGCACAATCTCATGCGAGGGGGTCATTGCCTTCTTTGGAGAATAGCAAACGCTCCCCCAAGTTTGAGTACCCACTCAGAGTACACTATCCACTAGTGTAGTATATACTAATGTGTATTATTTTCAGCAGCTTTATGAGACAGTTACTGGCAGACCTCTGACATTTTGTTAATCATTGAACTTAACGACATTCGTGCCCAAATCTTCCCCACGTTCAGATTTCTTCCAAACTTTTGCTGTCCTTAGATAATGACCAACTCATGTCAGAAAAGCAAAAATATTGGGGGGTCACCATGCTCATTTCAGAAATAAAGCGCGTTGGAAATGCTGTGTTTTTAGAAGTTTTGGTTATAGAAGGCGAAATCGGCTTTCTTGTTACAATGCTTAGTTATTTATTTCACCGCAAATAGGCTTATTTAGTACATTTTTGCTTGTAATATCGTTTCTTCAGGTAAAATTAGCCTCACCGAAGGATAATTGAAACTCACATATACCTGCATTCGTAGAAAAATTCGATCGTATTTGAGTAGAAATAGCAATAAAATAATATTAAAACTTCTCACATTCAGAATTTTTTTGTTTTTGGAAAAAATGCAGAGAACCAGTAAAGAATGTGATTTATCGAAAAAAAGAATGGGTTACCGTGAATTTAAGAGAGTTAAGCACATTTATAGATACAAAAATAGCCACCACCACTGTATCTGTCTAGATTTCTTACTCAGCGCACGTGCTCAATGCATGACGTGGCATGACATTGCGATGTGAATTACGTGCCAGGGCTCGAGACTAACGGTAGCCAACTAGTCACAGACTAGTAGAAATTCCGTTTTGGCTAGTAACTTTTGCACTTTCACTAGCCAAAATGGCTAGTGAAAAATTCAAAGCACTAATACAACGGATGGAAACCAAACTAAACATTGCTTCTGATGAGGGGATCTCAAAAGCAAATTGAGTGAGCAGAAACTAAAACTTATGCCATAAAAGGATAATGTTCGTATGATACTTGTTTTGCCCTCTCAACGTTCCTCCCTACTAATTCTTGTCTCAGATGGCAGTGTTTTCTCCCTCATTTCTACGCTCGAACGAAATTAGCCGTCTTCAGAACATTTCACCATACGTTTCCTTGAAAGGTCCATTAGTGCGTTCATATGATATTTGTCTACACGTTAGTAGGTTCGCATAATTCTTTAGTCTTCTGTTAGCGGCTTTTTTCCATTAATTGCTACGTTCATACAATAGTTTCTCTTCCCAGCGCAACGTCTGCACAACATTTCTCTGTACGTAAGTAGGTTCGTCGATTTATTAGTCTAGCCTTCCCAACGTTTCTTTGTACGTTAGCACGTTCGCACGACATTGTTCTGCTCTTCCTAATGTTTCTGTTTGTTAGTACATTCGTACGATAAGTCGACACTGCTTAGCATTTCTCTGTACGTTAGTATGTTCATGCGGTATTAGCCTTGTCTTCTCAACGTTTATCCATACGTTAGTGCGATTTTAGTTTCTCCGTAATTGATTGCCCCACTGTAATAGTTCAGTTTGTCCGTTCAGCGTTCTTCCGTACGTCACACACATTCTTACGGAATTAGTTTTGTCTTATAACGTTTCTCCGCAAGTTAGTAGTTGCATATTTTATTAGTCTCTATATCTTGGTACGTTGGCAGCGTTTCCCCCTACTGTAGTGCATTTGCAACCAACGTGTTTGATATGACTTCTCAACGTTTCTCCGTTCCTTAGTAAGTTCGAACCTTATTAATTCTTTTTCTACTCAATGTTGCTCCGCACTTAAATACGCTTATAATTTACTGGCCTTCTAGCTTCTCTTGTAGACGTTTTTCCGTACGTGAGTTGAGTGCTGTATCAGTTTTGTCTTTTTGACGTTTCTCCGTACCGTACAACGTTCGTACAATGATAGTCTCGTCTTCCCAACGTTTCTCCGTACGATGAGATGCTCACATAAGCTGAACTGTTCGAGTTATTCGTCATGATCTGACCGAAACGGAAAAGAGAGGCTTGAACTACATCGCACCTGGGAATTTGCCCTGAAGGCACATAGTACTTTGTATTCCGCGTGTGAGGATCTTGAACTACATCGCACCTGAGAGGCTTGAACTACATCGCACCTGGGAATTTGCCCTGAAGTTACATAGTACTTTGTATTCCGCGTGTGAGGATCTTTAACCGTTGGAACGAATAGTCAACATTCAAGTTCTTCACTCTTGAGATTACAGAGAGGCATGTTTACAGTATTTAACCCGGCTAAAAATTAGACATATTGAACACAGTATGAAATTACGCAAAAATGTCTGGCTAGTGAAACTTTATTTGGGCTACTGAAATCAAACCTCTCACTAGCCACTTGGCTACTAAGCTGAAAAGTTAGTCTCGAGCCCTGCGTGCGCAGTAAGGATGCGCACAAACAATGGGCGCGAACGTCCTCGAGTGGCACCTGTCGTTCTTGTGAAAACATGACTGATTAAAGCCACATCCTTTGGTAATTTCTTAGATTTAGCCTTATAGTTCAAGTCCAACTCCACAGGACTTCAAGTCTCTTTTATTAATGAATACTTATTGATGCAATGCTAACATGCCTTACCTAGTGGGGTGTTGGTCCCAGAAGGAATCTTGATGTCCTTTTTGCGTACTTGGATTACCTAAAATAAAATACCAAACCACTGACGTTAGATTTTACAAATGACACATACGTTTATAAAACCTGATGCAAACACAAGGGAGAGTTTATGTTTATTCTTGTTGTGTTTCCACCATGTTATGCAAACACAAAACAGCTGAGTAAAACTGGTAATAGGGCTGATCGAGTGGAGTCCAATTCAGCTTGTAGTCTTTAGTCAGGTGAAACATAACCACATTCAATAATTAACTTTACATTATAGTTGAGGAACTTCTAGTCACTCATAATTCATTTTTGCTTGGTGCGTATGTTCTGTTATGTTTCATATTGTTCCTGTTATTGTTATGGTGAATTTGTTGTATTCCTGGTGGAGATATACCAAAAAGCAAGAATAGGCAACAACGTTTATAGACGCTGTATGTGTAGCGTGCTGCAAGTTTCTCAAAACACACAAGCATTTAAACAAAATCACACAACTGCATAGTGGAAGTTCGATTTGTTTAACCATTAGTATGAATTAGAGCAGGTCCTGTTTACCACCAAGTTCTGTTTACAACTAACCAAGCTTATGACAAAATCTGAGGGGAAAATAGTGATAGGTAAGGTTAAACTCTGGGTTAAAGACGACTGATTCTTTTTTCAATTACTTAGCCATGGTGCATAAACTGTCCAATAAATATTAATGCTCAAAACAGGGCTGCTAATAGCCAAAGATTCGTCTGATTGATTGATTACTGGTAATAAAGGCCCTTAAAAATAAATTATCTGTTGTAGATTGTTAATTTCTATCACAAGTTGAAAGTGTAGGATATAAAAATGGCTTAATACTACATTCCCTAATTATTCATGTGTCTAAACCAGAAGTGAAATGAACAATTAATTATTTTAGCCATTACAATGTATTTGTTTGTGGCTTGTATCCTCTTGTTTTAACTATTTTACAGAATCTCCAAACTATAAACAATTTAAGTACAGCAAATTAGCCCTTTAAATGTACACATTTTAAAATGTAAACATTTATATATTAAAGTTACTTGTATTACAAAGCTGAAACTTCTGAGTTTTCATCTGTGTTAACAGGATTAAAAATTTGCACCATTCACAAAAACACCAAGCTTAATTATAAATTACTACTAAAGTGCATGCTTAAAGAATATGCCCACAAAAAAGTTCGTTCCTTAACGTATATTACCACTGATTCAAAATTCATTAAACAGGTGGAGGGTGATTTCTGTCGAATTCATCACATTTAACTTGTTCCTTAAGAAAAAGCTCACCGGAAGTAAACAGTGTTCGTGTGATAAAAGCTGTAGATTCAACTAGGGGCGCATTTAGACGAGGAAAAAGGAACCGGCTTGAGATTTTGTAGTTTCCTTCAGAAAAAGGGCCGCCTTTCCAATATTCATTCATTTTAACTTGTGGGCCGTGAAATTCAAAATGTCGATCATAGTTCAGGCTCTTGCTGGTAGAACTTCTACTGGCCAACCTTCGAACAGGTTGCGCTACGACTTTAAACTTCAACATTTTATAATTTTAAAATACTTACCGAAGTAAGCAGACGCGTTAAATATAGCAGGATTTTGTGCCATATTGTAGGCAGAACGCACCAACTGTACTGTGTTTGAAAGAATCCGTGTAAGAAATGAGTACAGCGAATTCACTGTGGTTAAAACTCGAAGTTCTGCACTGCAGATGACCCCTCGTCCATGGTGAAATTTTCGAGCTTCCCCGCAACGCGAAGAACCCAAAAATTACCAAATGACAGAGGATTTCATCATAAATGGTGCAACAACATTAGAAAGTTTAGTCTTGAACAGTTTCACAAAGTCGGACGTACCTATTTAGCATTGTAAATTCACGTCTCTGCGCATAGAAACTTACTGTGAAAATGTTCCGCCACGTCACTTCACGCATTGTTTGCGAAGGTTCTCCGCTGACGTAACGCAACGGAAGTCTCGCGCATTCGAACCGGAAGTGAATAGGGCTCAATGGAAGAGCATAGGGCCGACGAAAGAAGTGCTAAGTACAAACAGAATTTCCGGTTTATTATAAAATCAGGTAACGATAAAAACACGATTGAACTCTGTCTGTAAGTTAAGGGAACAGTTGGGGACTGATTTTGTACAGTTTTACCAGGATTTTCAGTGTTTGCTTGCACGTCTCATTTGTATGCATTCTTTTGAATTCTTGGACGTATCGAGGGAACGGCTTAAAAAGATCAAAATGTTAATGACTTTAGTCCAACGTTTAAGTTTCAAAAAACTGTGCTAAATATGTCTTACAAACGTCTCAGGCACAATGTACGGGGGGAAAAATGCAAACTTATGATTTGAAAAACCACGCACAACCGATTCAGTCATAGACAATGAACGTTAAGTATTATTTACAAAAAAAAACTGATATTTTGTGAGTGGCATTCGTTACAGTTTCCTCAAAGGCCCGAATCCTTTTGATACCAATAAAAACTCATCTATTTCGATATCCGATATCCAGTTCCTCTGGGTAAACAGAACCTTAACAAAACTGGCAATAACATGTATGATTCTTACCTGTGATGACAGAATCGACGAATCTGACCGGCAAGTTTTATATAGGCCGCTTCCAAACCCAACACTTCAAGCACCACATCATAATTATATTCAGCAGATCCGACGCATAGAAAGACAGCACGTGACCCTGAAAGGTCGAACATAGCCTGGGTCCCACTGAAAAACAAAGAGGAGGTTTCATGTTTCAGGAAATGTCAGCTGACGGCACGTAACGAAAGCGACGTCCAAATGCAAAATATCACGCAATGTTGTGTAATTTCGTACTATTTCGCCCGCTTCCCGCTCCCTCTTTATCCTCTTAACTTCCAGCCGCCTTTCCCCCTAGATTCCTCCCCCGCTGCCCCCCCCCCCGACTGACATAACCCAATTCGATAGAGAATTGAAGAAACTTATTTTTTGTCCCAACCTTAATGGAAAGGGATACAGGGAGACGCTACTCCAGACGAAAAGAGAGCGGGAAGGGCATGGAACAGGGGACAGTGGGGACAGGAGAAGGGATCCTCAAGGTGGCAGGAAGCGGAAGAAATAGAAACAAACTGCTAGGAGGTGGGAGCCAACCAAGAACTTGCGGGATCCAGGATTAAAATAAAATGGTACAGGAGATGGGAGGTTTGGACCCCGTGTCTCCCCCCCCCCCTCCTCCTTCAACCTTTATCTGAGCTCATTTGAAGCAAGGCTGAAAATTTGATACCCATGACTTGTGTGTCACGATTTGTGTGAGAAAGGGAGTGATTATGAAAGAAATAAAAAGGGGGGAAAAGGATATACACAAAACCAGTTAGTCCACTAACGGGCACATGGGCTGGTAGCGGACTGTTTGGTATCCGTCTAATAATTGTGCACTTCAAACTTGAACTTTCATTTACCTTCAAAACTTCAATTTTCGCTTTCCACCATAATTTCCTTAACCCCTCTTTTCTTCCTTTTTAAAATGTTAAAATTCGTCCAAAAAATCACAAAAATTTAATCCTGACGGCATAGTTAAGCTTAAATCTCGGCTTTGAGATAAGAAAGTTTAAGTGCTGAAACTTCCCGAAAACTTGGCTTTTGCCAGAAATGCACCCGTACGTTTATGCTCATACTTGATAAGTAGAGTGACGAATGAGTCAGAAATGAATAACCGAAGAAGCTATTAAAGCTTTCTCAAGTCGAAGTAACTTAGCTCATTCGTCGACAAGTTTCTTTCCTTCTGACTCTTGTGATTTTCACTGTGTTTGAAATTTCGGTTAGAGTTTCTGTCAACTTACCTGTAATGCTTTGCTCCATTCCTTAAAGAGTGAATTAACGAGAAATACCAACAAATTAAATCGGTTTAAGCTCTACATTGGTTTACGATTTTTTCTCGACGAATTGTTGAAAGCGATGCAAAAACACATGAGTGAAGTGGTGGCGGCCGGTGCAGCCGTGTTTGATTTTGGCGCGAAATTTTGCGGTGTTTGTTATATTTTTTCGATGTAGTCACAGTGATGCAGTTCTGTAGAATCTGCGGTATAATTTTCAGTTTTTTTTTTCATCAAACTGGTCAGAAATAACGTGAGAATTTTACAAACTCTTTATTTATTTATATCGCGTATAAATATCACAAATCAGTAACAGTGAAAACAGTACACTAAAGGTAAAAATCTAAACGGTTTGTTGTGCGTCAGTTTGTTTGATCGAAAAGAAATAAATCGACGAAAAACCCGGCTGTGAATGTATTACTGAAGGCGATAAGGAAGAACTTGATCATAAGTAAAAACTTTGAGTGCTGGTTTTTCATGGTTTCGATAAATTTGCGTTGCCATATATTAAGCTCAAGTGTTTTCGGTTTTGCGTATTTCGTCACTTTTGAAATCGGCGTTTCAATTTTGAACTTGGATTTTTGGCTTTTTGCGTCCTTTATTTTTTGGTATTCCTTGCAGTTTTCGCATTTATTACTAGCTCGGAGTTCGGTTTCTAGCAAAGAGAACAGCGGTTTTTCGTATTTGCTTATTCGCTTCGGTTTGTCCGTCGTCACGCGTCGTGGTTGCGGCTGCATTTCTAAATCGGCGGCGGCCGCCTTTTTGTTGTCTTTTTGCTCCCTGATTCGGGGAGTCTGTAAGCGTCCAATCGTTTTCTCCCTCGTTAGGCCTAAAGAAACAATACTTTGCCGACAAATTCTCGATCAAATACGCTGATGCTCCATACTTCACAATGTTAGTGTACAAATAAAGGTGTTGGAGAGAAAGGAGTTCATTTTCTTCGGGTTTTAGTTGATAATAATTGCGGTTTTGCCATTTTTATCGAAATTTTGAAGCGGTTTTGCGGTTTTAAAAGCCCCCTAGATCTGATTCCGCCACCTTTGCCGATCGGTACGCGATTATTAGAGGGATTAGGAGGTTGAAGTGACTCTCAAAGCAAAGCATCAGCAGCGAGACCTATACTCCTGTGAAGAACTGCCGGACTAATGTAGTTGGACGGAAACAGCTGAAGAAAAGACATCCACTCTCCGGCTCAGTCGACTCTCCGCTAGCTGATTTTCCTTGGGAAACTATGCCCCACTGGGTAGCTGTTTGCGAAGGCCCATTCTGACGTTTGATCTTGATCGTCACTGGCTTTAATTCTCCAATCCCACCTTTGGACTCTATCAGACTCACAGAATAAGTCTCAAATCCTAGTCTTTATAGGAACGATCTCTTCAGTTCCTAGAGCTTCCTTTTCTATTGGACGGCGACGTGCAACGAGGGGCTGACGAGGGCTCCAAGAGGGTGTGACTAGCTAATCATGAAATGAGCGAAAACAAGCTTCACCTTCTCTTTAGAGCCCTGGCTTGGTGTCAAAGACGAACGCATTCGTTCTCTCCCGTGGAGTACATTTAAAGCCGTACTGAATACTGAATACATATACAGTCGGTTGAAAGTTGTGTTCATAGATTAGGAGGCCTTGCTCACACACATCATCGGCGTTCTCTCCAGATTTCAGCTTTCTCGCACGCCCTTTAGACTATGTCCTCGAAGAGACTGCTAGCAGTGGCAGTGTGCGACAAAACTTACTTTCGTTTTTGCATACCGAATATGGACAAGAAATAACTTTACACAGTCTATAGTCCATTTTATAGCAGTCAATTAATTTTATACGAGATAAAGTTTATTAAGTCCTTTCCAGGAGCCATAATCGATTATGGCTCCTGGTCCTTTCCTAAAATGACCTCCCAAAGTATACCGGCTAAGTTCATTGACATTTAAAGACGCGAAATCTCAAAAATGCGAACAGGTCAATTTGGCAGAGATAACCTCCTTCAAAACGTCAATTTAGAAGCTGTAACAAGTTGGTTACATGTAGAACTTTGACGAAAAGTCAAGTTGACCACAGATTCCATAAATTCATTACGCTGATCCCAGAGATTTTTCTTAATTTTTCTCTGCGAAATCGAGCTGCGAAGGGGCGAAACCGATCGAGACTCGTTTTCGCCGCTTCAGAAAAAGCTCTGGGAGCTAATTACATTTTCTATTGCGTTATATTTTGTCTAGATCTATTATCGGCACAAAACACTTACATTTGCGGTCTAATCAACTTATAAACCCACTCCTTCCGACAGCCTTCTGGCATTTTCTGGCAAAAAAACAATTGGAAAACGTCTGCCAATGTTTGCCTTTTATGGGCGAATATAACCCGCCCGTGTGCGCGTGGGCGGTGTGAACTATTGTTAAACTATTCGCACAAGTTGTAAATCGGTATAAAGCCAAGCTGTTGTCACACCGCGCGCTCTCGGCGTACGTACTAAAATCATCTAACCTTGCTAAGGAGTTGACGTTAATTTCAAAATCCTCAAGAACGACGGACATAACCTTGTGCCTATTTTCCCTGGCAGTGTGTTTTTATCAACAGACATAAATGGATGGGTACGATGAATGTTTCGCGGATGATGAATCTGACAGTATTGGAAGCAGTTTGCGCTCCTTCAACCATGAAATCAGCGAAAATGATCGGGGTATTTTTACAGAATCCACGGAAGAGAACGAATGCGTCTTTGACATGGAATGGGCTCTAAAGAGAAGGTACAGTTTGTTTTCGCTCATTTATTCGCGATTTCTTGTGCGACTAGAGGACAAAACGAAGACCATACGTGGCTAAGTTGCTTGGTACGATGTCGGATTGGTCATCTACGGCTCAAAATATATATGACTGATATTCCGTCAACCAACGAAATATATCGTTCGGAATACGACAGAACAGAAGAGTATCTTCAGAGCATATGACGCGCATCAAGTAGAAGAAATAAACACATTATTTATGGCCATGTCCAGAAATTGGGAGAAAGTCGTCTTGAAAGCATCAATTTACACAGTCTGCTCAAAACATTAGAGTTGAAAGATCTGCCTCAGTCATAACAAAGGCAACAAGCCAGAGCCAGCAGGTAGCTGCGTTTTGACGACTCTAGCCCCAAGACGAATAATGTTTTGACATTGCCGAATCACTCTGAACTCATTTGCATGTCTAAAAATTGACGGGCACTTAAATATCAGTACTTTTGAAAAAGGCTGATGTCAGTATTACGTTGTAAATGCCTTAACAAGCAGGTAATTTCTGTTCAGTGAAATTCCTTCACTCGGCAAACAAAACTGTAAAAGTTCTTTGAAACAACTGAGGTTTAACACAGTTCAGAATAAGTGAAACAGTTTAACCGACAGGATGTTGATTTTGGCAGAAGAATTCTGCAAGGCTCTAGAAAAAGAAAATTCAGATTTTGACACAGCTGTGCAGATACTATATTTTGTATTTTCCATTTCACCTTTGGCCATTTTTATTAAGCGTACGGTTTAAAAAAGCGACAAATGTCATTCTCGAAACTGGGGCCCGTTTCTCGAAAGTCCCGATAACTTTTCGGGCCCGGAAAGCTATTTTATGTGCGCGATGTTTGCATTTAAGACTCAAATTTTGTTGGTTTTGAAAGCTGAGCAATAAAATTCTCAGTTGATTAACAAGTCGGGCTGATATGCGGACTAAAAACTACGCCAACGTTCTCTAGATTTTGACTTTAAAATACAGCTTCGGGCCCGAAAAGTTACTGGGTCTTTCGAGAAACGGGCCCCTGGAACGCTTACGGGGCCTCTTGGTATTCCCACGTACTGGCCTTCTTAATTCTTCCAGAAGTCGTCAACTTCAGTGATCTGTCTATTACAGATGCAAGTTCATTTTCATTGTCTCGGCCTACGCAGCCGTTTTTAGTGTCGTTACGCAAAACGACACTAAAAACGGCTGCGTAGGAGACTACTACCTTTATGTCATTTGTCTTACTTCTATTTCCGTCTTTTGTTTTTTTATGTGTATAAATATATCATATCGTTTTTTGACTTTTTTGTTATGATCATACTGACTGCCGTATTTTCTCGAATACTATGTGATGTCATGGTTTCCTTGACCATCCAATCATAAGATCTGGAGAAATACCAAATTAAGGTAAATAGTTTACGAGAAAATTTGGCTTGAAAATTTCGAGGGCCCAGAGGCTATGTTTCATCGCTGATATGTTGTCGATGCGCTTTGTTAATCGTCTGTAGTGGTTAAAATCAGGTTGGAAGACCTGTTCCACTGTTCCACTGTTCCACTGTTCCACTGTTCCACTGTTCCACTGTTCCCTGTATATTCATTAAGGTACTAGTTGGGAGAATTGCTTAAGAATCAAGGCATTCTTTGGTGATTATTTCCTTTATTCTCATGACCCCCAAGTAGTGATATTGTAAGGAGAAATAAGTTCATCACTAGCTACTGGGGATTAAAGAGTCGTTCATTAGTCTCACGGACGTAGGTCAGGGATAGCACCTGGTTCGTGGAGTTGAATATGCAGCTTGGTTGCAAGCGGAAGTGTCTGAGGGCGACAAACACGCATTGTGGCGAACCAAATGCATGCTAGGAAATTAAAACTAGAACGGATAATTAATTTAAACGATCATTGCGACGATATGACCAGAGTTTCAAAAAGAAATATGGACCAGAACTTTACCTTTTTTTGTGTGTGTTTTGTCGTAAAGACGGCCTTTTTTGGAGTCGGCGGTATACCTTCACCCGGACGATCTTACTATGTAGTAAAACTGAATTTGTCACCGATACTCACTGAATGCGAATATTCCAATTATATTATCTTTTTTGTTTTTGTTTGTTTGTTCAGAAAAATCTAGTTATCAGTTCCAAACAGAGCTTACTCTGTTGATCGCTACAGACGCCTCTGATCTCTCCCGGCCGCTAGGGAGCGTTCGTACCATGAGTCCGTTTTCATCTTCTTAGCTGTCAGCTACAGGGACAAAATGGTTGGAAATCAGCTACACATGTACAAAATAAGAAAAAAGAACCTGAAGTCCGCCATACATAGAAAACAAAAGAAAAAGAAGAAAGGAAGACGTGTTTATCAATTCATTGGGGAGACGACTAGCGAAAAACAAAAATACTTTTAATTGCCTGCTATATATTTCGGCTAAATTCAGGGAATGAAATTATCCATAAATTCAATAAAGAAGTAAAGAAACCATCCTGAGGTGAGCGCCAATTTCCACCGGATGATAAAAAAGCACAGTCAGTGAAAAACGTAGAATACAAATGAAAATTTAAGGTCTTTTGACATCTGTGGCAGTCAAACCATTGCGCCAGTGCGTTTTTTAACTTCCAGAAAACTGTCTGTTATGTTAAAGATGTGTTCTAACCTGCGATTTGGTACTCTCTTTTTTAAGTTAAGTAGGAGTGAGAGAGAGCGGTTAGACCGAGTTTTCGTGGGCGGTTTTCCGTAAAAAAAGGGTTCACTACAGATATCCTTAAAGCTGGAGTTTGGGCCTCTAAAACGGGAGATAGGACAATTACGTCCCAGGCAGCTTGTTCAAAGCAGGATTGAATTCCACAGCATATGATAAGCAGCTGACCTTCGAATTTATTTTTAAACTTATAAATGTGTATGCATTCCTGTGAGTCGTTTGCCACATAGTTCAACCGTTTGACAATACGTTCAAACTAAAATTAGCAGGAAACTGAACGCTTCTGGACAAGAAAACAGCTCGCGTTTTGCCTTAATTAATCACTGTAATTGCCTGGATTAGTGTAGAACTTTCGCCTGACGAACTGTTTGGGCCGCTGACTGATTGTTACAAGCATTTGAATTAATTAGGTGTTTTGTATTCATCTTGTCACCAGCATGAGAATTCGAGAAAAAAATCCGAGTTCCCGAGTAGTCTCCGAGTCAAACCATTGACTTTCGCCTATAAATGCATGTTATCCTTCCGACCTCTCCTTTGTACACTCTCCTTCAGTTAAAAATTAGTCATGCTGGTTTACCCAGCGTTTACTAACTTGCTTACCTTTGAATTTTCTGGAACATTCAAACCAAACACAAAGGGCTAATATAACAGTGAGAAAAGGAAACTGTTGTTATGCTAATTCTTAGGCACATTTCCATTGGGTCTTTTATTTTGTCTCACGTTAAGCTTCTAGTGATGTTTTGTTCTGTGCAAAAGGCTTAGCAGTTCAAGACGCAACGCAACGACTGTCCTTTTCGGAAACGTATTTCAAAATTAATCAACCTCGTCTCTACTCTCGTCTATTGTAACATGAAGGAAAGTGATAAAGACTACACGCCTGACGAGGAAAGTTTTGGTGACTCCAGCGAGACAGCAGCAAAAGACTTGCAACTAGGAAACGGTAAATTCAAATCGTTAAGGAATCAAGATAACGAGTTTGTATTTGATAAAGAGTGGGCTTTCAAAAGAATGTGCACTTTACAGTCACTGCTATGTGCGAGGCTCATGTCTTCGAATTCCAGGAATTTTGCGTTCACTCACAATTCAAACAGCCATCCACTTAGAAAGAAGTGCTCTAAAGAAAACCACGCACTTGACGAAGTCAAAGGTTTCAAAAGCTCTAATGTCAACAAAAATGTCATCAAGAAAGAGAACAATCCTTTATCGGAAAGGAAACTACACACTAACGACAAGCCAACAGCTGAACCAAGAAGACTCACGCAGAAAATTCCTGAACAGTGAAGTCGTGATTTTTTACGGAGTTTGGGAACACCTACACAGGTTTCGAAAGCAGTCATCAGTTGCGCATCATCGATTTATTTGGCAAATTACCAACTACAAGCCAATGGATCAGAAAGGAAAACAGATCTCAATTGTGCGTAGAGGGCACAATGAAGGGGAAACATCCGAGCGGGTGTCACAACTGCGTGAGCAAGTAGTCATAATTGCATCAAGCGTTAGCATTTTTCTGATTAATTTTCACAGGGCAAGGTTGTAAAAAAGCAAATTTTGTCATCAGTGCATAGAACCTTGGACTTCTCAAAACTTGAAAATCGACAGCACTACTCTGAGAAACAGAGGATTTTCTCGCGCGCTTCAACACGCACGAACTTTAGCGTCTCACATCTCGCGGCTTAAGCCGCTACTTCATCGGCCTCCGACTTTTGGCCAAGAATGCGAGAGAAACCTCTGGTCCCAATGGTACGACGGAAAAATGAAAAAAACATGATCAGACAATAACTGCCAAAGAATGAACACTCAGATGAAGACGGTTAGCTTACAAAGAAAAAAAACTTCAAACTTGTAGCATTTGAAGACTACATGTACCTATTGTTAACTGTTTGCCTTAATTTGGCCTGCTTTGCTTAAACTAACAGCCTATTATTTGAACTGCAACAACAACAACAATAATAATGATGATGATGATGATGAGGGGGAAAGCAGGTCTTAGCAAGGGTATTTGAAATAAATAAATAAATAAATAAATAAATAAACAAAACAACAGTGACATTCAAACATTACCACACCCACCATAAAAAACCCATTCCACTCCCAGGAAAAAAAAGCTTTAGTTTTAAAATGGTCAGTTTTACTGACAGGATTTTCTTAATTTATTTTCATTGGTCTTCGTTTTATTGATGTTTAATGTGTACAACTTTTATCGATGCAAAACATTGAAAAGCATCAAGGCAGGTAGCTGTAGATGTCCCAAGAGCCACTTTTGATCGGTTTGGACAATGTTTTGCATAGTCTAAAGAGAGATGAGCCATAAAAGAGGAATCTTCAGTTAAATTTACTGTGTGATGCTATGGACACTAAGAATTACTTATGGAATGTTCATTGTGCTGTGACCAACCAGAAACGAGATCAAGCTGTAACTAGAAAAGGAAACTACAAAATTAATTGCTTAATTAATAGTTTATTTATCTCATATCTGATTAGTTTCCTTTTTCAGAAAAATAAGTGATCCAGACATAATGCTAGTGTTCAAAGTTTTCTTAGTTTTACTGCTAGTTTTTCAAATAAACATTTTGATAACTAGAGTGGTTTTACTTTTAACCTGTGAAACAGTATCTAAGAGTCTATAATTAGTAAAAAGTATTCAAATGAAAACAATAGAATAACTGTGTAATAGTGTCTAATTGTTTTGAATCTATTTCATGGGTTAATTAAAATCACCTGCGTGTGCCCAAGATAAAAGTTTTCTAACCCTTGACAGGAGTTGAATGGAACCCATGACCTTTGTCACATAACGATCAGATGCTCTAATCACCCAGGTACAAGAAAAGGAATACCACGGATTTGACTTTAGTCAGAGACTCATTTCAGTGGAGCAAAAAACATCACCTCTGATGTCTGCAGACGAGGTCTCTTGGATTTTGAATTTTTGTTCAACAAAATGTTATCCAAAGTAACATTTCTACTTGACTAGAAAAACATCGCCTCTGCTGTCTGCAGACGAGGTCACTTGGCCTTTGAATTTGTGTTCAGCAAATGTTATCTAGGGGTTTCAATAAAATTTGAAATAGGCAGCTGGTTTGAGTAGAGTAGCCAACTGTATCAACAAAGTTTGAAAGAAACCTTCCTTTAATTATATCAATTTAGGGAAAATAGTAGCCGACTTCTTTGAGGAAATTTGCAGATGCTTTTCATCGGTTGTCGGTGCTCATTGAAAGCACTGGTCATCCAAAGCAACATTCATACTTGACTAGAGATACAACTGAATTTGAAAATAATTCATCTCAGGTTCAACTTCACCAATCACATGGTTGACAAAATAGCAAGCCATGTGAAAAGAATCAAGTCACCCGCAGCTGACATCTCAATCAACTGTAATGCTTTTTTTTTAAAAGAAGTGATCGGGCAAGCAATTGGTGTAATTCCCATCCAATATGTACAAAGTATTGTGGTTCTTGTGGACAAAGCATCTACCTAGACAGCCTTATAAGCATACCTTTGGCATCTTTCCCTTCATAACATCTATAATAGCCAGATCATATCTCCTATTTTCTGCAATATGTGAACAAGGTTATCATAGTACTAGGAGCATACAATATAAATGCATTTGTCCACAGACAATGTCACTACATAAAATGTCTGTTAATGTTCTTTTCAACTGTGAATTGAAAAACAGAAAAGATCCCTGATATACTTTTTCCTCTGGTGACTGCCACCAAGTCAACCATGTTTTCCAGGTATCAAAAGTGACCTTACATACAAGACCTAATACTTTCTGGCCTGCTTCACAGTGGATTGGACAAACAGGCCAATTCCACTAGCAGATTATGGACCCCCTATCACAGATTTGGAGCCCCTTCAGCGAGGACATAATTTACTTTGGCAGCAGCAAGTTTTTGTAATAAGGCCATTAGTTTCATAACACATTATTTTTTTAGAATGACCAATATATGTTTAATTTTTGCTTGCAAGTGCAGCAACATTTAATAAATTGCTTTCTGTGCATAGTAGGGTGATCTGCTGTTAATCCGCATGCTGTATTGTAAAAGCCAAAAGAAATGGTTTGTTGGCAAGACTGAAAAACAAAAAAGGTCATTTCAGTGGTTTGTATGCAAACAGCCAGATTCTCTTCTGAAGTTACTTTGTAGGCTAAGTTTTTACGTGCAGGGTTGTCCCTAACAGCCGGCAGAATTAACCGGCTACTTGGGTCATTTGTGCCGGCTACTTTTGTGAAATATATTTTTTTAAAGACAAATTATCTGTTCCTTTACTGGCACAGATATATGAAATTGAAACTTATTTCCAATCCCATTGGTTTATTGACTTGAAAATAATCTGGTTGGAACAGAGATACACGATTATTGGTTCATTACATTGAGTTCTGGGAATTACATGTAGAAAACCACTGAAGGCATGAGTTTATACAAATAAAATTGAAAAGTTACAATTACTTATGAAACTGACATTATTGGAAATTCGTGCTCAAAATCATGGAAATTCTGTTTCTGGGGACTTAAAAAGTAAAAATTTCCTTGAGGGGGCATGCCCCCAGCCCCCCTAGAAGGGATTGCCTTTTGCGCTCGATAATCACTATCTGGCTATCCGGTACTTGAAAAGTGGTGGACAATCCTGTACCTGCGACTGAAAGGTGGTCCAAATCTGATTTGGACCAGGGGGCCATTTTTGCTCGCAGATTTAGAGACCAGGGGGTCCAATTCTGGGGGGGGGGGCAGTTGTTCCAAATCTGCGAGACACCAGCACTAAATGCCTTATGAATTGAGACTAACCTGGCATTTTATAACAGAGTAGGGAAATTTCACAGAAAATGCAAAGTTAATCTAACTGCTGACATTGTGTCATTCCCAGTGCATCTAGAAGAGCTTGTTTGTATCACATCATCGCATGATATCTTGAGTTTTCAGAGTTTGAATGTTGAAGGAAACAACTTGACAAGTAACTTGTTGTCGAATTCATTACTTTCCCGCCATGATGGCCCCAATTCAAAATGGCTTTACAAAACTGTGCGCGTCTCTATAATCGCTGTCTTATTTCATATGCATCAGAGCGAAAGCTCCACAACAAAGCCATTTCGTTCGTTTCTAGGAAAGGAACGTGGTTGTTCCGTCGCTAGGTACAGTGTCAGGTTTGTACCCTATTCTCTCGTGAATTTTCGAAATCCTCTTTGGATCATTGAGCGGCAATGACGAGTCATCCAGTAAGCTTTGATCTTTACCAGGCTCTTCATTTTTCTTTATATCCTTAGCCCATAGCTTTTTTGCTTTCTCGTATTCCTCTACGTCTTCTCCTCTCAACTCTATCCTTGTCGGTTTCCTCCGAAGCATGATTGTCAGTAAAAGTGCAGTTTCTTTTGCACTGTACTTTCTAACTTGCAAATCAAAAATGGCGGCAAGTCAGATTGTTGAGCCCACCATGGAGCTAGAGTCAGTCAGCAACACCTCCCATAACAGTTAGCTGCGTTGTGTATGTGGGTTCAACTTACACATCTTTTCAAAATGGCCGCCTTTGAGAAGCAGAAAGTAGCCTGTCTTTCTCAAGTAGATCTTAGCAAGAAAGGAAGTATAGATGACCAAATAATGGAATTAGTACAATTTATAAATTCTAAAGAGAATTATTTTACCACTAGTTCTTGCTCAGGAAGAATATCTGTTTTCTCCGAGGTAAGTATTTAATAAAATCTCAAGCTTAAGCTAAAATTTAAGCTTATTCTTTAAAGCTATCAGTTACATTGGTGTGCTCCATTTCTAGAAAAATTCAATTAATTTCGCATATGAAAGTCTTTTCGAAAAGCTTATTTGTCACTTCATTCCACTTGACCATCTCAGGTCACGAAATAAAATACAAAATAAATGGCCATTTACAATGCAAGTTAATAAGTTCATCTGACCATCATACATGTTTCTCGTTTCTAGCTTGCAGATCAGAAAAAGAAACATTGTGAGTGGCTTTATGTTACCCATAGTAAAGCTGCAGCAGAGGAAGTAGTAAGTAGGCAATATTGCAGCATTGTGTAATTTCTAAAAAAAGTTAACTAAATATTGAAAATATATATATAAGCTTAAATAAACTGCATATGACTCGTAATATTGTATGGTCAGTGTCATCATATTATGCTTCTGGTGTGGTTCTGTTTATGTATTAATTGGTTTGCCTGGTATAGAAAACACCATGGGTATATCTAAGGGTTACTGAAAAAAGGATATACTAGACATACACTTCCAGAACTGTAGAATTCTTCTGATTGTTTACAACAAAGTTGAACCAACAGAGAACCAGTCAGACATCTTATAACACTCCACAAAGGCGGTCGAAGTTGTGACCAAACGGTAAGAGGGTAAAAATAACTTCCTCACAGCCCCATATATTTTGGACTCAACCTCTGCATGTTCATGCCATTGCCATTTGTTTAGGAGGTAAGGTAAAGTCGCTCAGAAGCCAGGGTGGCCCACACAAGCCAGAGCTTAACCTGGTTTCTGTAACATTAAGCAACTGAGAGTATTGCTACTCTGCCCTGGATGGCATGCTAGTCCGTCCGAGGGTCACCCCAAGCAGTATGTTGCCGGTACCCCTTTATACATCTGGGTGAAGAGAGACATAGACTGCGAGTGGTCTCTAATTTTGGCAATAGCGATTGTGGGGTGGGCAAAAATAAATGCGTGCGTGCCCGAAATTCGGGGGAGACGTGACACAAAGGGAGCATTTTCGCCCGCCCCATAATGGCTATCGCCCAAATTAAAGACTACTCGCAGTCTTAGAGAGACAATGTGGGATAACGTTTCTTGTCTAAGGAAGCAGCTGATGGCAGGAGCTGGGATCGAACCACCAAACTTCAGATCTGAAATCCAATGCACTAACCACTACACAACCACTGTTTAGGAGAAATGGTATAAAATGTCATTGAATGCATAATTAATGTATGGGCTGTGCAGAAATTTTACCAATAAGAGCAGTGCTAGACATTTACCTGGTGATTCAAAGTACCAAGTTCCCTATTTTGTCCACTTGTTGTTCTCTGTGAAGCCAACTAATAAACCAACTAATGTGCCCTATTTTTAAAGTTGCTCTTTTTCGTTTTCCTCAATAGACTTTTTTCTTCACATTAAATTTTAAAGAATTGTTTAAATTTGGCAAGGCCTGGAGGGCACAATCAAAAAAGTTGAATAAACATGGCAATTAATTTTTTCATACCTATTTTGTTGTTTGTGTCCTTAGCAAGTCCCCACGTACTGTCAGAGTGAATTTAATTTTAATATAACAACAAATAAGAGCCCTAGCACTTTTTCATGCTGCGCACATTGACACTTGAATTAAGGGTAACATTGTATTTCAATAAACAAATTTATTATCAATACTTCATGCAAATTCTATATTTATTGGTGGGTTGGTGCAGGGACAGTGCTATGATTGGTATGGTAGATGGTAGAAATCTGAATATTTCTTATTCCATTTGTAGCTGGATTCCTTAAAATACTGTCAAGGAAGTGCAGTCTTCAAGTTTGAACCATTTGTTTTGCATGTTCAGTGCAAAGACCTTGAAAGTGGGAAACAAATGGTTAGTAAAAGTTATATTGAATTTCTGATCTTTTTAGTATTAAAATAATAAAGGAAGGAAAGACTACGTACTAGATCAGAGGGGTGTAAGTTACCAATTAGCTACGCTAGAATACAGAAAACAAAAATGCCCAAATTGAATGTGAACTCAAGACATTTTTTGTGAATCAGTTTTCATTTTGGGATGAAGGCTCAACTTCTATGAACTTTGCCATAGTTAGGAGTGGCCAAGGTTTTGTTTATTGAAATTACTGGGTTCATATTGCAAGCGTTTTGATCTGTCATGTCATTAAATTTTTTGTTAGATTTTGTGAGCCAATTTACGAGTGAAACTTTAAAAAACAATTAACATTATTACTGTGCAATCCAATAATTGTGAATATGGAGGACAAGTAATTTTTTTGTGTGAAAAAATAGCCAAGTGGATTTGTCACTGTCTCATTCAAGGGGTGGCTAATAGGGGTTTTCATGTGGTTGTTGTTGTTTTTTGTTTGTTTGTTTGTCTTTGTTAGATTTTGGGGCCATCATACAAGTAAAACTTTAAAAAACAATTAACATTATTTCTTTACAAATTCAAAAAAGTGTGAATACCTTGATAAGACATTAAAATAACCGTGAGAAGATAAATATTCTTAAAAACACTTATCTATTAATATTTGTTTTGTCTTTTTAAGCTTAAAACAGCTCTTGTATCTGGTTTCAAGAATTCAGGAATTGTTGTTGGCAAGAAGGCTAATGTCATTATGGCGAGTAGTGTGACATTATGATTTTGAAAAACTTGTTTTGTTTTAATGTAAATATTATTTACTTTATAATAATAAATAAATGATATCAATGTTTGCACACCCCAAAAGTGAACACACTGTCAACTTTTTATCAAGTGCATGTAAGTGCGTGAAGTGAAATTGTAAGTTTTTTTAATCCCTTAATTAACACCCAGTATCAACATGCATGTTCTCACTGCTCTCTGTATATTTGTTGTATGTGGTACTAGTTGCGAGAGATTGGTCACAAAACATTAACTTTTATCTTTGGTGATTTTTTCCTTTAAGTTTCTTAACATGCATGCTTAATCAAGTAGTTATATTGCAAAGATAAATTGGTTCAAATTAAATTACTGTATTTGATGACAAATAATAAATTATAATTATTTTATTATGACTACCTACTTTTTGAGAGGCATATTTGGATGCAAGTGCAAAAAAACTTGATTAAACACATGCCATCTATAAATATTCTCCCCCCCCCCCCTCCTCCAAAAATTTTTGGTAGACCTTGCGAATCAGTTTCTATTAAATACTCAAATTATCAAGGACTTCTAAAAAAAGTGCTTGTATCAATGTGGTGGTTGGATTAAATGACCCCAAACTGCCTTTCTGGGCTAACAAACAGTGGCCATTAGATGTATGATGTTAATGTGTGTGACCAGGGAAATAACATAATAGTGGTTGTAAGGCATGGCTCCACTGTATAAAGAGCTTGAAATGAAAGGGGTTAGTTCCTATAAAGAAATTGGGGTGCTGCATCAGTGGTGAAGGGAAACACAAAAACTTGGATTTATCAACTTAATTGATGAGGTAAATTGGCCATGTAAAAGAAATTCAAAAGCTGACATTTTGATTTCTGTGATGTCAAGCCATAATCAATACCCTCAAATTTTATAACACTGACTCCCAAACTTGGCTAAAATCCACATTGTGGGTTTTGTTGTCCCTCATTTAGGCTGTTAGAAGCACACATAGCTTGGAGGTCCCATTGGTGCATAATGGCAGACTTATGGTATCTGATGAGGTGAGTTTGTAGACTGCGCGTAGTCTCTAATTTTGGTGATGGCGATTGTGGGGTGGGCGAAATAGACATGCGTGCATGTGAAATTTCACGTACAAAATTTCGGCCGCCCCACAATTACCATCGCCAAAATTAGAGACTACTCGCAGTCTAGTGAGTTTGTGGCCAGTTAGCTATTCTGAATGTAAAAAATGGAGTTTTTGCCAATACAACCCAAATTCTAACTGTTACAGTTATTCAGCACAAGTGTAGGAAAGTTAATGGGTGCCGACCTGTCAGAGACCAGTGGAACTAACCAAGGGAAAATGGAGCAACATTGTTTGATAGAAACAAAATTTCTAACCGGACCAAAGCATTCCATTTACATTTGGACCAAAATTGCCATTTCTTCTCAGTGAAGTCGGACTTGAAATGAGAATTTTTGAAATTGGAAGGGCAAGTTTCAGTTGGACTGAACCGACCAGTCAAAGAGGACCACCTCTGGAGGTGGACCACTTTTTCTGGCAAATTTCCACCTGGACCAAAGCCTTCCATTTTATTTTGTTTCCACCAAAATTTCTGAAAAATTTAACAAAATGGAAAGCACCCAATAAATTTGTAGTCTCTAGCACCAATTTGGGAGAAGGTCCTTTATAAGAATATGCCATAATTTATCAATAAAACATGGTAATGAAAAAGTTCCAATGACACTGCATGCACAGTTCGTATCCACACCATCACAATGGCACTCTCATAACACTAATGTTTATCCTTGAGTGTTTTTGTGTCAAAACGTGTAACATGGAAAGTTATCGAGAACGCAAAGAGTGACATGTGCAATCTTTGTACGAAGAGATGATCACCTAGCTCAGGAATCTCATACCCAGATCTCACTTGTTTGCTTGACCATGAGCAAAGGAGCAGATTTTTAAAAAATCATTATTACCTTCACAAACTTCTACAATTCACATATTTCTTGGAAGTACAATTACAAATGGTAACAACAACTAAACCAGAACATGACCAGATTCATCATCTCCTTGTTTATAATCACAGTAGTAAAACTTTTATTTTCAAGGCTGCGTTACAATAAACTCTACATTTCTTATTGAGAGAGATCCCAGGGTTGGATGGGGGGTGGGTGGGATGCGGGGAATTGGAAGCCCAGGCCATCCCCTTGAGAAGTTTAAAATGCAGCGAATGCCTTATTTTACAAGATGTCTACATTTTCAATTTTTTAGTTGACCCTTGGTGGTTGTCCATTACACTTGCTGATAGTCTCACTGAGGGTGTGTTTAGTAGATGATCTCCAGGCACTGATTTTCATTTTTATTGCCATCCAAGTATGTAAAGTTCCTTGTGGATGTTGCCAACAAGAAACATGAGGAAAATCAGATTAGAATCGACAGGTATGTCTAGAAAATGTTGGTTCATAAAATTTTTTCCTCTTGCATTTTTTGAGCACTCCTCTCTCTGCAAGGCTTGGAAATCTAATGGTCAATGGTGAACGTTATCAGTAATTCTTGTTGTGGAATACTGACTTCCCTCTTGAAAGATTTAAGGGTAGTTGCTGGGGTTGTTTCAGCAGGCAAATTGTTCATTAAACAATCAACACCATTTTTGTTTCTTTTGTGTTGTAATAAGTTTCCTTTGAGGCAGTTGGTGGCTTTTATACTTGATAGCCACAAAATATGGAATTGTAACAGGTCTAGTGTTAGACAGGTAAAACCTTTTGCTCACTTTAAAGCACTGCCACTAATGTTTCCCCATTCATTAGATCTAGAGGTTATCATCAATAAAATAATTTTGAACATTAATTTCAGGTTTTTCGGCAATCTCCAGGACACACTGTGTGAACTTGACAGACCTCAGAAAACTGGCAAAGGTACAGTAACTTTTTGTTGTACATGTTCAACAGGATACCTCTGTTTATGGTCTCAACAAGATCTGAAATTACAGGGTTTGATGGTACTCAGGGTTTGATGGTACTCAAATGATAAGATCTATAGCAGTATGTTTCTTTCTTTGCAACAGGTGAATTTTTTATTGCATTAACCATAAAATTTGAGTTCTATTCCAAAGCAATACCTCAGGGCCAGGCATTCTGCCTGTAGGCTTCTCTTGTGAAGGCATAGCTCTTTTATAGTAATTAGTGTGTTGGATTTCTGATGGAATGTTTGATCTAAAGATCAGTATAGTTCAAGGCCCGATCTGTGCTTCAAGTTCCATTGTTTCTACCTTAGACAAGGAATGTTTTGTTCTCTCTCGACCCAGTGTACAAACAAGTACCAACCAATTGCTACGTAATCCCAGTCAACATGCTTGGGGATTAGCGTCCCATTCAGGGGGGAGCAATAATGCTCCTAGTTGCTCCATGCCATAAAACCCGCATGGCTTGATGGGCCATCTGGCTCTTTTAGTGCACTGCATTGGACACAACACTTTTACCCACAGGGAACCCAAACACTGCATTAGCTATAGCTGTGTCTTCACTAATTGTTTTGGACGGGAATTGACTGATTTCTAATGTTATCTAGTCTGGCATGTCATATTAAAACAGGACGCCACAATTACATCTCAAATTTCCAATATTATTAACTCTCCTGGGGATACAATCCCAGGTTTCAATAATGGCCAAGCGATCAAATGACGTAATATTGTCCTGTCCCGTTTTGACACAACGTGCCAGACAAGAAAACATTATGAAACTGGCAAGGTAATTCCGTTAACCACCTTTGCTCTGATTCAGGAACACAGGTTAATAACAATTTATTTTTATTAAATGATTGATATAGCTAATACAGCATTTGGGTTCCTTGTGCTTTTATCTTATGCAGGCTACTGTGGCAAATACAGCAATCTTTTGGGAGTGACTACACTTAAAGTGTCTGAGTCCTTTGTGCGTGAGGGAATCAAAATCATCTCTGCTTTCTTTCTTATTTTTCTTCAGGCAGACCACAAAAAGGACAGGATACTAGAAAAGATGAACTGCTATTACACGCGAGCACCAATGGGACATCTCAAAAGTCAATTTCAGATGTTACGGAACAATGTGATAATGATGTAATGGACTGCTTAGTCTCGTTTTATGGTGATATACCCTGAATGAAGCAATGTAATTCCTGCCATTAGGTGCTGCATGCAGTTATGTACAAATCAGAGAGCTGTTTGAACTCAAGTGATCTTCAGTGCAAGGGCATCGAAGTCTACAGCTCTGCTGCAGATTTTGAAAAT
Source organism: Siderastrea radians (assembly GCA_964017195.1). Lineage (NCBI taxonomy): Eukaryota > Metazoa > Cnidaria > Anthozoa > Scleractinia > Rhizangiidae > Siderastrea > Siderastrea radians. The sequence goes on along the minus strand of OZ024889.1, from coordinate 11,730,295 downwards.
TTTCTGAGTCAAGGTTACTACAGTTGTGGTCAACATAAGCAGCAAAGGGCAGAGTCCCCTTCCTTGCTTGAATTGAGGAACTTTGAAGTAATCAGCAAATAATCTTCTGTAAAATAATCTTCTTGAAAACTTGTTGCAAGTTGCCAGTACATTTTGAGAAGCCCAAGATGAGATCCATCCAATCTACATCAGGAAAATTGACTTTGCACGACTTAATTTTCCTCAGAATGCACTGAAGCATACCTTGCCATGGCCTGCATGGCTAGATGGTGGTAGGTACTGTTCACACAAAGGCAACAGGGTTTGAGCCAGCTCTCGGGCCTAAGGAGACAATTTGTCCCTTCAAGGCCTTCGGAAGGAAAGGTACAAATGGGAACAACTGGGGGACACCGACCTAGGTGAAGGTCTGCTGCAATCGCGCTTCCTTGGGGGGCATGTTGGTGTTCACATAATGATGAATGCCTGGTTAGAGTTGTTTTAAAACTTGAACAGCCCTTATCACTTGCGAAAGGGTTTTCTTTTTTTTTACCCAAGCGACAAACATGACAAAGCACAGCTTGATTTTTGTATCACAGCCACGCATGTTCTCAGCCATTTTGCCTGAAAATTGCGGCTTTCATTAGACGTTTTCCCCACTTTAGGATTCGTATTACTAGCCTGAGAAAAAAGCCGAGGCTATCGTATTACCATCGCCTTCAGCTTCTTCATTTCTTCCGCTGTCAAAAATTGGTGATTTTCCACTTAGACATTTTGTTAAAAGGACCCAAGAGGTCTCCACGTTGTGTTACAGCACAGTCAGTCAAGCGTGAAGCTGCAATCATGCAAACTTTTGTGGTATTTCTAAATATGGTATAATTGTTTTACAACATTTTCATGTCGTGTCTGTGGAGTATTCTTCAATGTCAAATCAACTTTATCTGTTTTTGGTATATTTTATGGACAATAACTTTATTTGATCATTCCTTTTCACTTTTTCCAAAGATGGAAAAATGTACAGGAGAGGTCAAAACAGCGTTTGAATTTCACATACAATAAATTTTTGTGGGGGACAATTTTGGCGCAGCCGCCAAATTTTAAGGGACAAATCGTCACTGAAACGTGAGAATATCGCACTCTGACTCAAACCCTGAGGCAAGGTCTAAGTGGTAAAACAGGGAAACCAGCCAGCTGTGCCAAACTGCAACGTGACCATCTCTCAGATTTTTATGTCCCATTCAGAAATGAAATAGAATCAGGGGTGAAGACTTGCTACAATTTCATTGTACTGAGGAAACTTCTCTTTCTCCACTATCCTTGCATTTAGCCTGTTTCAGGTATTTCGGTAGCAGAGAGGGGCCTGGCGATTGAAAACATGCGCCTTTTTAAAGCAGTTCCCTTGACATGAAAGTTGATGAACAATTTTTTTGGCTGTAAAAAGAGTAGGTCACCAGGCTGCAAAAGGGATACAATATGCTGTGTCTGATTGGAGAAAAAGCACTGCAATCCACTTTCTGAATGCGTGGAACAGGCTACCATACACTCTAAAACAAATTTGCTGTTGCTTCTTGCCCCTAAAAGGCAGGATAGGCTAGGCAGATGGGCAAATTGATTGGCTGTAAACACAATCGTCCCTATCTGCGTTGAGGATCTCATCAAAGTATGTAGCAGAGAATTTTAATTTAAAAATGCTTGCCCGCCTGTAAAACATTTGCCTTCCTTCTCAAGTCTTAATGAAATCTCTGGGGTTCTGGATAAATAAAATAGTGAAGAACACACAGTGTTGCAACTTCCATTATGCTACATTTTATTCTTAACCATTCTGCGCCATTCTCTGTATTACTGGTACAACCAAATGTCCATTGTTACTGGCATGAAAACTGCCTTGTCAGTGTACTCTCAAATACTGTATCTTCCTTTTAACGATAACATGCATCCTTAGGATATGTATAAAGAGAAAATTATTCACATTCAAACAAATGGCGCATGTTACAGTGTTACTATGCTTTGCAAGATTTAGATTATGCAATTAAATACTTGGCGGAAGTCATCCAGCAGGGCCTATAGAACTCCAACACTGTAAAAAATGAAGTAGCCTGTGAAACGTAACAGAATGGAGAAAACAAAGCAAGCCATGAAAAATCCTGTTTTCTCATTCTCGACCACAGAGCCTGACCATAGGCTAAACAATAAGCCATTTCATAAAAAATAGAAAAATAAACTTCCAGATTACAATGAACAAGAGAAGATCATCTGGAAAACCACTTCTCTTTCAGCTATACCACTAAGAAAATTGTTCCAGCATTATGACTAGTACCCTGCTTATCACCTAAATACTACTTCTGTCTGTCCTCAGTGTATACACAAAACATGATTACTGTAAACTACTACGCAATTTGATCAACACTAAAAATAGTTATGTTTTAAACACTAATGTGAGAACTACAAAGTTGTACCATCCCTTGTCAAAAAAAACATGGCAAGTGACTTCAGTATTGTTGATCAAAGCAACACATTGCATACATAGCAATGATTTTGAGCTTTAAAAATGTGTGACCTTCATATTTACGATCTTTTTTGTTTCGTTTATTAAATTTTGAAGTTTTTTCATGGTAAGTTGTTTTTGTTTTGTTTTCTCTTTTGCTTTTTTCTTTTTACAATTTTTTCCCTTCTTTTTATGTTTTTTTCCTCGAGTCTTTCTTCAATTCATTCACTGTGATTTTATGTAATGTAATTATAAATACAATAATATTCTATACTTCACTATAGTTATGCAGACAGTCACAATTGCAAATTAATGTATAATTTAAACTTAGAAAACCCTGTCAAATGTCCCGCTTTGAACAACACTTGGTTGATTTGCAGCACCGGTACGCGGCTGTCCAGCTGCTGCAGGTTGTACTGCACCTCTGCGGCCATGTGGTGGTGCCAGGAACTCAAACATAGAAGTGTTGACAGAACTCAAAGTACGAGTTAGGTCACTTGGCAAGGGGTCGCTCCAAAAGAAATCATGATTCAATGCTGTATCTGCATCAATTCTGTGGCTTGGATCGATCGTCAACATCTGGTCAATCAAGTCCAGTGCAAGGTTATCCTTTACATAGCTGCGCAGCCTTTCCTTTACACGTCGTTTCTGATTTGCGGGTAGAACCATCTTGTTAAACAAGTCCAGTTTCTCCACTCCAGGCCACACTTCAGTTGTAATGGAGCCACAGAGATGACTGATCAAGGTCAGCTGGTGTTGCTCTGAATTTCCCTGCATTATAGGAGTTCGTGTCCACAGCTCTGCCATGATGCAGCCTGCTCCCCATAAATCAATAGGAGGGCCGTAGTTTCTTTCTCCCAGTAACAGTTCCGGTGGTCTATACCAAAGAGTGACCACCCTATTGGTGTAACGTTGTGTCTGCTCTTTGTTCAAATGGATGGCACGAGCCAGCCCAAAGTCGGCCAGTTTCAGAACACCATTCTTGGTAATGAGAACATTTGCAGCCTTCATGTCTCTATGTAGGATCTTGTTGCTATGAATGAAGTAGAGTGCATTCAACAACATCTGAATGATTTTCTTCATCTCCGACAACTGAAACTTGATCTGATGGTTGCTAAGCAGGCCAGCAAGGTCATGTTCACAAAACTCAAACACAAGGTAGATACTTCCTTTGTTACGATTGTAGGGTGATGCTGCAAGAATAAAAACACAAAGAAAGACAAGAAGCTATTAGCTTGTACCTTGACTGGCAGTTTTTGCAGGATGTAAATATAATTTGGGCAGGTTTTTCTTCTATTCCGTTTAATTAGCTGATAAATTGGTGAAGTTCCCTTCTGGGTACAAAGGTGATTGTAGCTTGCTGCTAGAACAATTTTCCATTCCAAAATATTTGAAAATATCTGGCAAAGTGATGTTTCACTGTTAATGGGTGAAAACGACCAAATTCCAGCTACACCTTGAGAACGTTTTGTCACTACAGTCCAACCTCTTTAAAAGGACTATCAGCTATTTTAAGTAACACTCTGAAAAGCCAAAAGTCACATTCACATTACTGAGAATAAAAGTCTAGTTTTGTCCAAAGCCACCATACAAGTATTGTAAATCATTTAAATCCAGGAGTCATATCATAAATTGATGAAGTGTAGCCCCGACTCTTGACTGTGGTCCTGAGAAGAGCTGTTTGTGGTGTCGATGTCACTACAAACAGTCCTTCTTACACTACACGCACGCAGATGACCATATTTCATGACTTATGACATTATACTTCTGCAGGGCAACTAATTATCTTTGCCCAGGGATGGCCAGGATTTAAATGGTTTACAATTTTTATAGTGTGCCTTGCAAAAGCTCGAAAAAATGATTTGCTCTCCTTGCCAATGCAAAAATTTACTTGATATCTTCCTTCTTCAGGGTAAAAACTTGGCGGTCGCACAGTCGCCAGTGGCAATTAAAATGTGTCCAGGGCCACTAAAAGTTGAGGTTTGATCCCCCGATGGGTGACTACGATTTGAGAAGTACGAGAAGAAATTACAACAAGAACAGTAAAAGAAAATGTTCTTTCCTTGGAGTACCTTTCTTTCCTGAACTCTAAGTTCATCAACTGTAGTAAAAGTTTGGTTCTAAATTGCAAAATTCAAAGCCGTTGGTGATCGAGGTTTAAGATCACTCCAATATGTAGACACCATTTTGATTATCCAGACTTACCCAAAGTTCTATGCGGTACGTTTTCAAACATGAATTGGGCAAAATCACTTAACACTGCTCGATATTCACCTGGATTCAAAAGCAATTGAAAGAAACTGAGAATCGTGATACTCTAGTTTATAGATGTTGACAAGATCGTTTTGTCCGTATTAGGAAAATAATGGTCTAGTTTTTCTTTGGGATTTTAAGGACCAAGTCAGAACCTATAGGTGAAGAAAAGAGTGAGCAAGAATGAAACGAATGATTCCCAACACGAACCAAACAGAGTTTTAATGATTATAACAATTTTACCAATTTCTCGACAGTACATTGGCAAAAGGGAGCTTTCAAGACAAAGTTAAGATCAAGCAAATTTCTTTTGGCGTTTCAGTCGAACATCCTCCTACAAAACACAAGCCCAAACAGCCGTGAGGCGTTTATTCGAGTAAAAATGGTTTGCCATTTTTTGTGTGTTAGTAGAGGAAATTTGAGGGCCACTTTATTTTGGTAAGTCCACTAAGAATTCAGGGGCATTGGCCCAAGTGGCGACCAAGCACTGAAGTTAATTTTTAGCCCTCCTTCTGGTGTTCCAGGAGCATTTTGTATGAGAGCAAAGGCATTTAAGACCGATTCTGCTCAACATGAGAGCTTTAAGTGCAAAAATTATTTACTAAAAAACTACTCATAGCACAGTAACATTTTGAATACTATTTGAAACACCTCACTAATTTGCTTCTCCAAGTGACCCTGTGATTAAATGCTCAAGCATTCTCGATAAAATTAATGTCAAATCTTGTAAAAATATGCTGGAAACAGGCGCCATTTTGTTTTTCCCCCGCGAGGGTCAGACTGGGAGCTGAACTATTGATAATTTCTTCATTTTTTATTCAAAATGTTACCATGCTCTGAGTATTTTTTGGTAACTTCATTCTTGCATTTATTGCTTGAACGTTCGGTGGAAATCGTCTTAATCATAATTTTAGCACAGACTTGACAAAACATGGTAATCCCCATGGTCCAATTTGACAGGATTTCAATGATTCAACCATCATGCAAAAAATATAATAGCCTTATGACAAACTCTACTGCATTTGTTGGACATAATGCCAAAGCAACCATGGAGTTACCATGGTTCTTTGTTCAAGGGCAAACCGACAAAAACTGGGTGGTGCGTGGGATCTGTTCCTTCTCCATTTGAAGAACACGTCCAATTCATGGCCACCGCCAAAGCATATTAACTTTAAAATACTTGAGAAGAGGAGGTAGGTAATGAAAAACAGAATCTTTTTTGTCTTTAACTTTTGAAAAACAAAATGGGTTGGTCGGGTGATGGGAAGCAAAACATTTTATGTGGATGGCCGTAAATAAATAAATACTTATATTCTATAAATGAAACTGAGTGACACACAAAATGAATGCTATAAAAAGCTAAAAGTACAATATATGTATAAACCCAAACTAAATGAAAAACCCCTGATAATCCAGAAAGGTGCTCCAAAACAAATTGTGTAACTACATGAGCATTTTAATAGTAGAGTTCTTCCAATTTTATTCTGATAAATAAACAAGGCCCAAACTCTAGAATATCGTTTATTAGCTTTAATAAAATGCGAGATCTCGAATAATCAGATGTTGAAAAGGATGTAACCACTGTCAATACCTTACATCGTCATCACCTCGTCATCACCATTAAAAGCAGATTACAATTACACGAAAGTTAAGTAAGCATTCTTACCTTTAGTTCGACAAATCTCCAAGAGGTTGACCACGTTCTCGTGCTTCAGCAACTGAAGGATCTTAATCTCTCTAAGGGCGGTGATCGGGAACTGAACAAATGGTGCAAAAAACACCAAAAGTTCAGTGACTACAGCACAAACACGGAACACTACGAAATTAACAAAAAGCAAAGCATGTATTTACAAGAACATTAAATACCCCTTCTTTCTCGTTGTCCATGAGGACCTTCTTGAGGGCAACGATTTCTTTGAGATTCTTTCGGTTGCGTGCCTTGAACACCTCGCTGCAAAACAATTCTTACAATCAATGCCGTTGAACGTAACGACAACCTAAGTCGAACTATCAAAATGGCGGACTGAAACAGTCAACAAACCCGAAGGTTCCTTGGCCAATTTTAACCAGCCTTTCGTATTTGTTGACATCATGGCAGAAAGGGTAGTCCAAGAGGTCTTTACTCATTCCAATTACGCAATGACGAGTGGTAAAAATTGTGTTTTGGCAAAGAAAAGACAATCGCGTTTGAAACCACGTTGTCTTCCTTACGCCGGTAAAATTGAAGGTCACAGGAAGCTAGTTTCCCGGATGAGAAGAAGCGCAAAAAATCCTTCCCAGAATTCAAAGCACTCACCTTCAAAATGGCGACTAGTGACGTCATTAAAATGCGAACGATTTGCATTACTCGGGAAACGCGTGGAAAATTTCAAGTAAAATCTTCTTCCTGGAACATTAAAAGTGTTTTTCTTTGGGTCATCTTCTTATCACTTGAAGATCAAACGGCCCAATGACGCTCTACGTTACGAAACGAGCATCTCCGAACGCAATTTTCCCATTTGAATCACGGCCCGAGACAAATGTTAACCGTCGCCAAATGCTATCATTTGGTCTGTCATATTCGACCCGAACACGTATTTTAAGCCGACTAAAGGTGGGAAACATTGAAGTACCGACAAATGCACTAGTTCCATTTATGCTTCTCTCCTTTAAACAACGCCTCGGCTTTCTCTTAACTAAAAACTTGATGCGAAATGGTGTTTATATATTAACCGAGGGCGCAAGCGTTTCTGGGATTTCAACAAACCATTGCATTCTGGGATAGTTATATCACTTGGCCTTTCCTTCGCGTATACGACTTCAACCACTACACGGGCAGGGGGTTTCTCAAGAAACACAATGTGGGAGCTAACTCTCACTGTATTAGGTATTTTTGGCCTTGTTTTTGGACTCACTGGCCTGTACAGGAGGTCGAAAAAATTTCGGTTCCACGTCAAATATTTTTCGTTCAATTGTATGATGATTTTTTGCGCAATGTATGCCCTGGTCATAGGATTGTTTCATCCTTTTGATGTGGAGAACTTTCATCGTGCGAAAGACTTTGTATACAACAACCTTGTCAGATTTTACTCAGTACGCGCTGTTGTTGAAGGACTTGATACATTTGACACGATGAAAGGAAAAAACTTCATTATCGTGGCGAATCACCAAAGTTCGTTGGACATGTTTCCTTTACTAAAGGCTACACCGCATAGGACCACTTTCTTGGCCAAAAAAGAGCTATTATTCGCGCCGTTATTTGGCGTTGCGGCTTGGCTTTATGGCGTTGTGTTTATCAATAGAGCACATTCCAAGAGTGCCAGGGGTGTTATGGACCAGACCGCTAAGAGGATCTCTGAGAAAAAGGTACGTACAGTTGACGGAATGATCTTTGTACCGTACATGTGTGGCATGTTTCGCAACAAAATGTGCAACCAAGAAGTGTGGGTGGGGGGGGGGGGGGACGGTCGAGTGCACACATTGGATGTATTTGTGCCTTAGCCAAAGCTGCCTTCAAGCCTTGTGGTGATTCCTTTGAAGCATACAAAATTCCACTAATGATCACTAATGTGACACATGATCAAGTTGTTTTGACTCCGACGTAACTGAGTGATCACATCGAGGAGGCCACATTAGTTCCCATTCAGGCATGGATTAGGCTTGATTGCCAGCTGCTGTTTGGGGAAATGAGCCCACGCTGGGAGGAGGTCCCAGAACAGAGAGAGCGGCAATAATCAAGTCAGGAGTGGATTTGATCTGGACTCGATTACCAGCTGCTGTTTTGGGAAATGAGCCTGTGCTCCTCCCCCAAATCAGAGAGAATGACAGAAATTGAGCCTAGGTGTGGATCCAGACTGATTTCCACTGTTTTACGGAAATCGGTCACATTTAGATGAAATTTTTGGAATTTTGTTTGGAATGAAAGTAAATTTCCAAGGTTTAATCTGGAAAATGTGATACTTTCTCAAAAAATAAATGTTTTGTGATTTCCAGGTACAGTCACACACTGCATGTGCAATGTTAGCGGCACTGCATGTGTGTCAGCTTTAAAACTACTAGGTCACAAATTATGCGATTAATGGGACTTGCGTTGTTCCATATCCATTGTTGCACTGAGATTGACATTAATCAGGCCCGGCCAGGGGTTTTGGGTATACGGTGTCTTGGGTGTTTTATACCAAGGTATTCAGTATTTTTTGCCAAAATATTCAGGTATAGGGTATTCTGTATTACAGTATTTTAGGTATTTGTTATCAACATTTCTGCATTTTTAAGGTATATTGGTATCCCAGGGGAAAGAAATGAGGTATATTGGTATTCCACTACTTTTCCTGGCCGGCCTGATTAATGAGATAATCTGCCGATTTCCAAGGCTTAACCCGAAGAGAATGTAACTGGCCAAATTTCTGTTCAAGTGACTCAGAAACCCAGGAAATCGTACTTTAGGGAGTTAAAATCTAAAAATTGTTCTGTGGTGGCACGCCCTTATATCCCTCTCAATGCTTGTACCTTGCCACTCCTCTTGTAGGAAAACAGTCATGATTTTTCTTGGACCCGTGCCTGCCATCCCCCTCATTTGTGACATTAACATGTTTAAAAGAAAATTGGCAAAAACCCCATACTGAGGACAAATGAGATGTTCAAATGCCCCATGGTACAGTTAAGATTTTTATGCTGTTGAAAGTTGATTGAAGGCATACTGTTCAAGGCACAGGTAGTGCTATTTCTCTGTGACTCACAGTCACAGTTTTTCTTCTTTCTTGAGAGGACTTATTTGGGACAATTCACCATAAGCTATAGTTTTTAAGTATAATTTATTAGAAGCAAAGGCTTTTAATAATGTTAATCTATATTGTGTTTTTAACTTTCCTTTGTAAGTTTTGATATGTATTTTATATATTGAATAACAACATAATTATTCAGTGCTTTCAATAAGCACCGACAACTGATGAAAGCCTCACTCTGCAAATCTGCTCAAAGAAGTCAGCTACTATTTTTCCCTAAATTGAAGTAATTAAAGAAAGATTTCTTTGCAACCTTGTTCATACAGTTGGCAACTCTACTAAAATCAGCTACCTCATCAAACTATATTGAAACCCCTGATTATTTTATGTTTTAAGTGAAATTATTAAAATCAAAAGGCTATCAAATATCCCTTTGGTGAACAAAACAGGACATGAGAAAATGTCACACTAGTGTCTGGAAGAATTGGCACTTCTGGGGTTAACTGATGCATTGAAATAGTGGAATGAAAGGGTATAATTCCTTGAATTATCAATTTGGTGTTGTCTTCTTCATTTCAGATTAATGTTTGGATTTTTCCTGAGGGAACTAGAAGCCAGTCTGGCACTCTTCTTCCTTTCAAGAAAGGAGCATTTCACTTAGCTCAACAAACACAGGTAGGATTACTTACTTACTTAGGCCTCTTTACGCCATGTGGCGCATAAGGCCCCACAGGTAGGATTATTGAGATAAATTTACTTGAATTTATTAAGTTGATTGAAGCAAGCAAAAAGAGTGATATCTTAGACTATGAGAGTACTGTATATATAGGATCAAGTTTTTACAACACTGCGTGATGGCAGAGTTCATACCGCTCCTGGTAGTACTGAAAATGCTTTGAATTTTGTTGTGGCATTTTCTAGGATGGGAAAAATAAAAATTTATTCAATGTGTCACAGGTCTTGATAAGTTCTGGATGTTGATCACTTAATAAACACATCAGGTAGTCCATTTTACTGAGTGTGTGAGTGTTGGATTATTTATTTTGCAAATGAAATAATTGCTCTTTCATATGCTAAAACCTACGATAGAAGACACATTTGTTGGGCAGATTTTGTCTCCCAACCCTTGCAACGTTATTGTATGCTGGCAGAATTGTGATAAACAACAGTGAGGGGCTGTCGGGTCCAAGTATGAGAAGGAAATTTCAGCCTTTGTTTTAAGTGTCCCAGCTAGTTGTGTCCACCGTTGTAGATCTGGTTTCCATAGAGTGGGCCTTAGTGACTAGTCTTTTTTGTTAAGGAGTCTTTTCTGTTGCAAGGTTACTTCCTCCTAGCATTTGCTTAGTCAGAATACTGAGTCCCCAAATGGGACCATCATCATGTGGTAGTCTATCTCTGACCTAGCAGGCAACCCAAAGACATTTATTTGACATTGATATTAAATGCTGCTGAAAGGCATCCATTGTCAAGCAGTTTGACATGTCCACGATTTCCAGGGCTAAAAGTTAACTTCAGCGCTTGGTCGCCACTCGGGCCAGTATCCCTGAATTCTTAGTGGTCCAGGCCAAAATAAATTAGCCCTCAAATTTCCTCTACTAACACAAAAAAAAATTTAAACCATTTTTACTCGAATTAACACCTCACGACTGTTTGAGCCCTTGTTTTTTAATAGGGTGTTTGACTGAAACGCCAAAAGAAATTTGCTTGATCTTAACTTTGTCTTGAAAGCTCACATTTGCCAATGTACTGTCGAGAAATTGGTAAAATTGTTATAATAATAGAAACTCTGTTTGGTCCGTGTTGGGGATCATTCGTCTCGTTCTTGTTTGCCCTTTTCTTCACCTGTAGGTTCTGACTTGGTCCTTAAACTCCCAAAGAAAAACTGGACCATTATTTTCCAAATACGGACAAAACGATCTTGTCAACATCTATAAACTTCAGTATCACAATTCTCTGTTTCTTTCGATTGCTTTTGAATTCAGGTGAAAATTAAGTCTATTATATCGAGCAGTATTGAGTGATTTTGCCGATATTCATGTTTGAGAACGTACCGCATTGAACTCTGGGTATGTCTGGATTCTCGTGTCAGCAAAATCAAAATATCGGAGGGATCTAAAAACTCGATCACGAACGACTTTGAATTTTACGCTTTAGAACCCAAATTTTACTACAATTGATGAACTTAGAGTCGAGGAAAGAAAGGAAAGAAAAGAAAGGTACTCCAATGAAAGAACATTTTTATTTTATTATTATTGCTACTCTTTTCGTACCTCTCAAATGGTAGTCGCCCTTCGGGCGATCAAACCTCAACTTTTAGTGGCCCTGGACACTTTTTAATCGCCATGGGCGACCGTGCGACTGCCAAGTTTTAACCCTGGATTTCTATGTTAATGTAGCCACATTAAAACTTTATATCTGTTTTTGTGTACAGTTCTTTGACTTTTCTTCTTGTCTCTTTATAGCTGCCGATTGTGCCAATTGTAATCTATGATTACAGTTCAATTTTTAACAAGAAGAGCAAGACATTTGATTCTGGTAAGCGTTGCCCTTTAAGTTACCGAGCAATTTAATTAAAGTGAAGTCTTGTTAATACATGGTTAAAAGAAAAACTTCATGTAATGATTATATAAAGTTATTATTCTCCTGGACTGCAATTCTTTGGTAGGTAGCATTGATCAGGGCTTTTTGTTAAAGGATACATTAGTAGGGCTCCAACTGACCTAGACCAAGAGCAATTGACCTTCTAATTCTTCAAACAAGATTACTTGTAGCTGGGATTATGGAAGATTAAAACTCATAAAAGGACCCCTCAAGGAACACTCAAGCTATGCATTAAGCACAGATTCAGAATGTCTCCTGGCATCACCTAGGATGAGGACAATGAGAACAAAAGTGGTCCTGCCCAGTGGAATAAGCTGCCATCATTTAAAAGAGCAGAGACCAACTTTAATGAATACAGTTAAACCTTCCTGTTCAACCCCCTTTCGTCAGCAACCACGTTTCCAAAATACCAAAATATTCCCGGTGAAATCGCTATAGTCGGAACCTCTCGTAGGCAACCACCTCTCATGACCGACCTGGGCCACTTTTTGGGCTGACAGTCTGAATTTTTCTATTGATTGTTACCTCCAGTTTAAGCGTGTAGAGTGGCGCTGTATGTACTTGTTACACCTGGTATCTAATAAAATTTGTGAATACATAAAAAAGATATTACACTTCATTTTGGGCTATTTGTCACACTGTGTCTGGATTATGGAAAGCAAACCTTTGAAACTAGCTAAACTAAGAAATCAAAACTTTGATCCCATGATCTGACTTCTTGTAAGCAACCACCTAAGTTTGATGTTTTGGGTGGTTGCTTATGAGAATTTCAACAACAAAAAAACTTTGGTGTTATCTTTTTAGAAAAGCTCTTGCTTATTATGAATATTTAGTAGAGTGATTTTATTAGGTTTGTTTTGGATTTTGGGGTTATATTTTTATATTTCATTGTTATTAGTTCTAGCTTAGTTTTTAGCTTTTTTGGATAATGTTTAGATTTAGGCTAGATTACAGTGTATATAACTGGGTTTTGGGTTGTACAGGTCATATGATAATTTACTTTTATTTGCTGTCAGGTGTCATTAAAGGTAAAGTTTTGGCTCCCCTATCAACTGAGGGTACCACAGCAGATGATGTTCCTGAACTAGCAGAAAATGTGCGGCAAGTGATGCTCAAAGTCTTCCATGAACAGGACCACTTAGATAAGGAGAGGAATGATGCATCTCCAAGTAATGACAAAAAGATGATGTAATGCTGCAAACATAGCAAGCTTTTTAACTGATATTCAATTATCACAGCTTCGAAATTATTTATGGTATATGAAAGAAGATAATTTTGCCAAATACTTGCCTGATACATGTGTACATGTAGCATACAGAATTAAGTACTCAGCAAATTGACAATCTTAAAAGTATTTTAAGTTACTTAGACTGATCCATATTTTGTAGGAAAAATGTTTAATAAATAAATAATCAAATGGTTTATCTTTATCCTCAAATTCTTAGAACTTACTGATCCAAAAACTTGTTATCTTGTGGTAGTGTAAAGTACCGGTAGTTGTACTGGCAGGAAGAAGGAAATTCGTTGCTCCTGTGGATTTGATACTGTCTTATCAACTTTACTTTTTTGGTTTAACGTGAATGAAAATATTATTCATCAGTGTATTCCAAATTGCCACAGAATTCCACAACTTTGTGAGATAATTGAATAGACTCTTGCAACCTAAATATTTACCAAAAAAAGCTGGAATTGCAAGCAAAAGACTAGGAGTGTTGCTTCCTTTAATTTTCCTGTAATTTCTAAAATAACACAGTTTGATTTGGAATCTTTCAGTGAGTATTTGAGTCCCAGAATTTTTTGCGATTGAAGTTTGTTCCATGAATTTACAAGCTGTCATTACCTTAACAGAAGTATTACGCTAGATCGTCTTTGTATGCAAAGTGGCATTTTTATCTGGCACAAGGCTCAATGGAAAGGAAAGGTTCAAGGCAACATTTCACCAAAGACAACAACTATTTGGCCTTCCCAAAACGTATTCAACCAAAATGAATTAAGCGGGGTTATTTAAGATAATGCTTAGTAAATTACTGTAAAGTCCAAGGTAGCCCCTCTTCAATGTACATTGTGGGATTCTACTGTGTGACCACAAGATTCCAAATGTATATTTTGAGTGATTACTTATCAAAGCAAGTTGTATATTTAGAAGGAATTGTTTATCATTGAAGATTTAAGTGACTTAAAGGCTGGTTAAAACATGAAGCCTCTCAACTAAAGTTCTCTTCTCATTTCACAAGCCCCTTGAAATTTGTTTATAATCTCCGAGTGTAAATTACTTTAAATATATTTTTTGTCTTTTTAATTTGGTGTGCTTATTTTGAGCAACATATTTGAAGAATGAGTGGCATTGTGTATGCCTTATATTGAGTTTAAAAATGTGAAATGAGCTCTAGAGAAACTGAGGCATCACAGGCACTGATGCTATATGTATAGGGTTATGATAATCAAAGCCATCTTTTCTTTGCCATAAATCAAAAAGAAATGTTATTGGAATTCGATTTCTAACTGCTTATTTAAATTCATTTCATTTTCTCTCATTTCTTTTATAAATAATTTATTAACGAATTTGATGTTATTTATGGATAAGAAATTTATCAAGAACTTTTGAAATAAAAAAGGACGTTGGTTGATTTTCAAGAAAAACCTGTGTGTACAAGATAAAGATCTTTATTAGTAATTATTGTAGATCGAAAAGTAATGTGTAAATGTTCCACCTTATGCTCTGAGGACCTCTGTGGAGAAAAGGAGGAGAGGTGTCAACTTATCATGTCCTTTCTTGCAAACAAGCTCCACAGTTGTTGCTCTAATTGTGCTCCTCCCTGATGGTACGCTATCCTGCCCCTCTTCAAAAGTGTTTGCTATAACAAACGTACAGTGATATGTATTGAAATAAGTTAAACTTAAGATCAGGCCAACTTTTAGCAGCACTCTTGTGCAAAACAAAAATAGTGCTTGGTCGCAGGTTATTGATGAAACAGTAAATGAACAAGTTTAAAGTCGTTGTTAGATTTGTGAGAACTAACATTGCCAGATGAGTTGATGAAAGTTATCTGAAGTGACAAAAGTGTAATAGTAGTTGTTGTGTTAATAACTGTGTAGCTTCTTTCAGACACCCAGGTTATGAACAAAAGGAAAAAAGGCAATTAAAGAAAAAGCTTCTATTCTTGACGATCCTTGTCTTTAGGAAGGTGATCACCAATAGTAGTTACTACAATGGTTCATTTATCACAATAACCCATAAAACATTACCACACTCGCTTTTCGTTTCTTCCCCGTCATGACCTTTCATTTCTAACATATTCTGAGCGCTAACAGGAGGCGGAATTCAAAGTGCCACTACGTACATCTCAGCGGGAAAGCTCTGTACTGCTGACGTAGCCGAACCAGGAGTGAGCAGTGTCTCTGATTGGCTAAAAAAAACTGAAACAATGGGGACCAATCAGAAGCACTATTCAGATTTGGGTAGCGCTACGTCTTCAGTGGGTATGGAATTTGTGTGGTCGTTCATCAGACCTTGTTCCGTGGGAGAAACATAGTGCCACCGATTTACTCTCTAATATTGCTGATGACAACGCTTTTCACCTTAATTTCCTGTTAATTTTAGGCGGACCAATGGCTATCATGATGTTACGTCCTACAAGTATGTGATGTCCTACAAGTCACGTAGTATAATCTTTTACTAAACATGGCATGGGGTCAGAAGTGTGAATCAATTTGGTCCAGTGAGCAAGGAGTAACCTCACCAAAGACTGTCTCCAAGCTTCCAAGACTGCGAGTTCCTTAAGGACGGTGCCTCCTAATACAGATGTATTTTTGCAAAGGTTATGACTATGGGGAAAAAGTAGTTCTCAGCGAGAGTTATTGGAATCCAAAAAGAAAAATGTGGGTAACCACGCACTTTCCAGAGATAATTAAGCAACCATTATTCTAAAAAAGCGTTGAAATACAAAGAATGTATGGCTAATTCTAAAAACGCGTTAAAATACAAAGAATGTATGGCTAATTCTAAAAACGCGTTAAAACTGACAAAGAATGTATGGCAATTTCTTTCCAAGTTTAAGCGCAGTGGTTACCCCCAATTTTCTTTTTGGATTCTGAAGAAAGAAACCCGAATATCCCGAGATGCACAGAACGTACGCGCAGTAACAAAAGGAGGCACCCTCCTTAAGAAGCTTTCAGGTGGATTAGTTTTCTGTGGAAAATGTCATTCATTGGGTCCTTTTGCTTCCGCCAGTTTTCTTCACGTTAACGAATCATCAGCTCACTGGCTCTTTTTGTGGCAAACAGGTTGCAGTAGGTTGATCGGGAACAGCTTGGTTCTCACGTGTCGCGTTGAGACCAAGTAATGACAGCAAAAACAGTTCAAACAAAAGCTGTAAAATTCGGATTTTGAAAACAACCAGACATCACTCTGCGTAGGAATCGAATAGCCTCAGAAGTCAACCAAGTAGAGCAAATATCCACGGTATATTCTAATCCGATGTGTCCTCTTTCTCATTAGCGTACTGTTGCTCTCTTTTTCTTTTCCGCACTCCTTAAACAGGTAGTTCTTTGCTCTCAGTTGTTTCCACTTGAAGGGATGCGGTTTGTTGGTTCCTCATCTTCTTTGTCGCTTACCCCTTCCAGTAGAACGTGAACCTTTGCCAAGAGCTCGAGGTCTTTCAGCGGTTTTACTTTTAACAAGTCTTTGGCAAAAATCACAGAATCTAACTTATAAAACTTCAAATCCTCGTCAGAACCACCACTCTGTTTCTCTATGAATCCAAGTGATTCCCTGAACATCGCCAGCCAATTCGCAACAGCACCCTTCTGGGTTTGTGACATAATGTTGTCGATCGATTTTAACAGCTGTACCAGAAGACCGATGCAATGCCATGAAAGGTCCTGCTCTGTACAGGGAATGTTTGGAATTCTATCAACAACGGATTTCACTGTGTTTTGAAGAACGTCTGTGAACTGATGACTTCCTGGATAGTGCTGAAGAATCAGTGAACAAAACACAACCAGGCTTGATGTTATCACGTTGAAACTGAGCACAGTCAACTGGGATTCTAAAACGATTCTGTTCCAAGGGTTACTTGCAAAGGGGCTTGCATCAGGAACGTAGCTGAGGAAGCTCCCTAGACACTTAATTGCACACTGTCGCACAGTCTCGCTGTCATGAACCAATGAGTTCTGAAGGTAAACGAGCAAGACTTGGCGATCCACCTCAGATAGCTCAAGGAGGTCCTCCTTCCCTTGGTTCCTACCTACCAGCACCACCAGAGGCTTGCCTGATCTCCCGACTGAAGTCCTGAAAAAGGCATCCCAGAAAACTAGACTTGAAATGCCTAAAATGTTTCTCCTTTCGTTAGCCAGGTCGACCATACATCTCTTGCTAACCTTGAATGGTCCATGGCCATCTTTGTGAACTTGTGGCTGGGAGATTGCAAGAGACGAGATCAGCACCAAGACACTAGCCAGTAAATCAGAATCATCCTTGGAAATGTTACGCTGTACAGGATCGTTTACAAGCTTAGAATCCAAAATCTCTTGGATAAATTCACAGAACGTCTTATTAGATAGTAGAACTGCGGCTACTCGTTGATTGTCTCTATCCAAGTCCCAAGCTATAGTGACATTCAGGTAATTGATGGCAGCTACGGTGAAGCTTTGACAACCTTTGGTAGACGTCAACAAGTTTATGACATGGTACAGAAGCTTGATGTCAAATGCCAGAAACTTCATTTGAACTGCAGTCATGATTTTCAGCATTGCAGTAATTGTATGTTCTTGAAGAGGGCTTGTCTTATGGCCCAGAAATAGTTTGTGAAAAATATTTGTGATCTGGGTGCCTAGTGAATTTAATCGGGGTATTTTCATTGTTACAGAAGATTCTGCATCTGAATCTGATACCCCAGTTATCAACGCTTCCATAACTGTCACTACGTGATTGACAATGGCTTCTTCATCGAAATCCACGAGCGACAAAAATGCTCGAATGCTTTGCAAGTTACTTGTCAGAAGTTGATGGAGCGCTTTTTCACTGGTAGTGTCCCGTGTCTCTTCCGTTTCCATGAAGCAGATCAAAACTTGTCGTCCGAAGGTGTGGGCCAAGCATTCGCATGAAAAAATCCAGGACACAAACAAAACATCATGGACATAAATGGCTTCAAACTCCTCTGTTTTGAAATTCATCAAACTTTTCTCCAGAATCTCCTGAGAAACGTTTATGCTTTCTATGGCCTTTGCTGGCAGTGGTTGTGATCTCAGCCTGTTGCAAGATGTGATCCAGAGAAACATGAAATGCCGTAATGAAACACGAGGCAGAATGCTAACATCTGGATGCAAGACGAGGTACTTGTGCAGAGCCATCGCGAGCTCTTGAACTGGCACAATGTCATCACCGTAGACAATGGAAACGTAAAGTAGCTCAATGCATAGGCACTGTGTGCTGAAGAGTGACTCATCAATAATCTCATGAGTATCCTGTCTTCCAGAGCTCTGGGCCAGCAAGTTTAGACATGCGGATGCAGAATGAATGCAGCCAATGTTTCCTGTCTTCAAACGTTCTCCGAGTTGGGTCTTCTCAGTCGCATTTCCAAGTGCGAAACAAAGCTCTGGTAAGAACTTCGCTATCGCCTCTGTAAGATCTCTACCGTCTGCATCTCTACAGAACTTCTCTTTTATCTCTAGCGACATTCGCACAAAAGAACCTGATGCGAGCTTTCGGGCAAAAATCTCTCTGCAGGTACTCTCCTCTGAAACCGAAAGATAAAGAATCTCGAAGAAGTTTGTAAAAACTGCCGGATTCTCCACTGATTCATAGTTCAACATAACGGCTGGAACACATACCTGGTCAATGGCTTTCCATAAAGACTCCAGAAACAAGTTGAGGGCATCATTCTCCGTTGATATGGAGTCATCGTTCCTTGTTAGCAGAGCGGAATAAGAGGGTTCCCTAGCTTGGTATTCTTTAATAAATTGGAAGGACTTCATGATAACCCGCAAAAGACAGCACAGAAATGTCTCAAGTGAACCTAGGCAACCAGTAGAGAAAAACTTCAGCATGAGTGAAATAAAACAAAGCCTTGCATTGATCGAAACCTTGAAATTCCAGGTGCTCGCTTTGACATTTATATTAACAATGTACACTAGATTTTTAGTTGCTTAATGGAACACCTGGTGTGGGGTGTGTCTTTGAAGTTGCCAAAACTTTTAAAGGCCAAAGAGTAGCGGGTAGTAAGAATATGTACCTTATGGCAATGTCAGATGCACACTGTGACACTATGGCTTAGTGTAATATTAGCACTTAAGTCATGTTAACAAATTGACTGAACGAGGAAGAGAGGAGTAAGAAATAAGAGACTATATAAACTGGTAAAAAAGAATTTAAAAAGTTGACACTGGCTAAAAATATGGTTGTGGACGTTTCGGCCACTACTGTTGCCTTCCTCAGCAAAGATAATATATAGATTTAGCCAAGCCTAAAAGCGGAACTCCATATCTACCGGTTACCATCGGCCGCCTATAAATTCTTCAGAATTAATCTTGTTTACTGTTATTAACTTAGGTACTTGACCTCGTTAATTACTGTATAGTTTTATTAAAGCGTATCATTTTAGTATAAACTTAGAGTTATAATTCTGTTTCGCGATTCAAGCAAATCTAGTTTATCTATTTGTGCTTTCACTTTAAGTTCGCTAGGCAAATTCATTTAATCGTTTATCGGCATTTTTCGTTTGTTTTGATTGCTGTTATTTTATTTGTCGCTTTGTATTTTGTAATTGGAGACGCGTGTTCGCTTCGAAACTACTAGAAATTCTCTTTTGGTTTTGTTTACAGATTATTGCACAGTGTTGCACACATTTGACACATTTTGTCGTAAATTCAATCTGTTTGTTGTGAATAACTTTGATTCTGTTTTACAACTGTCGATTGGAAAGCTATGTTCTTCTAATTCTGTTTGGCAAACGGATACGCTTCATTCGTTTTAAAATACAAAGGTCATGCTTTAGGTCAGAATTACTTGTTCGCAAATTAGTACTTTTCTGCTCGACTTATAAGCTTGATTTTGCTCTAACCTTACATCCTTGAATGTAGAATCCTGTTTTTCATCATGTTATGGCCGCTGGATACCATTTTACTGTAAAATTATCCACTGTTTTCAAGAGTTATTTTACCGCTACGCGAGTCGCTTGTGCAACACGCGCCAAAAGACTCACGCGATTCCTCGCACGCCATTGGCTAGAAGCTGCGCAAAAATTGCTACATGTAAGAATGTCATGAAATGCGACGTACGTACGGACGCGCCCGCGAGTCATTCCGCTTGCCAATGACCATAAAAAATTGCCAGCATGCCTCTTAGGACGCCTCTTAGTATGGGTATGGGGCTCCACTCTTGCGGCCTTCGGCCGCAAAGGAGTTCCGCTAAAAATGCAAGTGTCTAACGGCGTCCTACTTAGAATATGTAACCGACGTGTGATAAAAGAATCACACCTCGAAGGAATCTGAGTGCAGCAATAGTCTCTAGAGTATTCTTAATGACTCTAAAAATTCTTAATGTTATTGTATACGTTTGGTAGCGCTATGTGTTCGTTTATAGTGTTCCTATTTCGCACGGAATGCCAAGCTTCAAGAATTAGTCTTTGTCGCCACGCCAATGACCTGTCGACAATTTCAACGCTCTCCAAATCTATTTGATGACCTTGGATAAAAACTCTTTGTTGGCCAAACACCATATGCTTAACGGTCATCAAATAGATTTGGAGAGCGTTGAAATTGTCGACAGGTCATTGGCGTGGCGACAAAGACTAATTCTTGAAGCTTGGCATTCCGTGCGAAATAGGAACATTATAAACGAACACATAGCGCTACCAAACGTATACAATAACATTAAGAATTTTTAGAGTCATTAAGAATACTCTAGAGACTATTGTTGCACTCAGAAAGTTCCCTCGAGGTGTGATGTTTTTTTTTATCACACGTCGGTTACATATTCTAAGTAGGACGCCGTTAGACATTTGCATTTTTATCTTTGCTGAGGAAGGCAACAATAGTGGCCGACACATCCATAACAATATTTTTAGCCAGTGTCAACTTTTTTAATTCTTTTTTACCAGTTTTTAACATGCCTGGCTACACACCGAACATTTTTAAGAGACTATATAGATGTGTGGTTAATTTTCAAGTTGAAACTTAGAAGCTTGTTGTTAATATAGGAACTTCATGGATCCATGCCAGGTTAAGACTAAGATTAAGACTAAATTAATTTAGTTGTGAGCTATATTCTGGAGTTAATATTTGTTTCAAGGACACTAAGTTTCGCGGACAACTATCAACCGGTAGACCCTCTACAGAGCTTTTTTGTTTAAGTATTTCACAATTATTCACCGAAGTGGAGATGAATAGGGCATACTGAGTGGCCACTAACAGCACGCGAAGAACACTATCCACTGGTTTGGCATCTACTAATGTATACTATCCTATCAGTGGTTTACTTTGGTACTTTTATGTGGCTTTTGCGATCGTGAAATCTAGATCCACATCTCCATACACATTGCCTCAGCAAAAACTAGCATATAATTCTTGGAAGCTTCCCTTCTGGAACTAATATTTGTTTCAAGGACATTACGTTTCCGGGAACAACTATCAAACGACAGACCCTCAATAAAACACTCTGGTGTTTAAATAGTGCATTCTGTCCTGACTGCCGTTTCAGTGGTTTACTTCAGTACTCAGTTTTATGTACCTTTCGCGAACTTAAAATCTAGATCTACACCTCCATACACATTCTCAGAAAAAACTAGCTTGGAAGCTTTGCTTCTGGAGCTAATATTTGTTTCAAGGACCATACGTTTTGTGGACAACTATCAAACCGATAGACCTAGATTGAACACTATGCTGTTGAGTTAAGGCAACCGACAAGCGGGAAGGATGGCCAGTGAATCCCCACACATCTGGCATTGCAATTTTGATTAGTCATAACTACGACCAAACAGATGTCCTTGGCTGTTAGTCCGCTGGGATAATTTGGCTGCGTGTGTTTTGGTCAAACCCACGGAGATTGTTCAGTGTGTCCATTGAAATGTTTGTGAATTAAATTTAATTTTAAGTTGAATTGTAGATGCAGTGTGACTTACCTTTCGAAACATTTCTAAAATTCATCCTTGGCTTAGAAAATCTCTGCAACTGAGAGATCACAGCTGATACAATTGGAATGATGACCTCAAACTCCATGGTTGGTGGGTGGTGACAAATTCTAAGGAAATGTTCCACAGCACAAGCAGCCTGAGTGAGGACTCTGTGGTCTGCAGACTTCAAACTCTCGAGCAGAACATTGGCACACTGCTTGCAGAGCTCTTCACTTGGAAAAAGCTGCACGCTAGCAGGTTGCATTTTTAAAATGAGTGATAACACGCGAATGCCTTGCCTGATAATCTCAGGATTCTTCAGCTTAATGGCTTTTGACACGCCAACGGTGACTGACTCGATGCCATAAACGGAGTATCCTTCGCTGTAGAATATTTGAGTTCTCACTATGTGATCCAGGCTACAAAACACTGAGCCAAGAACTATTCCATTTGAAGATTCCAAATCTTCTAGAAGCAACTCGGCAATACCTGAGGTCAGGATCGCTTTTGTGAAAGCGTTGTCTGAAGGATCGATTCTTAATATCTGAGTGACGCACTGTATAGCTCCGATTTGGATTGCCTCATTTTGCGACAACATGAACTTCTTCAAACTTTCCAACATGGCACAGCTGCCCTTCTTTGAGGGTTTCAAAACAGTGTTAAGTACATCTGGCTGCACTGAAAGCAGCTTTAAAACTCCAAGAGCGTTAGTGTGAACATCACTGCTAATACCGCTGGTAGCGACAGCACAAGTTTGTTTACATACCTTCTCCTTCATTTGAAAATTCAACGCATTTAGCGCGTCCTCGTTCGAGCAAATTTGCAGTAGAACAAAGAGAAAAGCAGCCTTTATATTGTCTTCAGGATGCATAATGTTGGACAGCAAATATTCCAAAAAACGCCCTGAATCCTTGGCGATTACAACAGACAGAGCAGGAATCGATTTTAAAAGTCTTCCCAAGGCCAGACCAAACGGGTAGGATTTCTTCAAATTGTTTAGCTGCAATATTTGAGTTTGCAGTTTTTCCACGATTTCTACCACAAGATTTTCCGACCGTAGCTTTACAGTTATGATGTCCAGAGCTTCAACTGCTGTATTCATCAACAGTTCGTTCTCCGCGGACAACAGATCCATGATTATGCAGCACAAGTGAGAAGTAATCCTCGCATTTTGAGAGAGAAGCTCCAGGAGAATTTGACTGTTCGACAGCAGAAAAACAACTTCTCGAAGAACCTTGCGTTTTCGAAGATGAAGAACGTCTGGGCTCTCTAAAAGCTCTACCAAGCACGCCACACAAACTAACGAAATGTTTGTTCCTGTCATTCTCCACTGAGAATCGTGTTTTGAATGGTTTCTTGTGAAGAAACTCAATGAATTTTCTCCGGATTCCATGCTTTTCGAGGAGCACTTGCAGGATTTACAGCGAAGTAGAAGAGCCCGCAATCCTTCTGCGGTTATTGTTTGTGCTCAAGCGCAGTGACGACTGTTTTTGGAGGGAAATTTTCAAAATAACGGAATACAAAAGAACTTCGTCGTTTCACCTTGCACAGTTGAAAACTAGGGTTAATTGTTTGCTAATAACATGGCATCTGATGTGAATGAACATCTAGATACAGGTATGTGACAGTAACTCAAAAAATACAACTCCAGCTGACTCGCTATATAATGTTTCTGTCTTTGAAAAGCCATGCAAGTGTTGCTTCCTTTGTTTAGTAGTTTGTCGGGTATGTGGAAATATCTATAAGCTAAAGCTTACATTTATCAACTGCACAGTGCATTTCGGAACATTTCATTTCCAGGTCGATCGACTAGATAATACCAGTCTGATTCGTTCAACTGAATGATTGAGATCTTACCGGTCCATATTTTGATCATTTTCCGTTTGAGTTGTATTGGTGTCATATAATGCACCTATCAATTTAAAGCCGGCGGGGGGGGAGGCAGGGCATGGGGTGGGGATTTGATTGTTATTTTTGGCCCTGGGGTGGGTCTTTTGACTGATCTTGCCTTCCCGGGGGAGGGGATATTTGAATCTGTCTTCGCCCAAAGCTGGGATAGTGAACATCGACTTGAATGAAGAGACTGACACCGAAATTACTTTTCCCGCGTCACACATGCGCTATATGTCCTTGAAATCATAATGGATGTCCACGAGATCGAGAATCAGAGAAAGATGAGTGAATTTGACTGTTTTACCTCCATATTTTCTTTTAATTTAGAGTTTTTTTTGTTGATTTGCATGTTTTTAGACATTGCGGTATTGAAGTAAACGGGGATAAAGAGAAACGAAGTCGATTTTTTTGCCAATGTGAACGATCAGTGTACGGGCAATGCGCCGCCCAGGGTGGGGAAATTTTTGTGCATTTGACTGGAATAGCTTGCCCGTGGGCAGGGAATTTGACGGCAAATTTTTGAAAAATGTCAAATCCCCACCCCATGCCCTGCCTCCCCCCCCGCCGGCTTTAAATTGATAGGTGCATAAGCTTATACTGAGTTATAGTATTGAGCTTCCATGCCCAAGGTAAAAAGAATAATAATAATTAAAAAAGTGGAATAAACGTACGTGTAATTTTTGCACTGCCTTGATATAATAATTAAATTTTCTTCTAGGAAAAACTGCCGTGATACAATTCCAAGAGAATATTCCTCCTAATGATATGACAGGACCAGTGAAAAGACTCACAAAGGTGGGCTACTGAAATATTATTTTACCCCATATCCTTTCAATTTCCATCTTTTAAAGTTCTAAGTTTGAAAAGCAAATTGATTTAAGACAAATAAATTAGAGAAAAGCCATTTGAACACGGGTGTATTGATTTGTTTACACCTCCATTTATTGCAATAGATAAGAGCCAGCAATTCTTACCTTGCAAGCAGGCATTTCTTGTTTGCACTGTGAACCGGCAGGCAAATAAGAAAAACCTCTGCATAAAAAATGGGTGCTTTCCATATTTATGCCAGACTGAACGGTCAGAGACCAGTGGAACTAACCAAGGGAAAATGGACATCGTTCCATAGAAACAAAATTTCCAACCGGACCAAAGTGTTCCATTTACATTTCGACCCAAATTTTGATTACTTCATAGTAAGGTGGGACTGGAAACGAGGATTTTTGAAAGTGGAATGGCACGTTTCGGCTGGACCGGACTGACCGGTCAAAGAGGACCACCTGTGGAGGTGGACCACTTTTTCCGGAAAATTTCCAAATGGACCGAAACGTTCCATTTACATTTCGACCAAAATTTCTGGAAATTTTGGCTAAATGGAAAGCACCCAATATTTTAAAATACTGGTTTCTAATGGGCTGTTAGTCCAAAAGTGTGTGCCTTGCAATGTGTTACAGATTAGCTGATGTTTTATGAAATTACACCTTGCTGAGTAAATCAGCAAAAAGGAGAATAGAGACAAGGCAGCAATTGTGAAGGTTTAGTTCAAGTGACGCTCAAACTAATGCTGTGCAAGAAGTGTTTTTGTAGAGAGTTAACAAGATACTGTTTACTTGTATATGCTGACACATGAGTGCTCATCTGGCATGCAATCTTGTTTATGAAAGATAATGGCTGTCTAAATTAACCTCAAATTTCCTACCACTGATAACTTGATCTTGCAAGGTTTTGGAATGGTGGGAAATTTTAAAAAAGGAAGTGCTAGCAAGGTTGGTGTAAACAATCATGCATCAAGTGAGTTTGGGCAGATTCATATATATTTACAGGCTGACGACACACACATAGATTTTTTAGCCCAGCTATGGGAGCAGATTTCAGCTTGACTGTGAATGAAATATTGGGCACAAACAAAATCAAATTATTTCACCTTGATTAAATGAGGTAACTTCCTCTACACAATAATTTTATTATGACCATGGTAAAATTGCCATGTAGTCAGGCCATTTGTCGTACTCATGTACATGTTTAACCAAACTGTAGATTTTCCCAATCTCGTTACCCTGGGAGCAGAGGTTTCTTGGTGGGCCTTAATCTGCCAATGAGCAAACAAGAAAACCTTTGCGCAAAACTGTCTGATTTCTTAAAGACTTTTCATGCTTTTTGTTTTATTTTTGCTAATATTATGCTCTGTCAACAACCAACAGGTTGAGAAAGCAAGACTTGAAGCGCTTTCTGCATTTGGAAACTGTCCACTTAATTCTTTGGTTGTCAAAAAGGAAAATTTCAGGTCAAAACTCAATGCATCTGCTAAAAATGCTGCTTCAGGGAAGGACACAGCCAGGAGACTTACCAGGTAGAGATCAACTAAATATTGTTCTCTAGCTTCATAACATTAAACTAATAAAATGAAAAAAATGGTTGTGTACAGGTTGTGATTAAATTATTGTAAAGTAAAGAATTGACAGAGCGTCAAAGGCAACAACATTTTCCTTTTATGATGAAGTTTATCTTGGAATTAAAACACTGCCATGATAATAAGTTTATGTCAAGTATGTGAATAATTTAAAAATACTAATCAAACAAAGTCAAACAGAATTTTATCTGAATGCAGTCAAACCTGATCTGTGGATTGAGTTCGATCTTGTTCTGTTCAGCAATGGACTGTAAGGAAACTCCGAAAAATGGATTGGATTCAATTAAACTTGATTAGTTTGTTTAGTTTGTAACAGGTAATATTTATTACACTTTTTAAACCTGGCTGTGTAGAGGAAGTCCAGGCACCCTGAGAGCAGAGCCTTTCTTAACCCTTTTACTCCCAAGAGTGCCTTGAATCAAAATTTCAAGACAAATTTCAATTTCACTTTGCAAAATACTTAATAAATATAAATAGTACCTTGTAACAGTACTGCCGAAGAGGTTTCATTCAAGAATGGTCACACTATAGGAAATCATCCACAGACTCAAAAGTTAGAACCACGGTAACTGACTCCATAACTGACTCTGGGAGAAAAGAAAGACTCTGCAGAAATCGAGTCAAGTCTTTATTGAGCATGTGCTTGTTGTTGCTTGGATACAATTTGAACAAATGCATGACATCATGCCTCGGGCACGTGGGAATTTGACTGGTTTCCCAGAACTGTATTCCAATGGTCGTCTGATTTTAAAACTTTTCTCGTCTTTTCTCTCCACTACCAACTGTTTGAAAAAAATCAGAACCATGGGTGTACGCTTGACCTGACTCGACTGTTAAAGTGTTCTATTCTATCGAACTTACTCCAAAAAAAGATTCTCATCAAACACTGATTCAAACTCAGTACTCAAACTCTCACAGGAGGCTTGCACACTTCAATGCCACTTTGCTTTGGTACATTGTATAGTGGGCTCAGTTTTGACCTTTGGTTTATCAAGAAAATTAATGCATTCAGTGAAAAAACCAGTTTGATGATAGAAAACCAGTTTGACTAGTGCATAAGTTGGGGCTGCAGTGACTTGAAAGACTGAACTCGATTTCTGCAGAGTCTTTCTTTTCTCTCACGGTGTCTAAGAAAGGCTCTGCTCACAGGGTGACTAAACACTTTGCAAGAGGAAGGCAACTTAACTTTAGCCCTGCTTTGTGCAACTTTTCTTGCAAAAATGGCTAACAATAGTTCAATATGGCACTTGAGACAAGTTTCAGTCTTGCAGAAAGCATGATTGTTACACTGCGCAATGCTTAACAAAATTTGTTGCAGTGTTGTCACTGACAATCATTGCAAAAACCAGAACCATCTTCTTGTTTTCAGAATTATTGCAGCAACAGCACCACAATTTTTTTTACCATCAACAACACCTTGAAAACCTTATCATGATTATCATTATATTTCCTTGCAGAATGCAAAAAGCCAGGCAGGAAGCAAATGAGGCTTTCAAGAATATTTCTCTTGGCCAGAAACGAAAAGCCAGTGTTATGGAGAGTAAACCTGGGATGTCTCCAGTCAGAGAAAATGCTAAAAAGAGAGTTACCAGATTGGAGAGATGTAAGCTTGAAGCACAAAATGCTTTTGGAAATGTTGCTCTGGGCAAAATAAGGGGAGATGTGGACACACAACAAGACCAAAACAACATCACAGTGGAAAGACCTGATGTTGAAACCAACACCTCTGCAGCAGAGCACCTTCAAACAAGCAATAAGGATGTGGTAAAGAGGTCTGGAAGGGAATCTCTGGAAAATGTCAAGAAAGAACAGAAAAAATGTACCAGCAAGGGGAAACTAAACAGGAGGTCAACATTAAGAAGGAGGAGTTCTATCATGAAGCGTCGGAGAAGCTCCACCAAAGTTAGTCGACTAACCAAGACTCAGGCTGCTCAGTTAGAGGCCCTTCAGAGTTTTGGAGGACAGAGTCTGGACAATATTTGGAAATCCTGCAACAAAGTTTTATCCACTTGTGCTGAGCAAACTGAGTCAATGAAAACAGAGGAGACAGCAATGGACATTAAAAAATCATTTGTGTCTGATGAGGGGGTGGCAGCTAAGGATGAGGGTCCCATGACAGCTGATGTCAACTATCAATCTGTCATCAAAAATGACATTTGTGCTGACTCGCTGAAGGTTGGCATGGAAACATGCAATGTAAAAAGTTCCTGCCGACAGAAGACTGATGTGATTGATGAAACAGCGCCAAGTGAAAAAGCCGTGAAATTTTCATCCAAGCCATTTTGTCAACTAATTGACGAATCTACTCAAGTTCATGAGCCCAGTGACATTGAGCAGTGCATCAAAGATCCCAAGTCAAATGAAGTGTGTACTTCTGTAGTGCAAGTTCAGAAGGTATCAATGACAGTTTCTCATGATCAGTCATGTGATAATCACACAAAAACAAGTGACTGTCACATGCATGACACAGCTGGAACGAGTCAGATTCCAGAACAAAGTCCACGCCAGTCCCCTGCTCAGTCAACTGACATGCAGTGTAGCCGTGCAGTGGCTGTGGAGCCAAAGCCCCTGACACGCGTGGAGAAAGCTCGACTGGAAGCACTGCAAGGCTTCCATGGACAGGCGTTTGATCAAGTAATAAAATCTTCTTCCCGGAAAATGGCCAAGTACTTGACTCCAGTTAAGCATCAAGGAACAAATACTGAGTTCAGTCAAACTAAAAACACCCCCACACAAACGGATGTATCAACTTACAGACACCACTTTCGCCCTAGGAATTCTTTCTATACCAGTCTCAGCGACAACAGCTTCTGCAACAGGGATGCATTGTTGGAGACTAGCAAGGTGGTTGTGCTCACAGCCAGGTCCCTGGACACACCTTCTCCTGACTGTTCTCCGGCAAGTACTTCAAACCCATGAGTCCATGACTCATTTGACCCTGGTGTTGTAGTTTGCTTCCTTGCCCCTTCTTGTACCAATTGGAGTTATTGTGGGTACAGAGAGTGCTTTTTAACGTTTTATTTTAATCTTGAGTAAACTATTTAGAAAGATCATAACGTCATGTTTAATAATGAAGATAAAATATTGTGTTCATGTTCTAAACTGGCATTTATAAGCCTGCTAAAGAGTAAGACATGTTTATGGCAGCAACTGATTTCATTATCAGGATTTCATCTTGCTATTGAGTTGATACTGTACATCAGGCTGACAAACAGCAAAGTATAAATAAGTGGAGCATAGAATAACTGATGTGATGCTAATTATAATCAGATAATTGCTAATCACGATTTTCATGCAAAGGCTTATTATTTGTTGCAAAAACTGTCGGGAATGTACAAATTATAGTGAAGACATTAGGTGTTAATATTACAGATACGAGGGTAAATAATGGTCATTTTCCATTTACAAAAACTTTCTGGGAATTCCGGTCAGAAATTTCTGTGCCGTCTAAGCGCGTACCATTTGCATTTTGTCATCTTTTGTTACCGCTGTCTGTTGACCATGCAAACCATTCAGGTATCACACCAGCATGTGCACAATTTAAGATTTGAAACAATTGTTTAACCTCGGTGCATACATTCTTTGCTGTTCTTCGCATTAGCATGATTTAAGTATTCTTATTACCATATAAGAATCAGGGTTTGTGAAATCACTCTGACTAATGCCTGCAAAATGAGCTATCAAAGGCCTGGAACTGGTATCGGAGAAGAAACATGAATAAATGAAACATTACTATAAAAGCTCTATCAACCCCCCCCCCCCCTCCCCAATAACATGTAAGCCCTGCTCTGAAAGTCAATTTTTTTAAATAGGCCCACCCCCCCCTCTCTCTCTCTAATAAGACCTTCTCCACCTTTGGGGCATTAGATTTTCCAAAAAATGGTAATAATAGAGCTTTTTTGGTAATTTCCGTTCGGAACATCCCAACCAGGAAAATGGGACTACCTTTTTTAGAAGTTCTGTCTCTCCTGGAAATGTTCCATCAGAACGACCCAAAAAGTCATGTTCCATTTATTTACTTTCCTACAGGAAATTTCAGAACTTTTTTGTTAATGGAAAACAGTGATTTAATAGAAAAATATAGAAAGCTGCTTATGTTAAAATGCGCAGATGGCTTAGTTGTGTTTATGGTTGCAGTTGTTTCAAAGAGACATAAGTTCGAGCAGGTTCAAGTAATGGAACCTGTATGTTCACGTTATTGTGACATAATAAAGTATGATGTCATCTTTGGAGTTTGGCCTCTGCTGTGGCACTTTTTTATGACACAGTAAAAACCCGCAAGTAAGAACCTGCATTTTCCCAAGTTGGCCTAAACAGGTTCTTACATAAATGATAATTAGCACAAATTTAGGCTATTTGGGTTCTTAAATAGGTTCTTATTTTCTGAAGAAAAAAATTACATTGTAGCTAATAGAATTTAGTGGTACTCACCCTATTCT
The DNA here is from genome assembly GCA_964017195.1 of Siderastrea radians. NCBI lineage: Eukaryota > Metazoa > Cnidaria > Anthozoa > Scleractinia > Rhizangiidae > Siderastrea > Siderastrea radians. Next base: position 11,699,429 of record OZ024889.1, on the reverse strand, counting down.
TTCTATAAATCTGCATACCAAATAAGCATTTATGTAAAAATGACTATAATAAGAAAAACTGAAGCACTGATTACAGGAATTTTGAAGTCCTCCTTTAGAACATAACATACATGTATTGTATTTAAGAAAAAAAATCACCTGTTTCAAATTTTAGGCTAAACAGGTTCTTGTATAGAGGGGGTCTATTAAACTGATGAATTTTATCCTAACAGGTTCTTAAAAACTAGGTTCTTACTTGTGGGTTTTTACTGTGTTTCAGTAAATACTTTTAATGCACTGTATCAGTTGGAATTACTAACAACATTTTATTTTCGTCAACACCTCCAGGGGGCTCGTGAAACAGTTCACGTTATTTGCATTTATGAATCCTCGGTTCTCTGTAATTCCCAGGTTTAACTAACTTCGTACAGTTTGTGAGCAAACGTTTCTGCGATATCGCACAATTTTTTTTATAACTGAAAAGATCGCAACCATCGATAAAATTCTACGGATAAAATCGATGGCGTTTGCTAATATTTATCTAATTTCTATAAATTTAGTTCAATGTTGTTGTTTTTCGTTGACGTTATTGTTGTTGTTGTTGTTGCTGTTGTTTTTTTATCTGTTTTTGTGTCGCCCACGTATAGAAGAACTCCGTACTTGTATTAAAATCAGAAGTGAATTCACCTTTAAGTTTCTCATCAATTTCTCGAGTTATTGGCGAGGCCTACAGCAAACTTTGAAAGCCATTTCACTGCCTTATTTTCGAATAGCGTCGAGACTTGCAACCAAGTTCGATTCTTGCGATCTTTTCTTGTGCGTTTGCTCCTTGCGTACGTGGATTTGATCCCAAAAATTTGCATTTACATCCCGAAGATGTAAATGTTTTTTAAGGGCTGAGGTTATCTAAGCACTAATCTCGTTAGATAGCAGTAAATTAGTACATGTTTTGGAGCTAAGATCTTGACGATGGATTTTCGGTACCTTGTTTGTGTTGTTGTACATCCGCCAGACACACAATTGAGTTTCGCACAATAGAGGGGCGCCCCACCCATATTAACAGCCAAAGCTGAGCAGTTGTAAGATTTCCTATGGAACGATCTGATTGGATAACCGAGTATTCTCGGCTTCATTAAAACACATTCGCTTTAGTTATTTCAGTTTACGATCGGGTACGGCATAGTCAAACAACTGTACTGCTAAAGTTCAGCCGAATGTTGGGGCTCTAATCTGAAAGGGACTCAAAAATTAACTGAACTTCAAACAGGAAAGGAAGGCACCAAAGCAAAGGTACAAATACTTTTTTTTCTACCTGTAAAACGTATGCGATGATCGCTTCTAGTGAAATTACACTGAAATTGGTATATTTCAGTATACATCTTGGATACGATGCCTTTCGTTTCTTACCAGCAAACAGTAAAATGGTGATTTAGTTGAATCTCGTCACAACTGTAAAATCTTGTATCTTAATTAATTTAATTCAACTTAACTTTTTTCATATAGGGAAGGAATATTTAATAAATTCAACCGATAAGAAACTTAAGCGTTCAGATCGCTTGACGAAAAAGATTTTGACGATTTTCGCACACTTTAGAGAAGAAAAAGATTTTTCAACTTGCCAGTCAGCCAGTAGTGTTGAAAAAAGTTGAAACCAGGGTCACTTGATTACGAAACTGAAAAACCTAAAACTAGCTAGATAGCTGTTTTTCATTTTTCTTTTTTTCGTTATTTGATGTTCTCTATCTTTTCCTTTCGATATCGTCAATCATTGTTTCAACGTTACTAGTTGTCTCTTGGATGCCTCAGACAATTGGCTTTTTCTCGAGCTGCTGATTTTTTTCGGGGTTTTGCAGGACCAATTTTTTTTGCTGTTATGAAAAATATTTTCTGAAGGGATTTCATTTTTGCCGTCCAAACAACAAAAATTTATTTATTCCTTATCTGACATTTTGAAGAATTGTATTTTGTCAAGTCAGAAACTCATAAGGGTTGAATCTAACCCTTACGGGTTTCTGATCAAATTTAATAGAAAAATTATGGCTCAGCACTCGGTTTGTTTTAATAGGCTGAAATGAAACCACGCACTTCTGCCTGACTAAAAGATATTGAGACTTGTTGAATTGACGTGGCTACCGTTCAAGTGGCTAAGCAGAAGTTAATACAATAATTTCTTAATGTGCAATGTTTTTAATGCTTGGTGTTAAACTTTACTTACTTTTTTAATATTCCGTATTCGACTACAACGCATACTATTGTTCGTACGTTTGGTAAGTTTGATGAAGTATTGACACCGTAAGGAGAAATAATATGGTTCTCACTTTGGGGCGAAAGGGGCATAGTCAGGAGGATTTTGCAGATTTGTGGTCAAAACTGTGCTAAAATTATCGGTAGCTAGCTTTATCCATGCCCAACATTGTGTTTGAATATTTAAAGGAACATATTAACTTAATTTCGTTAAGAGAAAACAAACCATGACTATTTAATATCGATTTAATGTCAACACGCTGAAAGAATTTGAAAAGTTTAGCCTAATTTTTTCAAGTTGCAATCCATTTCCATCCGTGCCATCCGTAGCAACAGACGACAGAAAATAGTTTCAGTGAAGTAATATAGTCTTTGGTAACAAAACTAGACCATTATTTGTGGGCGTTCATTGATGTGAGGACATATTTTTGATTTTTAAAGTGAACTAAAATAGTCAACCGTTTAGCAATGCTTATGTAAACGCTGTTATGCTCAATTTCTTGCAAGTATTTCAAACAGCCTATCTTCTCTTCCTAGAGAGGTAGAGCGCGAAAAACGAGAGAAATGATTGTCATAAAGGTAGGTTAAACATTAAGACACGCTATAAAAAGAGTACCTGGAGATAAACTTTGCAGACATACAGACATAGACAAACCTTACCGTACGAAAAATGTGTACGCCGTCAGCTTTCTGTGAAGTACTATGCTGATAATCGTGATGCGAAAATAATTTTGAACTGAAAAATTCCGTATTTATTTCTTCCCTTTTGGTTTGCTGTTGCAATCCGCATTCGTATTCTTAACAAATGACGATGATTCTCGCAGTTCGAAAGATATAACTTAAGCAGCTGATAACAGAACAACCTGAAAAATTCGGGCTTGAAAGGGATTCGAACCCATGACCTCTGCCGACGTTTTTTTTACGCCCACTTCACGATGGCGAAAACAATTGTTTCAACAATTCAAGAATTGGTTGGATTCAAACCAATTCTCTGCTGCTTCTCTAAATTCACTAAAATTTCCTTTTTCCGAACTGGCCTTTTTAAACGTGTCAATCGTGACATCTTACATATATCATGTGCAACCACTGGTCGTTTTCAAATAATAATCAACCAAATATTCGTTTCAGCACATTTATAAACCATCTCGGACTTTAAGATCAGCCAATCAGAAACTTCTTGTGATACCCAGAAGTAATACTACAACATACGGAGATAGGGCATTCTCGATCTGTGCCCCAAAACTGTGGAATTACCTTCCAGCCACCATCAGAGGCGCGAAAAGTCTTAGTAGCTTTACGTCCCAACTAAAAACCTATCTTTTTTAGCCATGTTCTTTTCATTTTTTATGTCTATGTCTAACTTTATGGTAGCTTTTACACGTTGTACTGGATTATTATGATCTTTCATTTTTTATATTTATTTATGATTACTTGTAAGAGCATTGAGACTTTGTTAAATGCTCCTGGCACTTGTATTATTATTATTATTATTATTATTATTATTATTATTATTATAAATTGCGACCTATTGCTGAAGCCAAACAGTAAAACAGGGATTAATTTTAAATGTTTGACGCTTTGTGAGCTTAAAAACGTAATAGGGTGTTCAAGATAATGAAGAACGCAAATGTCCGCCACCTTGAAGTGGGCGTGAAAAACATTTTCTCCCTCTGCGATACCGGTGCAGCACTCTAACCAACTGAGTTATCAAGCCAACTGGGAGCTGCATGGTCATTTGCGAATTCGAAATGATCCCGTACGTACGTGGTGAAACAAATGAGAGCAAAAATAATCATGTATGTGAACTGAGGATGAAACAAATGGTGATGCCCCTCGCAGTTAAAGATATCAACTTTAAAAGCAGCTGATGAAAGCATTCTTCTAGGCAGGAAAAATGTGAAATTGTATTTACATTCCAATTACAAACTGTTACTTTATTTAGTTAATTGGGTTAATTTTTCTTTATTGATTTTAAAAGCCATTCCTTTTAACCAGTGTAGTGACTTACCTCTTTAATGTGAGTCAACCAAAAAGTATGAACAAATGTTGACAGAAAAGAAATGCTAAAGGATGCCCAAAGCCCGGGCCAAACGGAGTCGCAAGTTATCGCAAGTTGCAAACTTGCATTAACTTGTGACTTCGTTTAGCCATGACTTGCGTGTACTTGCGATGGCTTCCGATGACTTGCGTTCACTTTGATCGAGCTCAAATTTGCACACAGGTGAAAGCAAGTTTTCACCCTTTGGCCCACCAAACGCAGGTCAACGCAAGTTGGTCTCAGTATTGTTTTCCTATTCACGGGTGCACGTGCAAGGCTGCCCGACTAAAATGGCTTTCTTGCTACTTGCGTTGAACTTGCGTCTACTTGCAAGTTCGTTAGGCCACCCATCGTAAGTCTGTATTCGCAAGTTCACATTTCCTAACTTGCATTGGCTTGTGACTCCGTTTGGCCAGGGCTTACATGTAAGACACTGCATTAGCTGGGACAATTGCTCATGATTGCCGCGTAATAATGCTTCCGTGTTTCCGTTTTTCTATTTCTGCAAGGAGTGGACCACTTTTTATTTCACTAGTAATTTTGCTTTTATTTTATTTCAGAAATGAAGGGCTTTCTGATAACAAGAGCATCTTACGAGGAGCGTTGGTTTGAACACATAGTCACCGGATTCTACGTTTTCATCTTCTTAATTACGATCGTTACCAACACCTTTCTCTTCACTGTGTTCCTGAGAAACAAACATTTTCGCGACCTCAGCACTTATCTCATCGTTCAAATGGCCGCAGCTGATGTGCTGTATCTTTGTATCACGTGTTGTATCATCGTTATAAAGAACCTAGACGTCCAGCTCAGTCGCGCTTCATGCAAAACTTTGCTGTATGTGGAGGGCTCGGCCAGATTTGCTTCGTCCCTGTCTCTGATGCTGATCAGCCTAGAACGCTCCACCTCTGTATGCTCTCCAACTCTATGCTATTCCATTAGGAAAGTTTCCGGAGTCAAGATAAAGGTGTGTTGAAAACAAAAACCACTCTACATGTGATTAAAGCATGAGAAACGTCATGATTCAAAGTGACCTCTTTCTTGGATTTTTAAAATTCGTATACTTTGTTTCTGTCCAGAGACCATATTTTGTTGATAGTTGCCGCGGAAATTTGATGTTATTAAAACAAATCTTAATTAGCCCGAAAAGTTATTTTCAAGAGCATCAAATTTCCCAGGGAACTGTATCAGAGCAGCTGAATCCCAGGACAAAGACACTCTGTTGCTTTGATTGCGTGTACCACTAATGAAACAAAAATTACTGAAACTACCGTTTTTTTGAATTTACAGCTTACTAATTTGACTTTTTAGGCACAAGCCTTAAGGTTACTCCGGACCTTCGCGGGTGTCCTCCCGTCTCCTCCGGGAAAAAATTCGTATGCGCGCCATTTTAACGGAAAGCACGGCAAACTGTATATCGTTGTAAAGCTTAATAAACGTAGATTTCGGAGAAAAATATGAATTGCCAGTTTTTTTAATTACACAAAAGAAAACTGCAAAAATGACCGCGAAAATGACCATGCGTCCTTCCGGCAAGCAAATGAATTAATAGGGTACCAAAATTCGGCAGATTTCCGGCTGTGAAATTTGGCCTAAACGTTCCTTAGATGATGTGAAACAAAAGTGTGTCGGGGATTTTTGAAATTTGTAATATTTCACCCGTGGCGATCTTCAATGCAATGCCTATCCCCCATTCTTTGCTTCCCAAACTTGACAGATTAATTAAAAAATAACCAGTCAAAATATCTAAAAATGCTGACATACATTTTGGTGATTGATCCTTTGGGATTAACACCATGCAGTTATTTTGCCAATGCGCTTGGATTTGATACCCTATTAATTCAATTGAATGATACACGGTCATTTTCGTGGTTGATTGCGATTTTCTTTTGCGTAATTGAGAAAACCGGCAATTTATATTTTTTCCGAAATCTACATTTATTAAGCTTTCCAACGATATATAGTTTGCCATGTTTTCCTTTAAAATGGCGCGCATACGAATTTTTCCCCCGAGGACACCCGCGAAGGTCCGGTAACCTTAAAATGAACAATACGAATAACCGAACCTGAAGATAAAAGGAAAGCAACGCGTTTTTAATGCTTTGTGGACAAGGTCTCCCCATCCGGTTATTTTTATCTGATGTGCCGTATCGTCTGATAGTGTCTCTCCACGAATTAACAATATCTCTTTGCCTGATCTGCCCCCTCCACAGGTTTTTCCAAGGCTGAGCGAGCGAGGACTTTGGCGCGAGTGGGGGATGATGGGAACGAGCGCGGAGCGCGAGCGTGCTAAAATGCAAAAATATCCGCGATAAGCGATCGCGAGCGACTGGGGACGAGGCAGTTACCTGATCAAATTTAACCAATCAGACTCGGAAGAAATTTAGTGGTGAATCATACTTTCCAGGAAACAAAACTCAACTGAGCCAACTAAAATTTTAGGAAGTTTTTCTTGCTTGTTTCTATCTTGAATGCTATATATATATATGCTATATTTTTTATATATGCTTTTATTAAAAACTGGACTAGGTATATTGGAATTTCCAGCATTTTGATTGGCTGAACGGAGCTAGACTATCAGCTCATATACCTACTGCGACCAAATATGGTCAATGAACATTCAACAATAAAATGACAAAGTGAGCTGCAAGTTTTTTTGCTCGAGAGCAACCCGGCGAGAAAAATGGACGAGAAACTGATCACTTGGCAGGGGATTTAAATTAGGCGGAAACCAACAAGCATCACCAACAGCGTCGTCTAACACAAGTCAAAATTGTTTGCAGAAACTGTGCAGAAATAGAAATTTAAGCATTAAGCGCTTTGTTTACAATTAATTTCTTTCATCGATCGTCACGTCGATCATTAAAATTGAACAAACGGTAGGTTTATCAGGAAGGCTTTCCACTTCAAAATATCAAGACAAAACATAAAATAAAACACAGTGAAATGGGACAGAAGCATTTAATAAAAACTATCACACATTCATGGCGAGTCTGTGCGAAAATCATGAAGCAGTCTAAACAAGTAAGCTTACTAAACAAACTACAGCTGCAAACTACCAAGAAGGAACGAAGGGCGAGATTTTTTTTCGGCTTTAACACGCAAAATTGACATTGGTTTACTTGCACTCGTTGTATCTCTGTGTTCCAACAGGTCCAAATGCTCAGGTAGAAATCGGATGCCATATAAACGGAGTTGAATCGCTTTTCCAGTTGTTTGAATTTAAGCTTACCATTCCGTCCGCAACCTCTAAACTGAGAACAACTACATTTTGTGCTTTGCGTTTAACAAACTATAACGGTAAATTCTAATGTTCCTTGCAACAGTAATCTTGCTTCTGAGCTGCATAGGAATTACCTCTTCAAGTTCAAACACAGGTAACCAAAGCGTAATATGAGAGATTGTATGGAGCTGAAATTCGATCGAAAATAATCGGTTTTTTTCCGCCGAAAATGCATTAAAATCGAAATAAAGTTTCGAAATAAACCTTACCTGTTGTGTGTTTGCTGTGTTTGTATCGCTTTTCCGAGCTTCCGGAGGCCGTTTTGGGCGATTTTCTGCTTAACGATGCGACGATTTTCTGCTTAACGATGCGACGGCATGTCACGTACGTGACATGCCGTCGCATCGACCGTTTTATCCAGTCATGTGATCGTTTCTTGTTCCCTTTTTATCTCTTTTCTCATTTTTCCTGTTCTTTCTTGATTTTTTTTTAACAGTGGTTAAGTTTTTAATAAAACAAATATTCTACTCGGGCTTGCTGGATATCAAATAATTATAACCAACTCGGCGCTACGCGCCTCGTTGGTTATCTATCATTTGATATCCAGCGCGCCCTCGTAGAATAATTGTTAAATATATGTTACCTGAAACCGGAGAAAAGCGCTGAACTTTTAAACCATGCACTGACACAAAAGCGTATTCTAATAATAATACTAATAATTAAAATTTGTATAGCGCCTATCCAGTCCTGCTGTAGGCGCTTCACAAAAGGTTAAGAATGAAATACAAAGCTAAACTAACGTTTAAACGAAAATTAATCTTACTAAGAATGATATGCTTTTCTCATCATATTCTCAGTTCAGTGACGTGTAAACTTTTCATTTTCTTCAGGCCTTTTCCAGTGTTGCGGTCACCTCTCTGATCCTCCGCGTGGGTGTTCTTTTCGTCGCATGTGATCCCGAGAAGTGGGCTCCAGGCTACAGACTGGCCGTGACAGTCGCCACTTACATCCTCCCTCTGGTGGTAGAATTAGTCGCTTACTCCATCGCGTACCACAAGATCAACCGACGAATCAGGAATTCGAATCACAGCAAGCCGGTCCTGTTGTTTATCAAGAAGTCTCTCAGGGTTTTTGTCATAATTGCTGTGGTTTTCGCCGTTTGCACTCTTCCTGCGTCTATCCTGGTCATTCTTCAATCGCTTCGTGTGTACACACCCACCTTCTTGATCGGATACGTGGGTGATATGATCGAGTGCATCCCGTGCGTTACAAATGTGATCTGCTACGTGCTCTGCAGTCCAAAATTTCGCATGGAAATCAAGAAGTTGTTCTTAGGTATTTTTCAAACTTAATAATTATTCGAGGATTTAACAGGCAACTTAAACTGCACGGCAAACTGGGGCCCGTTTGTCGAAAGTCCCGATTAACTTCCCGGCCCCGAAAACTATTTTAGGTGCACAATATTCTCCAATAGCTATACAATTTTTCTTGATTTTGAAAGCTAAATTTTAATCCTTATAATTTCGTGAAGTATATCGCTAAGTTTGTACCAATAATTACCATTAGCTGACAAATAAATGAGCTCGAAAAAATACTTACCGGGCCCGGAAAGTTATCGGGAGTTTCGAGAACTTCGGGGCCCCTGATCCTTTGTCACAGATCCGGTAGCTATCAATGGTTTGTAGTCGTGGTTCTGCTGTCCATTGTAAAATGCCTTATTCCAGTCAGGTGACGAGTTAAGAAATCCCCTCCCCAAAGTGAGTTAAAACCACGTGTGCTACGTTCCGTTAAACGTGCCGTGTTAAATGTTTGAAAATCTTCCGTACATATATCCGGCATGCAACAACACAAAGACTAGTACAACCGTTTTCCTTATTTTAACTCAGTTGTTTGGAGCTGATCATTATACTCAGTAAGGTTTTCATCTCACTTCTTTTGCGGACCTTAATTACTAGGAACCTATCTTGAGGAACTTTATTCCCATTCTTATTCTCTGGTTTTCAATTAAAACTTAATGTCCGAATTGCCCAGGTGTTTTGACTTAGCTTGTCCGCTTTTCGCTCCCCAGTTTCCACCTCCTTCTCTTATTGTCTCGAACATGTTCTCTAGTCCGCTTATATCAATTGTATAGTCTACGAACAGTCTTTCCTTGTGCTCCGGGAGGGTCGATCGAGAAGATGTGAACGCTCAGGACAGTAGGTTGCCGCGTAGAAACGTAAGGCGGGTGTGCTATTTCGTGCGTCATCTCATGGTTTCTTCGCTCGCCTATTCCCAAGCAGAAGGTGGGATAGTTCGAAGTCTGATAATGATACACCCTCCCAGTGGAAAAATCCTTTCAAATGTTCTGTTTTACAGTTATTAACGAATTTTCCAACAGGTTGCAATTCCCAGGTCGAGAAAGCGACTGGTTCAAAATCTGGAGAGGATGCCCAAGATGAAAATGGCGATCAGAACCAAGATAAAGAAGGTCGCACCATCAACAAAACAACCTTACGACTGGATTGGGTGCTCGGCGATGATCCATCTCAAGTAGCCATTCCAGTCTCCCCTCCGCCTAGGTTAGACACACCAGCCTTTGACATACCCAGTACCGTGCCAGAAGCGCCCGAGTTTAGCCTGGGTACAATTCTGGAGCGGGAAGAGAAACCGCAAGCAATAGCGACCTCAAGGGAAGCCATGGTAGGAACGTGGCCTCGCATGCGTCGACTTATTTATGGTGCCTGTGAGACGCCGGAGCGCAACGTTTCCATGGAATCCTTCATCTCTGCGTCCACATCTAATGGTCTTGACAGCGCGGTATCGAAGTCAAGTTCTGAAGCCCTGGACAGTAGTAATATATCGAAGAGTTCTAAAGAAACTGTGACACAAGGAACCCAAACTGAATGCAGCATGGTGACAGCTCATGAAACAGAGCAGAAAGGTAGGTGGATGGACGCCACTATGTGGTTGCTTAGCTCGGTTGGCTCTGGACCCCAAAACCAACCCCTTGCTCATTTAGGCTGATCTGGCCCCCGAAAGTAGCCCGGTCTTGTTTGTGTGCGCAGCCTCCTTGCTTGCACTCGCCACCGAGGTGTCGACTTTGTAGATCTTTCCTAGTTTTAACGGAACCAAACGCGAGTAACGATTTTGCACCAAAACTGCACTATGAGGAAGGCTAAGTTTTACACGACAGAATTCAAAGAGTTCTTTAGTTTTACACGATACAAATCTTAGGCCGGTTTTTTATGCTGCAGCTCTATTTGGGGTCTAGGGTTACTTACGTATTACTCCTGCAGTTTGCGTGAGCTGTTGCTCTCGGAACCACTTAGCAACACCTGACGATCAACCGTTCTACATTGCCCATAACATCATGTTGTATTTTTTGTTTTTGCAGAATCATCCTGGCTGCAACACAGACTTGATAGTCCGGCAGATAAGTGTCAAATCGGGGGTGACTACTGCACCTTATGATAAAAGCATCAGACTCGGCATGTTAATACTAGACATCATGGAGAACATTTTCAAGATTAGAGGCAATCGGCATATGCTCTCTATCAGCCAGGAGAGGGTGGTAAAAGTAGTGGGGGTAATTATTCAAAATGGCCACCGCCAGCGACACGTATTTGGGGTGGAAATATACAGCATAATTGTCTAAAACGGTGTCTAATCGTAATGATCTATTTAACTAAGTTCAAAGATTACAATCATGCTATCAAAATTGGCATCTGAGATTTCTGAGTATATAAAAATTAAAAACATAATTTTGAGGTCATAATTATGCAAATTAATTAGAAATTTTAATTAATTCGCATTTGAGGATTGCATAGTTGTAGCTTACTTTTTCGTTACGATCGTCTCAAACTTTACACGAGACAACCACAAATTGTTTGTTCTAGTTGGTAAAAGAATGCAAGACACTGTATTATTTTCCTGGGGGGATGATAAATGGCCAGAAATGAAAAAAAGTTGACTTGAATAGATTTATGCAGTTAAAAAAGGGAAGTGCTACTGATTGCCCTATTTTTGGATAATTATTTCTTGTTTATCCATTGTACCAACCACAAGAGTAACTAAACAGCGATAGATACCTATTGCAAATAATTCCACTGTATAAAGAGGATATGGTTGATACTAGTGGCCATCTCGGGTGTATCCTACACGTACAACTCACTCGTATTGCTGAAAGCATGTGGAAATATATTTTTTGTATGCAGCGATCCGACTCCGGTGCTTGTATGAGAAAACATACTACAACCGGATATGCAGTTTCTTTCCTGAAAGAATTAAATGCCAAGGAAACCTTCCATGCACACAAGGTTAGCACTCGTACTCTATGTGTTAGTTCAAAAGGCATCGCATCTAAGGTACAAAATTCTTGTAGCGCGAAACCGAGCTGCGCTGAGTTGTGCGAATACCAAGGGCAAATCATAACTATTGCAAATAACATGTCTGACAGACGGAAGGAGTTCGACGTCCTGGCCTAGGATAGCTAGATCAATCCTGCATCCTTAAAGGACGCTTCTGTTGGAAGACTTAAGAAGTAAAAAATGCTATTTTACGTCTTAGAATTGCAACGAGGCACGCGTCCTTGGTTTGCACCTAGATGAGTTGACAAACTATCGAGAGAGTTGTACTCTTAACGGATTATGCTACTTCATACCGCAGACAGTGACTGGTTCCAGGTGATGCTTGAAGTCGGTATCTGCTAACAAACTGGAATGTGGACGAGACGTTCACTTGGATACTTTATGTAACTCGCGTAGTTCAGTACGTCAAACAATAACAGGTGCAATGCATACGCCATGTACTAGATGAAGCACTCTGCCGTGTTTTACGGAAAGAAGGAGGTGTTATAGAGTATGCTCATTGTTGCTACACGTATCCCCGCATTTCATATGCTTGCACAGAAAATGCGCGCAATTCACAGCAGCACATACAGACTAAATTCTTCCAAGCTTAAAGAATTAGAGCTCATCGCTACTTCCAATATCTTATGCTAATGTGAATAATGCAAGAAAAACGTTTTTCAGAGAAGATGTTAGAAAACATACTACTTTATCTGTACAGAGGTCCCTTCCGTAACCCCTCATTTAGACACTGAAAGGATACCAAGCTGGCTATTTATGGGCCTGGTGCTCTTTTAGGACTAAACTACCCAGTCCAACAAAATTCGGTTGTATTTAACAGAACGAATCAGTTAACCTAGAGCTGTAAAGGCTATAGACGAAGGAGTTAATTTGTCAATGAAAATCTGTTTTGGAAGAGTACTGTGTTTGTGTCGTTACTGTAGGTGACACAAACTGATGAGAATGGGAAATAAAAGGACAAATAACTGAACAAATAGCGTGTGTAATAACGTGTTTCTACCTTACGTTTTTAAACTGCATCATAGTTCCGCTGTGAAACAGTTAAACAGGTAAGTTGAAAATGGCCACTGAAATAATTGAGGAGAAAGCAAAATTGTGGTTAAATGATTCGACCAGTCTAATTGAATTAATTAGATATCTAATTTGCATAATTTGACCTAAATTTAAACGATCCCCTGAATTCAGTTAAATCACTCCGAAAAATGTTAATGTTTTGTTTTGATGGGAAATTCAACAAGCAGACATAACTAAAATGACAATTCAACACTGTATCAAGTTAATTTTGTTTCATTTTCCCAATAATAGTTTTTATAGTCTGAATGGTGGCCATATTGAAAAATCCCCCCCCCCTTCCCAGCTGCCACAGATCCTATCCAGATTGCCTCTAATCTTTAAAACGTTCCCTACGATTCCTAGTATTAGTGTCCCAAGTTTCATGCTTTTATCATAAAGTGCAGAATAGTTTCACATATCTGCTAGAAACTAAGGACAAAAAATACGATCTTTAATTCCAAGAGCTACATGGTTGTAGGCAAGAGAGGATCCTCTCTTGTTGTTCATCTTAAATTTTGTATTTTTAGACCTATAATGTGTCATAGTTGAAGTTTGAAGTTAACGTTAATTTTTGTCACCCCAAAAAATGAAAAATAGAAAAACAGTGATTAGAAAATGGGAACTAATCTTAAAAAGAGGCCACAAAGCTTTTCATACGAGGCTTCCTTGTGACGATAAATAATGGTTAGAGAACTGTGTATAGTCCCATTAGGCCTGTAATAACCTTATGAGTGATAAATAAAATTTACGCCGTGACCGCGTAGCGGGAGTCCGATTTGTTTATTCATGAGTTTGATTACAAACCGTATTGGACGATACGAAGTCCTGTTAATATCTGTATCACCGGCAAAACACGAGGAAACATAGTGACAAGTTAAACTCTTTGATGTAGAAAAAGGTAACGTATCCTTTTCTAGGTGCTTGGAAAGAGGAACCCTTTCAAGTGCAACTATTCTATGACAGCGCACAAAATGACGCGCACTGTCTAAAAAAACAAAAACAAAAGCAAACAAACAAAGAAACAAACAAACAAAACAACGAGGGTTCCTAATAAGCAATCACATTCAAGAATTTTGTTATAGTCATGATTACAAGGATAGCCAAAATTTTAACTGAATACCATGGCTGAAGACGGCTGGCAAAAGATGAGAAAAAATTGGGAGTTTAATAGCCGCTATAAATAGTTTCTAAGCGTAGCTTAGAAACGTTAGGGCACCTCGCCTTCGGCTTAGTCCATGAACTTCCAAAAAGAACGAGTCCAATATCTTACATTTACGGACCAAACAAGCTAGTTCAATAAAGGATTTATTATATGGCTTTTCACAAATTTGAGAACAGCAAAGCGTATTTCTATTACTAAGCGCGTGCTACAAAGACGAACGAAGGAAACAAACGATTTCCATAACGTCATTTTCGCAGAGGTTTTTGCCAAAATGATAGGCAAGAAAGCAAGAACAAGGTTTCGACTTCATACAAAACTGTCCTTTCTTCTCAAATTTTTCCAAAACACAATTTAGTGAGATCTTTTCTTGAGCGGTCCATCTTAGCGGTTCGTATATAGGAAAACTTCGGACCGCTCAGGGAACCAATCAGAAAGCTCCTTTTTAGCGCGGACCAGTTCAGCTGTATAATTATTAAATATAACTAGCGACCCAATTAAGATAGAAGGTTTTATAAAGTACCAGTTGGTTTTTTAAAGTACCATAGACTGCCATTAGCATAGGATTTTTCAAGAACTGTCGCACTCAAGATTTAGGCCCGTTTTGCTGTGAAACGTTATGGAAGCGTGACCTGTACCCAACCCTCCCCCCTGCCTTGTATCAACAGGCGTGGAAATTATATTGTTAGCGGAAAACGCCTCGTGCAATAACTAAAAGTTCGAGAGGAATCGCGATTGAAATCAATTTACGTGTTCCGCGCAAGGTTGGTGGGAACGTTTTGTTCGGTTGAGCCAATACGGACACTATGGTGTGTTCTAAATATAGTAAGCATCTTTACAGAAATAATCCTCTGGATCATCATTGTGGGCTCAAAGAGGGGAAGTTTTAAAATGGCGGACGACACGGGTTAAACGGTGCATCGAGACTTTACAAAGCAAATTCGTTCCTGGATTAGTAAGTAGATTTAAAAGTGGCAGGAATCAAAGAAAGTGGACAACGCAGGTGTGTGGAGTAGTTGTCTTTGGAAATTTTCCAGTAAGATTGTCTCCATTTCTCATCTTTCTGGGAGGTCAAAACAATCGCAGTTGTCGTGGACTTGTTTGAGCTCATATTTAGCTTGCGTCTGGAAGTGACTCTCAAGACGAAGAGAATAATTATAACAACAGTGGAATGTGGGTAAAGTTGAACAATGCCAATAGATGAGACCCGATCGTTCACTCACACATATAAGATGACTAGTTAAGCTTTTGAAAGCTTAAAATTCATGCAGATTTTGAAGATGAAATAAAAACTTCTAAGGTAAGCCAAAGAAGAGGAAAATCTTTGTGAAACCTCGGTTCAGTGGTGGAAAGATTTGGAAGAATAAGTGATGGACTTATGAAAACCAATGAACAAATAGAAATGGATGAAAGCAATACAGTTGACTTAGATGGCAGGACAAATGCTGGTTCAGTTGCAATCAAAGGCGAATGTTTGGATCGAACAGACATCATAAAAACAGAAACAAACAAAGGTGATGAAGACCTGATCATTGGATCAAGTGATGACTGTACGTATGATCAAGCTACTGGTATCATAAGCATTAATGATGCAGAAGTGAATATGGATGATGAATGCGATGAAGACTTAGATGTTGAGTCTACTGATGTCTCTGTTGATCAAGATGTTTTTGTATCCTTCAGCAAACCTGATAGATTGGATCAAAATAGTGATAAGACCACAAATACAAACGTAGTTAAAACAGAAGTGAATGTTGGATCAAATGGTCGTGTGACAGCTGATCAAGATACTGGCCTATCTTCCAGCAGACATAATACATTGCATCAAAATAATATTGAGACAACTAATACAAGGTTAGTTCAACAAGAAATATTAAATTTGCAGACAGAAAAGAATGCTGATGGTTGGAAAAAGAAGCCCCCTTGTGCAGACGTTAACATGTGGCATGGCCAAGTGATGGATAGTGATGAAGTTGATGATGAGGATGATCAATACAATCGATTCTTCTTCGAATCAGATCATCTAGCACTAAAAGACAATAAACAGTAAGTAAAGCTGTTTCTCTGGAATCATTTTAGGCAATAAGTTAGCACATTAGTTACCATATTTTCTCGGTTGGCCTCAAATGTAATAACTGTAAATTTCGGAATGAAGTACAGCAGAATAATCTCTCCTACAGTTTATAATCATTGGTAATTTCTTTATTGTGTAATGACGACATTGCTCATGTGACTGTCAGAAAAGTTACTAAATTAGTCTCATGGACATGGGAGCTAGTGGAATGGTATTGTTAAATAAGAGATGCTACTGATATGTTTGACGTTTCAGTTAGTTCATTAAATTGGCTTCATGCAGTGAGTGAAAAGAGTAGCAAGGTCATCTCAGATGAACTGCAGAATATCTGCTTAGAGCATGGACTGCCATGTTTCGTTCAAAGCGATCAGGGTGATGAATTTATAGGTGCTATCTAAAGGCTGTGTCACCTCATGGATACAAAGCTTATTTTCAGTCGACTCTTTTATCCACAATTGTAGGGAAAGATAGAGTGAAGCCATAAGTCACTTGGATCTAATATAGTGTGAGTTCTTAAAAATGGGAAGAAAAACTGTTAACTGAGCAAAAACAAAGCAAATATCAGTGCATTCTAAGTGAAGATCTGAAAGAGTAGTTAGGGCATAAAATGCCCCAACAGAAGAGAGAAAAAAACAGAAGGCAGCCAGGTAAGAAAGAAAGCCACCACACTTAATTTCTCATCCCCATGTTAACAGACGACTAACAGAATTGAGGATCAATGATTTGATTTTTGATTACATACAATCCCCCTGGAGAATGGCAGCAAATCAGTTGAGTTGCTTTTTTAATTTGATATCTTGAGGTCTCCCGAAACGATGATGGACGAGATAGTTGAATACTTGGAAAGTAACCTCGTAGACGATGATGGATTCCTGCGCTATTAAAGTTGAACATAAAACCAAACGTTTGGGATCTGAGCTAACTTTATAAGCAGCAGGAAATCTAGGTAACAATAATATTTGTGTGATCTCTTCACTTGGAGTTAGGGTTGATCATGTACATTTTGCCCCTCATCCAGGATCTCTTTATCTGGCATTTACTTGGGCCATTTCACTGAAAACCACAAAAACATTGTCAGGCCCTAGGCTTTCAAGACAGTGCCGGTGGCTGTAATAATGACGTCTTTGAGGACAAGGAAAATAGTGCTGCTGCCATAACGAGTGTTGTAGACTGTTGTTTTGGCCTAGTTACTTTCACTTGTTCTTGTCTGTTCTTTAAGGCTAAGGCTTAGCTTGCAAGCTCAGCCAAAATGTCATAATCTGTTAACAGAAATGATAGCACTACCTTCATTATCTTAATACAGTGTCTAAGTTGCTTTTGATACTGGTATTCATTAGGAAGATGTAGACATTCTCCCATTATCTGTGACTGCAGTAGGTGATCGTGGTTGATTACAAAGAAATGAGTGAGCTTGTTATGGTCACATGATGGATGACATCACAAAGCATGGATGATACAAACTTGTTCATTTACCAAGGGTAGATCACTGTGTCTGAGTTTGGTCTTGATTTAGTCTAAGTGATTTTCCCATGGTCACATGATTCATGACATCATTACACGATGGTCATTTTGCCTATATTTGTAAACTTCTGTTATACTTCATCCCAAAACCTATAGTTATTACATTTGAGGCCA
This sequence comes from Siderastrea radians, assembly GCA_964017195.1. Taxonomy (NCBI): domain Eukaryota; kingdom Metazoa; phylum Cnidaria; class Anthozoa; order Scleractinia; family Rhizangiidae; genus Siderastrea; species Siderastrea radians. The sequence continues at coordinate 11,681,678 of OZ024889.1, read as the reverse complement.
CCTGTTAGTACATTTGGGGCATTATTACATTCATGTCCTCAACATTCCCTAAGCATTTTTGCATTGTACAATAGTACATTTATTAACGGTCGTTGCCATATGGCGACCGCCGGTTCATAAAATGGACGTGTTTTTTTTTTGCATCAGTTGGCTTTACATACAAACAAACAATCACATACAATGTGGTGTTGGTTGGGTCTGAGGTTATTTTGTAAGTGCATAGTCTGGTAAGTCGACTTGTTTACTTCGCATTGGGATTCCCGGGTTAGCAAACCGGATTTAAACATCACGTCAAGAGATCTGCCTTAACATGCCCTGGACTCTGACTATCTGGTCGAGCTCGTGTTTATCAAGCATTATATTTTGATTGTACTGCTATGTTCACTGTTTGTATTCAGGGTCTAGGCACAACAGTAAATATTTCGTCATCCCTTTGTAAGCATCCTCAGTTGTGGGCAAATTTATACCGACATTTAACGTTTGAGGGAATTTGCAGCAGAAATAAAAGTGATAAGAAAGATAAGCTGAGTCATCAGAGTTTAAACATTACGCCATCCAGTAACGCTATAGTCAAAATATTGTGTCACACAATCACACTTTTCGTCACACTGGTTCGTATAAATACAGGATCGCGCTAACATTTGTGAAACCTAGGGGTGGGGAGGGTCAGAACGGCCGGTTAAAATGCCCATCGGGCTTTCTTGTTAGTTATTAATTGTGTTTATTAGCTACATTGTGATGCTTTAAATAATTTGTTATGATTTCAGTTATCAGCTACTTTTGCAAACCTTGTTGGTTTTGGAGTCACAAAGGAGTCAAGCTGTTACGGTAATATTACACTTTCATGCTGTGGAATTCTAAAAGTAGCAAATCTCGAATTATTGATTCCCCCAAAAGGTATAAGTTCAGGTAATATTAATTTAAAATTTTGAAGTTCAGTAATAAATTCCAAAATTAATGATTACCTTATGAAATTGATGATCCTGCTAACAAAACTGGTTGTCACATCTTACTGTTTGTTTACTAGCTTGAATAAAATAATTTTTGAGATAAAAAAATGGCCTAGGCAAATGTAGCTTTATTAGAATTAATTGCCAAAAGCAATACCATTCACAGATTCTTTTAAAAAGAAAATCGTGAAGTAGGATGTCTCTTTGTTTGTCTCAACTTTGTTATGTTGCATTCTGATCAGTGACCCAAAAGTACAGCGACACCATGAAGGTAACTATAGCAACAAATCTTTGATTACAAGCTGTAACAACCCATAAACTTTTGTAACTTTACAACTTCCTTTATCAAGCTTAGCCACTAATCAAGATGGTCAGCATGCAATATTTATATTTACAGCATATTTTCTGCTATTCTTCTGGTTAAAGGACCTTGACGTTCTGTATGAACAGCAAACTAAAGCTCTTCAGGATCCCATTGACTTTGTGGAGAAGCTCCAAAATAATGTAATGTAAAATAATGGAAAGTTGTTCATGTATTACTTTGTACATTTATTGGTTTTGGGGGCACAATATTACTCTCAGTGGTTAGTTCAATGTGAAGAAAACACTGCTTCTGTAGCAGTGCTGCCACTGTCGTTTCTTAGAATATGTTCAATGTGTCTTCATTTTCTATCTCAAATTTACATGCACTTATATGAATAAAATGGTATATGATTGAATAAAATGGTATGAATAAAATGCCATATGATTTACAATGGTGTATTCACACATATATCATGCCCTGATCTTGTCACTTCATAACAGAAAATGTGACCTTGCAGTTCAGCAAATTTATTACTAAATAATTGTCCCATTATGTAGGAACAGCTGAATCTTCCAAGTCGTCAGAAAATAGTTAAGTTGCCAACCATTCCTTGGGAGGAGTACACAGTATCACTGAGTGCAATAGATAGACAGAGATTGAACAATCCACACCATACCAGAGCTGCTACCTCACAAAACCCGGGAAAAGGTAGGACACGTAGTGCCGATGGCAATTGTGGGGCGGGTGAAATACATATGTGCACACGAAATTTTAAGGAGACACGACACGACAAGGAGATGTGACGCGAGGGGAGTGCCAAAAATTTTCGGTGCTCCCCTCGCATCGCATCTCCTCAAAATTTTGCGCTCATGTGTGTATTTTGCCAACCCCACAATCGCCATTGCCAAAATTAGAGACTAATCGCAGTCTAGATTATAAGTTCAACAAAAGCAGAAATAAGAAGTATTTGGTGTAACTGTAAAGTTTGATGGGAAGGTGGGTGGGTTGGTCGGTCAGCCGGCCAACCAGTCAGTCAGTTAATCTGAGTACAAATTTTCATGTACCACAATTAGGTTTTATTTCTTGTAATTGGCAGCCACTGAGTCTGTGACACACCCTTCTGACAGCACATCCGTTTCTTCAGAGAGTAATATGTACAGTGTGTTTGGAGGAGAGTTTGTAGCACGTAAGCATGGAAAGCCATTGGAGAGAGAAAGGTGGGCATCCTGTAGTCATCCTGGTGACCCTGTTGCTCTCTTGCAACTGGAGTTTTCTGTCACCTCTCATCAAGGCAGGTCTCAGACAAGTCAGACAAGTATAAACATGGACAGAAAGACACAAACTGAGTTTCGGAGCTTAAATGTTGAAGAAAAATGGAATAATATCAATACAAAGAAAAAGGATTCTACCTACTCGGGCCAGTATGCTTAGGATTTTATTCACCGACTTAGAAATTAGAACCGTGTTGTGCAGCGTAATAAAAACATTACTACAGGCAATTGCTCCTCAGTACTTTCAGTTGAATGGTCACATTTTAGGATTTCGTCTACACACTCAAAAGTTAAAAAGATTAAATGTCTAATCCTTATGACATAATTTGTTGCACATGACTATATGTTAAGCAAAAGGTTTTGGTTTATTTGTGTTATTTGGTTTTGCTCTGCAGTCTTACAAGTATTTTTACTCCAAGAGGAAGTGAAGTCACGAATGGCAAACTAGTGCCACGCCGTTTCGGTGATGAGATGAAGCCTGTGACTTTTAATCAGCCATGGACAACTGAAGAACAGGTCTGACAACATTATCTGACTATTGAGGGGGATCTGACAACATTATCTGACTATTGGGGGTGTCTGACAACATACATGTATCTGACTATTGGGGGCGTCTGACAACATTATCTGACTATTTGGGGGGTCTGACAACATTATCTGACTATTGGGGGGGTCTGACAACATTATCTGACTATTGGGGGGGTCTGACAACATTATCTGACTATTTGGGGGGTCTGATAACATTATCTGACTATTGGGGGTGTCTGATAACATTATCTGACTATTGGGTGGGGGGTCTGACAACATTATCTGACTATTGGGGGGGTCTGACAACATTATCTGACTATTGGGGGGGGGTCTGACAACATTATCTGACTATTGGGGGTGTCTGATAACATTATCTGACTATTGGGGGGTCTGACAACATATCTGATTATTGGGGGGTCTGACAACATTATCTGACTATTGGGGGGTCTGACAACATACATGTATCTGACTATTGGGGGCGTCTGACAACATTATCTGACTATTGGGGGGGAGGTCTGATAACATTATCTGACTATTGGGGGGGTCTGACAACATTATCTGACTATTTGGGGGGTCCAACAACATTATCTGACTATTGGGGGGGTCTGATAACATTATCTGACTATTGGGTGGGGGGTCTGACAACATTATCTGACTATTGGGGGGTCTGACAACATACATGTATCTGACTATTGGGGGCGTCTGACAACATTATCTGACTATTGGGGGGGGTCTGATAACATTATCTGACTATTGGGGGGGTCTGACAACATTATCTGACTATTTGGGGGGTCCAACAACATTATCTGACTATTGGGGGGGTCTGATAACATTATCTGACTATTGGGTGGGGGGTCTGACAACATTATCTGACTATTGGGGGGTCTGACAACATTATCTGACTATTGGGGGGGTCTGACAACATTATCTGACTATGGGGGTGTCTGATAACATTATCTGACTATTGGGGGGTCTGACAACAAATCTGATTATTGGGGGGTCTGACAACATTATCTGACTATTGGGGGGGGTCTGATAACATTATCTGACTATTGGGGGGGGTCTGATAACATTATCTGACTATTGGGGGGGTCTGATAACATTATCTGACTATTGGGGGGGGTCTGACAACATTATCTGACTATTGGGGGGGTCTGATAACATTATCTGACTATTGGGGGGGTCTGATAACATTATCTGACTATTGGGGGGGTCTGATAACATTATCTGACTATTGGGGGGGTCTGATAACATTATCTGACTATTGGGGGGGTCTGATAACATTATCTGACTATTGGGGGGGGTCTGATAACATTATCTGACTATTGGGGGGGTCTGACAACATATCTGATTATTGGGGGGTCTGACAACATTATCTGACTATTGGGGGGGGTCTGATAACATTATCTGACTATTGGGGGGTCTGACAACATTATCTGACTATTGGGGGGGTCTGACAACATTATCTGACTATTGGGGGGGTCTGACAACATTATCTGACTATTGGGGGGTCTGACAACATTATCTGACTATTGGGGGGGTCTGACAACATTATCTGACTATTGGGGGGGTCTGACAACATTATCTGACTATTGGGGGGTCTGACAACATTATCTGACTATTGGGGGGTCTGACAACATTATCTGACTATTGGGGGGGTCTGACAACATTATCTGACTATTGGGGGGTCTGACAACATTATCTGACTATTGGGGGGGTCTGACAACATTATCTGACTATTGGGGGGGTCTGACAACATTATCTGACTATTGGGGGGGGTCTGACAACATTATCTGACTATTGGGGGGTCTGATAACATTATCTGACTATTGGGGGGTCTGACAACATATCTGATTATTGGGGGGTCTGACAACATTATCTGACTATTGGGGGGTTCTGATAACATTATCTGACTATTGGGGGGTCTGACAACATTATCTGACTATTGGGGGGTCTGACAACATTATCTGACTATGGGGGGTCTGACAACATTATCTGACTATTGGGGGGGTCTGACAACATTATCTGACTATTGGGGGGGTCTGACAACATTATCTGACTATTGGGGGGGTCTGATAACATTATCTGACTATTGGGGGGTCTGACAACATTATCTGACTATTGGGGGGGTCTGATAACATTATCTGACTATTGGGGGGGGTCTGACAACATTATCTGACTATTGGGGGGTCTGACAACATTATCTGACTATTGGGGGGGTCTGACAACATCTGACTATTGGGGGGTCTGACAAGATTATCTGACTATTGGGGGGTCTGACAACATTATCTGACTATTGGGGGGTCTGACAACATATCTGATTATTGGGGGGTCTGACAACATTATCTGACTATTGGGGGGGGTTGATAACATTATCTGACTATTGGGGGGGTCTGACAACATTATCTGACTATTGGGGGGCCTGATAACATTATCTGACTATTGGGTGGGGGGTCTGACAACATTATCTGACTATTGGGGGGTCTGACAACATTATCTGACTATTGGGGGGGTCTGACAGCATTATCTGACTATCGGGGGGTCTGACAACATTATCTGACTATTGGGGGGGTCTGATAACATTATCTGACTATTGGGGGTCTGACAACATCTGACTATTGGGGGGGGTCTGATAACATTATCTGACTATTGGGGGGGTCTGACAACATTATCTGACTATTGGGGGGGGTCTGACAACATTATCTGACTATTGGGGGGTCTGACAACATCTGACTATTGGGGGGGTCTGACAACATTATCTGACTATTGGGGGGTTCTGACAACATTATCTGACTATTGGGGGGGGTTCTGACAACATTATCTGACTATTGGGGGGTTCTGACAACATTATCTGACTATTGGGGGGGTCTGACAACATTATCTGACTATTGGGGGGGGGTTGGAGGCCGGGTTGCACATAACGGTGGTTTAATGATATCCAAAACAATCAAGGTTTTGGCCTCCTAGTTTTCTTTATTTTGATTATTCTAGGTATCACACACAAAAAAGCCAAATTTAATTAGAATTTTCTCAAAAAGCAAAACAAAAACTGTATGATTTTTTGAGGGATTTATCTGTAAAAAGAGATCCAGCAAAATATAATTACCTGCAGTTAGCAAATTAATATTGCTTTAGAATTACCAATCCTTAGCTAAACGTACCACAATCCAATTGAGTTCACTTGCATTGGGGTGAGTGTTGTTTGTTTTTAATTTCCAGGCTAAATTGGAGAAGCTGTTGCAGATTTACCCTCAAGAAGAAGTAGAATCTAAGAGATGGGAGAAAATCGCAGCTGCTCTGGGAAACAGAACCATGAAACAGGTGTTTATTTTTTCCTTTTTCTCTCAGACGTAGTTGACTTAATCATTTTGTTCTAAGAGGGACATAGGGTGTCCTTTTCTCAGAAGTTGACTGTTCCTCAAAACTCACATGCGCTTCTTGGAATAGGTAATTTCTACAGGCAAATACCCATCGCAAAAACAGTGAAGTGCTTGTTATTCCCATAAACGCGGACTGACAGTTCCTCGTGTATTTATGCTTTTTCATCTTTAGTTGGTACTGATTAGTCTGTTTAATGTTCTTCTTCTTCGTCTAGGTTGCTAGTCGAGTCCAGAAGTACTTCATCAAATTAGCAAAATCTGGACTGCCAGTTCCAGGACGAATGCCTAACCTCCCTCGGACGGGAATCAGGGTAAGTTGACTCGATTTACTCCGTAGGGCGTAGCAACAGAGGTCAGTCAGTGTTTTTGAACCACAAATATTGTGACTCATGTACATGGCGCTTAATCCGCTGCGATGTTTTTAAAACTTGTTGATTAGTTTCAGAGATTGCCTTGCGTATTGCCAAAGAGAGAAAGATTAATCGAACCGTTTTAGAGCTACAAAAGTTTTGAGCAGGTCGGGACAAAAACATAATCTAACATATTTAAGGAGAAAAACGTAAAAGAAAGAAAGAAGAACAACAACTGCGAATGAATATTCTGTTTTTCGTGAAATGGGGTTTTGGAAAGATTTACCATGATTACCTTTAGGTGCACTGTACTTCAACTCATTCTTGAAAAGTGCCCTTCTTGATGTCAGTCGTTGAGAAAGACGCCATTCAAAGCTTACGTTGTCCGCTTATTTCTATGAATGGTATCTCTAATTTTTTCTGATAGGTAAATTACAGGGTCAGGAATCATTACTTTTTCCCATTTGTTAACCCTTTAAGCCCCAATATCAGTATGCATTTTCTCATCACTGTTCTCCGTATATTTCTTGTGGTACTAGTTGGGAGAATTTGGGTAAAATCAAGACATCTTATCTTTGATGATCATTTCCTTTATTTTCGTGACCATCGTGTTTTAATCAAGTAGTGATATTGTAGGGAGAAATTAGATGCTTGTTTCTTTTGGGGCTTGAAGGGTCAAAACAGAGCACGCGTTGAATATTTATTATTCAACAAATTGTCACTATACCCATATATGAGTTGATAACAAACGCGCTGAGCTGGCTGTAAGTCGCATACGATATCCTTGTAAGGCAAAAAGCAGGGGTAAGTCGCTGCTAAGACAGCTCTGTGTGTTGAATGAATCAGAAAGGGAGAAAGTCAGTAGCGATGTTCACTGTTTACAAACATTCTTTTTGTTTTTCAGATGTGCCAACCATTAAAACAAAAAAACTCTTTGTTTTAGCAGCCAATAAGGCTTTGGTTGGCACATTAATATCAATAGATGACGTAACGGGAAACATCGCTATACCGAGACTGATATAGCCTGAGAAAACAGCCGACGTTTCATGAGGTTGCCACTTGAACCCTTGAGATGTTGGTAGTGCTTGGTTGAAATTTTCTTTCAACCAATCAGAAGGCTTGGAATTTTCTTTCAACCAATCAGAAGCACTACCAAGATCTGGGTAGAGGCACGTCATCAGTATGGAATTTCTGCGGTCGTTACTCAGACGTCGTTTTGCGAGGGCTCAAGTGGCGACCTCGTGAAACGTCGGCTGTTTTTTCAGGCTAAGATTGCTAATGTAATATATACTTTTTGGTTTCTTGCAGAGCAAAAGATCGTCTCATCATTACAAAACGCTTGGATTTCGTAACTCAACGTTCTTTCCTTCCTATCGACCAAAAGTTCTAATGGACGAAGAGGACGACACATCAAGTATAGCTACTGATGAAACGGCTGAATATCTGTCGGTAAGATGCAGCTTTCGTTTATGAACTCTGAACTCTCCAAAATGATTCCCTACCCTGAAATATGATCCCAGTTTTTAATTGAGTGACCCCGAATGTTTCCCCAGATTTCACTAGACTGGCTTAAGAATGATCCCGACATAGCAGATTCCTAAAATTTAACAGAATGACCCAGGAATTTGAAAAAGATGCTTTGGACATCGTGCACAGTTTCACGAATCATGCAGGATAATGTAGGGCTAATGGAAATTTTAGTATCGGAATCAGTCCTTTTGGACGAGTTTGCGTATCGCTTTGTCTGGCAAACGACTTCCGTTTGGTACCTGACTTGTTGATCAGATTTAAAGACTGCCTCCCACTCCGGTTCCCTTACTAGCAGTGCTTCTTCAAACAAACAAACAAACAAACAAACAAACAAACAAAAAGTCCGACAGACAGACAGACAAACCAAAAACCTAGTGCAATGTGCTCCAACAAGTCAGAGCAGAATCTTGCAACAGTTAGGAGGAAAGCGCAAACCAATAGTCTTGTCTTGCACGCTTTTTCCGATACTTGGCACTGTTTGCATGTTTCTTCTTCGAGTTCTGATGGGTCGGCTAAGCTTATTGCATTTTTGCGTTTGACAAGAAGTGTTTGTCTTGGGTCTGGTTGCACAGCATTTACTGGAAAACTGCTTCATGTCAGACTCAGCCCTTTAAATTAGCTGATAAAGTTGGCTTAAATCCAAGGCTTACGAACGTCTGTGCTTAAGTTCCCTTCTATTTCTGGTAGGATGAGGAAACTGTGCCTGCTCATCTGCGAGATACTGATGAATACAGAGAGCTGATAGAGCTTAAAAGACTAAAGAGGCAGAAGATTTCGGAATTCCAGGTATAAGAAATGGAGCTAACACGAATTTTAAAATGTGCTAATTTCTCGCTCAACACTCAAACATTTCTGGACCGTCATAATGCTAGCCATCAGTGTTGGTAAGTTTCGCCGGTGTTTCTCTGGAGGTGGTGAAATAGATCTCGGCAACAAGTTCCTCGGTGGGAAGAGAGTTGGACTTGTATCGAGGTGGTCCTGGGACCAAGTTCTCCTTCCCACCACTCGCTGGATTTATCTTTGGTAGTTTGATAATATCTTTAATATTTTCTTGAAATTATGTGGTATTTTTATTTGCAGCAATCTGAGGAAGGGGCACTGCATAACGGCTATATGGTAAGATTACATTAACTTATTTAGGGCGGGGGGGGGGGTAGATATCAATTCTTTAGTCGCCTGTGTTTCTATTTCGCATAAACCAAGGTTGATTCGTTTGTCGATATGTTGACTTCACAGTGCGATGGATGTGGAATAAGTCCCATATCAGGCACGAGATGGCACTGTAATGACTGCTCGAAAGATAACAGTGTTGATTTCTGTACCGAGTGCGTTGAAAGGTTAGTGTTTATTTTATGTTAGTACCATACAGTATTGTGGGAAAGATCCTATGAAAATCTGAAAAATCCTGATATTTCAACGTCTCATCCTGTGAGGTAGGAAATTAAAAAATTTAAAGACTGTTTCTGTTTAATTATTGGAATTTTCTATCAGCGAGTAGCCACCGAGGCGGACGATTAGTCTTGTTTCACTTCAACGTTAAGGTCGCATTTTTGCCCCGCCCAAGATTAAAAAAAGAAACCTTCCAAGGTCACAGCATGCGCTATCGTTGTCTAACAGCAAATAGAATGGCGATTGAGCCACAGGTTTACCATCCTCTGTTTGTTTGGTGTACTGTGCATTAGTAAATGGCTCTATCGGTTTGTCAAACTAGTAAAACTGAAGGCAAAATTTAGAGCTTACAAACTGATGAAAATGAAATAAAAACTCTCAAAATTGCGGTGAATATCGACTAAATTGCCATGACTAGAAGTTTGGGGCGGCGATGAACTATTGTGGGTCCCCAACACCTTTCTGCAAATCATAAATAGAGTCAGAATCCCTTGCAATAATTTAGTGACTGAAGTTAGCGAACCGCAACTCCTTCACTGACTTTCAGATTACTTTACCTTACAGGGGTAACATGAACGTGGGCTTCCACACAAGCGAACATAGCTTGGAGCCAGTGAATAGAAACTCGTCGTTTTTCGTGGACGGGGATTATGTCGGACTCAGTCAAGGCAGTACAAGTGCTGGTTATAATTATTTGGATCCTAACTTCCTGCCTTCTTCCAGATAACACTTGGGGTTAATGGAACATTGCTGATTGCCTTTGGCTGTTTTAAAACGAGGCTAGTACTAAAACCAACTGGACCTCGTTATAAACAAGGACAAACATTTTCAGTCGTTCTTACTAATGTTGTAATTTATTTAAGAAAATAGGATAGGCATGTTTGATATTTCAGTAGAATACAGATCGGTTAACTCGAACCTAGTAGATACCAAACCAGTGGATGATGATTTTCGTGTGCTATGATAGCATCTGCTATTCACCTCCCAGCATTATTCTGGATTTCGGGCGCGAGTTTTTCCTCATTTCTCAGAAAAAAAAGGAACTATTTGGTGCTGGTTATCCACTGGTTTGGTATAGAGCGGTTTTCAATTGAGTGTCGAAAGTAATTCGCGTTTTGCTTTGGTTTTGCTTTACTTCGCTCTGTGATTGGTTAAAACATCTCGACCAATCAGAAGTAAAACTCAAACCAATTGCGACTTGCTCGCACGCGTTTTCCCGCGCTTGGCGCTAGTGACATGTATTTGCTTCGAGTTCTGATTGGTTCATTGGATAATTTGTGTTTGTTGTGATTGGCTGGGATAATTAGTTTGGTTTTGGTTTTACGACACTCATTTGAAAAGCGCTCTATACTTAAACAATTACTCACCTCCACTTCGGTGAATTGTTAGCCCTTTGAGCCCCAATAGTGACGAGTATCTAATTTCTCCTTACATTATCACTACTTGATCGAACATACAGGTCATGAGAATAAAGGAAATGATCACCAATTATCAACTGTCTTGATTTTTTTATCAAATTCTCCCAACTAGTAACATAAGAAAGATAAGGAGAATAGTGAGGAGAATATGGATGTTAATATTGGGCTTAAAGGGTTAACTAACTGGAAAACAGCAGCAGTGCCCTCTGCTGTAAGACTGCTTTCCATGTGATCGCTGACAATGGATCGATCGATCGCTGAAAAAAAAAGTGATCGGCGATCGTAGCGATCACGTGAGAACGTGACACGTAGCGATTCACCCATCAAGCGAACAGGCTGCAAACCTTTTTATGGCCTGTTTTCCTGGTTACCCTGTGTGATCGATGATCTATGATTAATTTTCGTACATAACGCAAATTTGTTTAGAAAATAGCTTTTGGAAAACGCGCTCTGTTATTTAAAACTGGTGTTTCTATAGTTATGAAGTCCGAGACTTGCACGGACACTGAGCAATTTGAGCATTGTCGTGTGGATAACAATGTGACACTTTTTTCTAACTGCGCAGGCCTTTAGGCGACTTCAATGTGTGACACTTCATGAGCATTCTCGATGCAATTTATTTATGTGTAGATTAAACTCTTCTTCCCACAATATCAGTCTGTTGCATCCAGTTTTTTCCTCTTTAGGAGAACTCAGAAGTAAGGAATGATAAAACGTTTTTACTTATGTACATGAAGAATATTGCTCCCTCTTCGGAGGGGGTGAAACCTGGGGTCAATTCAATAAAGAAACCACACTTGTAGTTCTTACACGGGTAATTTACACGTGTAAAGTCCAACTTGTAAATACAAGAATTCAATAAAAGAATTTTCTACTCTGGAACTCACACGTGTAGCACGAGTCAGATACAAGAGTAATTTACAATTGTAGCCCTAAAATTGTACACTCCGCTCGAATGCACTTGTAGGTTACAAGTGTGCAATCAAATCTCACTGCTTTAATCTATGTTAATGTATTCTCTAATCCCAGGTTTATTAATTCCAAAAGATGAGCAAAAGCGTCCACAGAGACACGAAACTTCTCCCGAAATTCCCTTGGATTTTCGGTGTAAAACAACCGTCTTTCCTCAAAATTTCTAGGCTGCCGAATAAATCCGTGTCTCAATAGTTCTTCAAGTTCTTCTTCGCTAGAAGAGGACATAATTAAAGTTTCGAAATACGCTTTCTACAAGTCGTATGTTACGCTTACAAGTGACTGACCACTTGTAGTTTACAAGTTGGAATTTTGTAAAAATACAAGTCGAACTCCTGTAAAAGTTTTGGAATTGGATAAGTACCAAATCCCACAAGTATAGCGCTACACCTGTAATTACAAGTCGGAGACTTGTAACGAGATCTTGTGACGATGTTTATTGAACTCAATTTTGCGTGCGCTTGCGAAACAAGTGTCCAGCTTGTAAACTACAAGTGTAAAAGTGTTATTGAATTGACCCCTGGATTGCTGGGTTGTGGGTTGAGAGAGAAGGGTTGGAGAAATGAAGATGCAATTAATTTCCTTCCGCAATTCCAATCGGAATTCTGTTGAGGATTTTTCGTTTTGAGGAAAAGAAAGGAATGAGATACCGTGACGTCTCGTGTATTAGCCGTAGTCGTCTACAACTACTTGGCTTATAACCGGAAGATTTATGACCGGGTGGGCCTATCACAGGGGGACTTATAACAGGGTGGGCGTATAACACGGGGACTTATAACCATCCGAACCTATAACCGGATGGGCTTATAACCGGGTGGACCTATAACCAGATGGGCTTATAACCGGGTGGACCTATAATCAGATGGGCATATTATCGGCTGGGCCTATAACCAGGTGGGCTTATAACCGGGTGGGCCTATAACCAGGTGGGCTTATAGCTGGGTGGGCCTATAACCAGGTGGGCTTATAACCGGGTGGAGTATAACAGGGGGACTTATAACCGGGTGCACCTATAACCGGATGGGCTTATAACCGGGTGAGCCTATAACCGGGTGAGTTTACAACCGGGTGGGCTTATGACCGGGTGGGCTTATATTAAGCCGAGTGAGCTTATAACAGGGTGAGATTATAACCAGAAGGTTTTATACGCGGGAGGCTCATAACTGGGACACTACGGTAGCTGGAATGGGAGCTGGAGTGTATTGTGAGGAAAGAAGGGAGAGAATATACCCCAGCCTCAACTCACCAGTGCCATTAGAGTCCTGTCAGACAAATGATGCCAATAAATTACATATGAACTGTGGGATGTGGTCTTGATTTGTCTAAGGATGCAGCTTATTAAACCGAAATTAAGGCTTCGAACTTAAACTTGAACTTGGCGCAAACCCACAGGGAGCCCTATAACTCTTGAAGTGCGTTTGTAGTAATGAAGAAGACATGAAATACGTCTGTAATAATGGTCAGGTATACCAGCTGGAATATCAAGAGCCCAAGGGAAGCGATTGCCTTTAGCATCTTTTCATTCTTTGTTCTTATGGGGAACGAGAAAAGCTTTTACAACAATCAACTAAAATTGAATTCCATTTTATTAGTACACAGTCCTTGTTGAATCCATTTGCGATCACTGCTTATCATTATTCCTTTCACAAAGAGAATCTTCATTTATGGTGTATAATCTCGAACTAGTAGGCTTTTACAAATTGTGGAAGTTGAACATTTTCAATGTTAAATAAAACTGGAGTGCCGGTTTTCTTGGCGAATTCCGCGTTGTAATTCGGTTCGTGAACGGTCAGGACTTTTCCAGGCAACGGTACTGACAGAGAATGATAAAATGAGCTTGAAATGCGTTTGTTTTCAAAAAGAGGACAAGGGGTTGTCTTGCGATAATTGCAGATGAAGTAAACGATTTTACACAACTCCAGCTCTTATTAACTATTCATACGTTTGGCTTTATAAATCGCAAAACGTGTTTCTAGAAAGGGTTTTGAAGAACTTTCATTTTCCAATTCAGCAAAACTGAAAAGTTGTTCATGAGAAATCGATGCGAGGCTCGTCTCTGCTTGAATTGAAGGCGAAATATGAAAAGCTGTGTATGCCTTCTTTGTACTACAAAAGTTTGGTCTTTTATGGATTTTAATTTATCGTGACACCTAAAGCGCACGTTTGGCTTACCCCTAACCGAGTGGCGTCTTTGGGTTCTTTCTCCCGCATCAGAAAGACAAAGCTCTCCCGACGGGAAAACTTTTGTTTTTAGTCGAAGCAGCATACAGCGTATTGTGCAGCGTTCCCAGGCGATGTTGACGATTTTGTAAGCAATGACATGTCTTTCGTTTCACACGTGGGTTTCTTTGTTTAGTTTATTAACCGGTCTAGTCGGTTAAAAGACCTTCGTAACGAATTCATTCACTTTAAATTTCTCTTTTCGTCCTTTCATTTTACCCGTGCCAAATATTAAAGGGCTTACAGAGTGGAATCGAATAAAAAAAGCCATTTCTGTACAAACAGCCCTTATATCCGATCGCTAAAAACAAAAAAAAAACAAAAAAAAAAAAAACGGTTGTTTCCAATGCGATGCATATCTGTATTTTATCAAGCTCGCATCAAACACATTCACAACACTTTGTTTTTGATAAACAACGTTTGGTAAACTGAAAACACGTTTCGCTTTGTTTACTACTTCACTGAGTCAGTTATGAACTTCCTCAGCAAAATAAGTTATTTGCTGGCAGTTAAATGAAGTTTAACTTCAGTCTTCTAATCAAGAAATAGATTTCAGCTGGAAAAACTGGCCGAGTTTAAGATGTAACAGTTTTAATTTTAGGTTTTATAAGACCACTTTCATCTGACCATTTGAAGTGACATATAGCTGAAAAAAAGAAATTTTGAAAACAAGATGGATGTTTTATCTTTTTGAAGAAGAAATTATCGCACGAAAAATAAGCGATGCGTTGTTATTTATGCAGCTCGATATTTTACATATTTGTGGAGGAAGGTTTCTAAAACTGAATATAGTACTTTTAAGTTGGACGTTGAAAACAGATAAAAATGCATTATTTTCAAACTGGCCGTTTTTCTTTATAGCTTCAATGTTTCACAGTTGCCATTTCATTTTCGTATTAAAGAGCAGTTACATCTATTTTGTTCAAGTAAGACAGTGTTGTTTATCTTTTCCCAGAAGTCTTTGAATACGGCGCGTTGTATTTAATTGTCTGTTTTTGAATTGGCAAAACCTTGTTACAATTAACCATCGCATTTGAATGTTGATTTAAAACTTCGGCGAAAAACACACCTGTTCCAACTTCAGTGTTTTAAATATGCATATTCACTCGAAGCAACTTCATTTTGCGGGAACGCCTAGTTTGCAGAGCATTAAGTTGCAAACATGGAGCTACTAATTCTTACAGTCCTGCTTTTTCTTGGAGGTCAGGCACTTGCAGTAGACGTGAATAACCAAAGCAGGTAAAACAGAAGAATTATGTTCGTACGACGAACCTAAAACTATCATTCTTCGCTTTTTTTTTTCGTTTAATAACGATGTGGAAGCTTAATGTTGCCCTGGAGCTTTTTAGCGTATAGAATGCCTCTTGGCACGGATTTGAATGTAATTTCGAAATCCATATCCGCATAAATAAGAAATCTAAACTATTTGATTTATATATTGACTCTCTTACTTGTCATATTTACAAAGAATTTGCGCTGTACGACAAACTGGCTTCTCTTATGTTCGAGCTTTTATTTCCTCAATACAACTTAAAGACCCTTTAGTTTTCCGGGCCACTTCGTCAAATCGTCAAATTTGATTCATTGCTTCTGGCAAGTGAAATGACAAATTCTGCAATATTATAACTCCGTCAATTTGCCCAAGATGTCGCAAAATTTAGAATTCCGTGAGCATCTCTTCTTTTGACCCTCTGCGTAAAAAGAAATCGTCAGCTCTCCAAAGGAAAAATTTGCTCGACGCGAGCAAAAACAAATATTAAGATGTTGAATTCGCTTCGGGCCTCAGAAACTCAGAGAATTGCAGCAAGTTGCTGACAAAGAACTCGCGGCGAAGATCTTAGTTCATTTGACCGGGTATCCTAATTTTCATCCTCTTAATTAAACGAGAGCGAAATATATAGTTTGCACCCTACGTCTCTGAACTTAAGCATCTATACAATTTATTTTAAAAATTGAACTAGTTTCACAACAATCCTATGGAATTGACGTTACGTATGCAAGCCCCCTTCCTTCGAGCTTGGTGTTAAAAGCGACTTTAGCTGATAAAGGTAGAGTGGTGTTTTTCTGTTCGATTTGTTTTAATGCAAGAAACAATGGAGTTACTTTTTGCAAGCCTGAGAGATCTTTGCAAAAACTCCACGGGAGATTTTCTTCTCATTTTCAATGATTCGTTTGTTTTTTCAATTTATTCTCTGTATTCTGGCCGACTTTGTTTCGATCTTGTTTTGTGTACAAAAGAAACTATTGCTTCTACTACCGGTGTTATTTCTATTTCAAATAAGTTATTAAAATAACGGAAGAGAAAATAGATCTTGTCAATCTTCACAGAACAAATATTTGTCACGGCATCAAAAATAGCCTAGAATCAGTTGATTTGAAGGGTACAAATCTGTTGCAATTAATGAAGATATAAATTTAGTTTTTCTTTCCCGATAAAAGAAAAAGAAAAATTGTGATATCTGTATTATACGTGCGCCTAAATTTGATTATCATAATTGCTTTTCGAAGCGTCCCCCAATATTTATCAAGTCCTCGCGAAAATATAAATATATTTGTCGTCGGGTTTGTCGCGCATGCTGTTACAGAAACATCGCAGAAGATCAGATTAAACATTGATGTGTTGTAAAATCCAGATATTTCTTTTTCAAGTCGTTCGTTGAACTTGATTTTGAAATGCCAAGGCAAAATGAATCGGTTTTTCTAATTAGCAGCTGTGTCCTTGGTTTGCTATTGTGTTTATGGACATAAATTTTCCAACGCTTCTTTCTTATTCAAACCAATGACAATTTTGAGTTATAATTTTTACGATAAATTTGATCATACTTCGCGGTTTGTTTTAATGTCGTATTGTTTCCCATCGCCTCGGCTCTGTAAATTGTCTTGTAAATCCCACACCAATTAATTTTAAGATATCAAAAGCCTCTCTCACCGTTTAAGTCTGAACAAACTTTCCCAAAATGTTGGTAATAAAATATTTGGTTTTTTCTTTTAATAATAAAGCCTTTTTTAGCCCGAGAAACGAAGGAAATAATGTTCCCTGCTATGGTAAATTGCACAAAAATGAAGATAATTTTTATGCAGCTTATCTGCACGAGATCGCGGTTCGCAGGCAATTAAGTCATGAATCAGCCAGCAATAACAAAGATCTAAACTGAATTTTATTCTGTTTTGGTGAAACTGCGATTGCTATACTGAGCAGATTGAGTAAAAAAGTAAATTTTTTAGCTTTGCTTTGATTTTTTCGTCAGTTTAATGCATTCGACTTTTGCCTATCAGAAATACGCAGTCATCCATATCAATGTAAATAAATTGATACAGATTTCTCTTGCTCAGACGGTAAAGTGAGAGACCTAAAATTAGATATTATGTAGGCTTGTTCCACACGTTTATGCGACCGAACCTAATCAATTAACGGACCAGACTTTCCTCAGGCAAGTCACTCAGAATCGACGACATTGCTCTACGTGTTAGTCTCAAACCATAATTACTCTTCCATAACAGCTTACATCGTAAAGGACAAGACAAACCTAGACACAGGCAGGGGCTGGGCTAGAATGAAAGATCAAATGCTGCGACTGACAGAACACAAGTCATTGAAACAAAGTCAACATTAACCTACACCATCACTTAACACCTACATCAACAGAACAAACGCTACACTAAAAACAACAACAAATTCAACAACAAACACAAGAAAAAACAAACAAACATAACAAAAAAGTAACCTGAACTGCCAATTTTACAGTCCCTAGACTGATGGGTCAAAACTAAAAATTGCAAAGGGATCCAAAGTCACAAAAATTGACCAACATTGTTTTGAGTCCTGACCAATATCGTTGATAACCAGAGACAAAAGCACTGTCGACTGATGACCCACTAAGTACCATCCTCGGAGACCCAGGGGTTAGCTAGTCGGGACGACGGGATTTTCATGAGCGAAAGTTTACAACAAGAGCGGGAGAGCCCCTGGGCACTTACTCTTACCGAACGAGTTCCAGAAGCGTTTGAAATCCCGCCTTCTGATTTTTTCTGGCCAATCAGAAGGCGGGATTTCAAACGCTTCTGGAACTCGTTCGGTAAGAGTAAGTGCCCAGGGGCTCTCCCGCTCTTGTTGTAAACTTTCGCCCATGAAAATCCGGTCGTCCCGACTAGCTGCCCCTGGGTCTCCGAGGATGACTAAGTACTTGTCTCTGGCAAAGATAGAACTACACTCACCTGGGAGATCTCACTAAACTGACTATTGGTTTTGATAACACAGAAATTCTGTGACAATGCAGAGAAGGGAAAACTCGAAAACTCGTCTTTTCCCTGTCCTCTTGATATATTTTCCAGATAAAGACCATATGTTAAAACTACACTTTTATACACTCACTCTAACGACTGTTTTTTTTTTCTTGTTGTTTTGCAGACCAGCAGAGCCAACCCCACCGCCCCAACAGCTTTCAACCACACCCAAATCCGATCCCATAGCGAAGGGAGATATCAATGTCACTGAGCTGATATCTAAACTACTTACTGGCTACGACAAAAGACTTCGACCAAACTTCGGAGGTATGAAAAAATCTCAGCTGTTTATCTCTTGCAAGAAGGTTAGTCACATGCTTTACATTCGTTCGAACGTTCGTTCGCTCGTTAATCAGTCAGGTATTGAAGTCATTCGGTCAGTCAGTCAGTTAGTCATTTGGTCGGTCGGTTGGTTGGTCAGTCGGTCGGTCGGTCGGTCGGTCGGTCGGTCAGTCAGTCAGTCAGTCAGTCAGTCAGTCAGCTGTCAATCAATGTTGTGGGTTTTACTTCCAACGTTCAGCTTACCTTGAGTATCAAAGGATCTCAACATCATCCCTTTTTTTCTGCTGTGGAACTCAAGCGTCTTTAAATAAGGGATTCTCTCTTTTTTTTGGTTCAGTTGATTTCCAGTTTTTACACAGCTCAGTCGAACATGAGAAGATATGGCTCACATGAATTTGTCATTTTGTTTCAGGTCCGCCAGTCAATGCATCTGTGACAGTGTTTATTGAGTTCATCGGCGATATCGACGAAATCAACATGGTGCGTTTGCCTTGCCTCCTTCTTTCGTTTTGCATTCGTCTTCTTCCGTTGTTTGTTTGTTTGTTTTTTTTCACAAAAGAGTGTGTGCTATTGTACGTGCATAATTGGTGATGGCCGAAGCGGGAAGGGGCTAGGGGGACGTCAAATAGCGCACATGGATGCAAATAGAGCCTGCGCACAGGCTAGGAAAATTACAGTCGCAAATGTTAAATGTACGAGAACAACACCAGTACCTCTAATGGGTATGTTTTCCAGAGAGGTGGAAATTAAAGTTCTTAATTAAGCAAAAGGGAGGTATTAATGCTACTAAATTAAGCTGATATCACCGTCACATCGGTTACTGGTAGAAAGACAAAGTGAATTGGAGGGACGCTTATCTTCGGATCAAAAATTGTCGTCTAGAGTTCGAAAAATGCGGGAATTATTTTCAATAATTATTTCGCATCAAACTTTCGCCAGTCAGCTTGAACTTTAGTCTTTTATAATAACAGCGGAGTTTCCGTAATAGTGAGGTGTCCAGAAGGCGAGAGTTGACTCTCTCGTCCTATTATTTCGACAGGAGTTTACCACGATCATGTACTTTCGTCAGTACTGGAAGGATAATCGTCTGAAATACAACAACACAGGTTACTCCAAGCGGCTGGCCTTTAACCCTGAAATGCTCAAGTTTATTTGGGTGCCAGACACGCATTTTCCTGGCATCAAGGATGGGCTCAGACACGATATTACGGATGCTAATGAAGTGATCCGTCTCTGGCCTGATGGCTCCGTGCTGTACAGCATGAGGTGGGTGTTGAAAATCAAAGGATCTTGTGAGCCAATTTATGCGCTAAATTTAGCCTGGGCATTAAAACATTTCTCTGGAAATAAAAAGGGCAATGGTTTGAAGGAAAATTAAGGGGAAACGGCTAAATAACATTCTGTATGGGGCTCGAATCTGAGCCTTTAGACCGCTCCACCAAAAGAATTGAGCTACGGAAATAAACTATCATCGCCACGTTTTCCCCGGATGTCCAGTCCTTCTGGCTCAGTTGCTCAAAGGCTCCAAGTTTTAAATGTGTTTCGCGTTGTTGTTTCTGCCAAACTTTAGCATCGTTTTACACAATTAGCTTTAGCCGCCACCTATTTTACTTCGCCGCGAATTTTGTGACCCCTTCATATACTAAAATGACGAGTTTCCCTACCCTTTAGTATACTGCGTACTTGAAAAAGGCGCCCCTTTCGGGCGGAGCCTCCCCGTATAACCCACTAGAGGGAGTACCGCCCGGGTATTCAATACGAGGTTTTGAGTTTCCAATGTTCTCATTGGCTCACTGCACAGAGATTGTCACTGTGTTACCTTGCTTTTTGCCTTACAATATAAGAAAATTGATTTACAGTATAAGAAAATTAATGCCATGTCAAGTGCTGAGCCGTTGAAAGGTTTCACAGCAAAGTGAACGTTTACCTAAAAAAATGGCAGAAAAAAAAACATTAGCCATGATTACCGAAGTCGAGAACTGAGAATTAAATGAATAAACCAATTATTCAAATCGCGCTTGTGGGATGTAACAATAAAGTTATAACCTAGTGAACTCCGCGCTATGTGCTTCGTTGGTTATTTGCCCCTTCATACCCGATGCGTCCCCGTGGAATAATTGTCAAATGTTAAATATATATTTCATTGACTTGCCTCGACAAATGTTTACAGGCAAACGAGCGAGCGAGCGAGTGAGTAGATACACAATCTTATAACTCGTTTATTGCATTCTGCATTTACAAGTTAAACGGCCTTCACACGTCATACTAATGTTGGCCAACTCGTGTTGGCAAACTCAAATTGGTGTGTGTGAACGACACAACAACATGCTGGCAAACTACTGGGGAGAATTGAATAGCGAGGAGTTCTATTTGTCGCCAACAGTTTGCCAACATGTTGTTGTGTCGTTCACACACACCAATTTGAGTTTGCCAACACGAGTTGGCCAACATTAGTTTGACGTGTGAAGGCCGGTTAGAGAGAAATTGCAATGTTCCGTGCTATTCAGTACAAGTTCCTTGTTTAAAAGGTAACAAAATGTCGGTTATTTGACCTTAGTTTGCTAATCTCGCCACAATCAAAATTAAAGAAAATACATGAAAATAAAACGTCCAGATTGTAGGTTTCTCACTACTTTTATTCTTCTTAATTATCCATGTGCATTTTTTCAGGTCTTTTTAATAACTGAGATAAAAAAAAGTCGAACATATTTTCTTGCTTTGTTTGTCCCAATCATCCCTCATCGGGTAGTAACCGTCCAGTGCATTCCCAATCGAGAAGTAACACTCAACTATTTTCTCTCTATTTTTTGTCTTTTTAAGACTCAAAGTTACTTCCCAATGCCCTATGAACTTGAGACACTTCCCAATGGATAAACAGAAATGTCGTCTAAACATAGAAGCTTGTAAGTTAACTCAAGTTTGTTTTCAACGTATGCTGTTATATACCAGTTGTACTGTTAGCTCCTAGGTACAATTAAAGAAAAGTTGTTTTTCATAGTTTGGTGAGGAAACCCTGACGTTAATCAAGTTTCGCTGATATTTTGCTTGAATGTTTGCTTTGCTTTATAAGCTAATAGGGAATGTCGCAGATTTTTTTAAGTTAGTTTGTACTCCTTGTTGTGAAGTACATAAACACGATTTACATGCTTGACGAAATTTTTCATTATCTAGTCAGTTATGATGACAAGGAAATGACCCTGAACTGGCACAAAGACAACCCCGTGACTGTGTCTAAAAGTATTCAGATTCCAAGCTACACTCTGTCAGAATATCGGTGGTTTGCAAGTGTCGAAGAGTTCACTACTGGTAAGAACCCGAAGAGAAATTAGCAAATACGCTTTTTCCTGTTTTTCTCCTGTGGTCGTTAAAGTGGTTTATGTTTGTCTGAAATTTGAAATGCTTAGATTCTTTGGGTAGTGAAACTTCTCACATCCAAGTACGTCGTTGGTATTTTTTGCCACATTTGAATGTTTTCGACAGTTTTAAAAGCCTTTTGCGTTCGGTTTACCAACGTTTCCCAGCAATAAACGATTTGTCCCAGATCTAGGGGCGGCAACTTGGACTTAATATTTAAAAAAAACCAAAGAGTTATAGCAAATCTACAACAATACACAAGATTTTCCGATAAACTTAGTCTACTGGTCTGCGTACGCTGTTTTCTTTCTTTGCATCCATTCTTTAACTTGAATGCATTTGATTACTTGAAAATTAAAAGAGAAAAAGGGACTGGAAGGAGAGAGAAGGGTCTACACTCCTGGACCTTCTCCTCGTGCATTTACCCGTGAGATCTGACGACTGGCAGCAGCATTCGTTCATATGAATCTATGAAAATACCCTTAATGAAATATATTTTGTCGGGGCGATACTCTTTACGAACAGTTTGTTTTGGTTTTCCTCCACAGGAAGTTATTCCTTACTGACCATTGAGTTTGATTTGAATCGTCGACTGGGATTCCACATGATTCAGGTATGCTAAACAATCTACGTAACAGGGTTTGTCCGAAAAAAAGGTCATGACTTTTCATCAATACTAAATCATGAAACAAAGACAATCAAGTTAGCATGTCTACCTCGTACCCAGACGTCTCTCTCAATGTGCAGGTGAGCACGCAGAAGAAGCAGAGAGCGATACTTTTCGTTTGTCTCATTCCCATGGTGCCTCGCGCCTCGCGAGTTGAACATGCTACGACCGTTTTTTCGATCCCACTGTATGCTTGAATAATGTAGGGCAACATTTCTATTGGTCTGTTGTTCGGACAAAGTTCGAAAGCTATTGTGGTTGTGCACGGTCAAGGCCGAAAAACGGAAACAAAAACCTCAAACAATGAAATTCATCAGGTTTTATACTAATGTTGCACTTTATTAACTATGTGAGGTATGAACGATTGACAGGCCATAGCCAAACCTCAACTTATATATTACAATAAAATCGCCATAAGAGTGCAAACTCTTTTAACACATCTATGATTAGCTGGACCTGATATGTTTAGCAACAGATGGCTAGCCACGAATATTTTGCAACAGATGGCTCAGAGGACAGCAGGACAGCAGTTTTCTCGCTATCAACGGGCTGTTAATGTTAACAATGCCAGTTAACTGTATCACTTTCATATTACCTGTACCGAAATTTAACCAAATCTTTGTTGTGATTTTACAACCACCCTTCTGTTTCAGATTTACCTTCCATGCTATTTGATCGTGGTATTGGCCTGGGTCAGTTTCTGGGTTGATCGTGAGCAAACAGCGGCCAGGATTGCCATGGGAATAACCACTGTGCTTACCATGGCAACGCTGATTGGTAGTGCCAGGACCTCGCTGCCAAAAGTCTCCTACGTCAAGTCGTTGGAATGGTTTTTGATAATGTGCTTTTTGTTTGTGTTTTCTGCCATTTTGGAATACGCCTTTGTGTCGTACCTGGTATTTAAGAATCGAGTGGAGGAACGACAGAGGGAGGCCATGCGAAAGAAACATGACGATGTGAGTGTACAATAAAATAGAATGAATGAAGGAAGGAACCTCGCTAAAATTATTTTGAACAACTTGCAGTAATCCATAAATCGTGAACACTGGGATTTGACTTTGAATGTTCATTCTGCCGCGACCAATAAAAAAAAAAAGCTGAGCTGAGGGTGATAATGGCGCTTTAGCGATTGACGGTACACTTCGATTATACGGGTCTCGATTATCCGGACTTTTCGATTACCCGGATTTTTTTTGTGTTCCAGATTTCTTTATGAATATCGAAAAAGGTCTACCTGACGAAAGTGTAATTAACTCTTTTAAAACGGTGTCGTCACTTCATATTTCCTTGTAAAAATTGATTAAAACAGTTTCTGAAAGTAAATAGTCAAGCACACAGTCATTTTAGCAATCTGAAGATGTAGTTCCCCTGAGAATAGCCAAATATGATGGCTCACATTTTGATGCTGTGTATTCTATCCACGTCCATAAATATTCTTTTTTCGAATATCCAGACTCTCAATTATCCAAATTATATTTGAGAGTCTTAGAGAGTCCAGATAATCGAGGTTTGATGGTACAAAGTTTTCTGCACACTTAGACACCAACAGCTAATTTTCTTGTTATTGGAACCTTACAAATTAGGGCTAAACGTTCACAGTTAACGATAAAAATTTTCCTTACTTCATTCTTTGCTTGAAATTTTATCAGTATGACAAGAGACACTTCATCCCCCAGTGACGGTTGATGGTTAAAAAAAAATGTCTTTATGTATGGCGGGTTGTCGGTTAACAGGTAACCCATTTGGTGGTTGATATTTAACCCTTTAAGCCCCAATAGTGACGAGTATCTAATTTCTCCTTACAGTGTTACTACTTGATCAAACATACAGGTCATGAGAATAAAGGAAATGATCACCAAGTATCAAAGGTCTTGATTTTAATCAAATTCTCCCAACTAGTAACATAAGAAATATTGAGAGAATAGTGAGGAGAATATGGATGTCACCGTCGTGTTAAGGCTTGCATCTGATCGGTACTCCCTCTTGACACAGCATTTCAGAAATACGTTTAGCGTTTTCGCTTCTATTTCTCCAACTAAAAGCTAATGTGGTTTAAAATTATTCAAGATTAGCTTTACCCCAAACATCTGTAGTTGTTCAAGAGAACTAAGTTCATAAGTTCACCAAGGTTTACTATTATTTTTATTAGGAGAAAGCCTGCGATACTGCTGAGGAAACCGTAGACAACGATAAAACACCCCAGTCCCCCGGCAGCCGACCGTCATCGGGCCACGAGGCAGTCTGGATCCCAGGGAAACACCAGGTGGAGACCGTGACGAAGTCTGGGAGATGCAGGTCATCAAGGCGAAGCACGGACGAAGATCACTTCGTCAAGATCCTCAACACTGTGGAGTTCTTCTCCAGGCTATTGTTTCCGCTGGTGTTCATCTTCCTGAATGTCGCCTATTGGCTCTACTATGGCGGAATTTTGGAGTAGGAGGAAGGCATGAGCCTGCAGCGGAGTAGGACAACTGATGGATATTAACCTTGCTTGGGTCGTTAGTTATGCAGTAATCGATGTGTTAAGGTTATATTGACCGCGCAAAGAGGTCTTGTCATTGTTAAGTTGGTTGTTAAGTTTGTGCATGCGAATGTCGAGCGTTTGTAACATTAGACCCAGATGTGTGGGAATGGGAAACCACTCCCGAACCCTGCGTCTACTTACTTATTATCAAAGATTCTAGTTCCTCGTAATAGGTATTTTGATAAATTTAGTTAATAATTTAATGATGATTTAATGATGATTTAATGATGACTTAAATCGTGTCCGAGCTTGAGACAGAAAAGGACGAGGAAAATCTACAATAAATAGACACGATCTGTTTCATAATACCGGAATAGATTTTTGGCCAAATTAA
The DNA here is from genome assembly GCA_964017195.1 of Siderastrea radians. Taxonomy (NCBI): domain Eukaryota; kingdom Metazoa; phylum Cnidaria; class Anthozoa; order Scleractinia; family Rhizangiidae; genus Siderastrea; species Siderastrea radians. The sequence goes on along the minus strand of OZ024889.1, from coordinate 11,655,921 downwards.
AGGTAGGATAAATTGTTTGCCTGTTACATTTAGCAGCTGTGGTAAATATGCGAGGATTATTTAAACATTCATTTCATTGATTATTCGGTTTGTTGCTATGAAATACAGAGTAGCATTTTACGAGCGATTTATATATGTTATTTGGTATACAACGAGTTTAGGCGTAGATTCTCAAGGAACGCCCAAAGTTAAATTGAACAGCGTACTCGTCAAGCTCTGATGACCTGTTGGAAAAGTAAATTTAAAATTACTGTATTTTTACCGAACCTAGTTGTGGAATACTGCTCTTTATTTTGTAGAGAGACTACCCGGGAATAATTCCCTAAACTCGATAGAAATGCTACGTCCTGATTGGCTAAATTAGAACATTATTTTTTGCTCGTTTTAGAAACGCTAAATTTTAAGACGCCAGCATAGCTGCGTGAAAAGATTTACTACAAAAATACCAATCATCAATAGTATAACTTTTCAGTGTGTCCCTTAGGAAGATGATTTTATTTGTTTCCGCTTTCAAATTTGGCATGCTATTCAAATTTCATAAGTCCTTTCAAACGTCAGCCGGCTAGTTTGCCTGTATGCAAAATGAAAAAAAAAATGCATTAGCAAGGTCTATTGCTTTATAGCTGAAAACCGTAAGTTATAAATTATATAATCTCAACTTTAAGGTTAAACATACCCTTTAACATTATGTATTAAATTTATAGTTACAAGGTAGCTAGAAGGAAAAACTCTGTATATATATATCTTAAAGAAGCCATGTTATTGTTTCGGCTTTGTATGTCATAACTGTGAGCCTTTATGCCTGCTTAAAATACAACGATGTACAACCGAACAAGCTTCCGCAAGTGAACCCCTAGGTAGATAAGTATTTAATTAGAGCCTCAGTATCTTCTCTCGATTAGGAGAGAGGCCACGTTTGGAAGGCCGACAATTTAGACAGTTTAGACAGGGTCTAGAAAGCCTTGGCTTTAACAAACTTTTAAGGAGGTTCAGCACATATAGCCACACGGTAAAACGTTATCTTCGTAGTCTTCGGCTGGTGATTGACTCATTTGGACCCGCTTCTATATGTGGTTTATGGAATATGAACCTGGACTTAGCCTTAAACATATCTGACTTTGACATCGTTTGAATAATTGGCCTTCGCTAGTGTTTGGCTGAAATTACTGAGTGTCCGTTAACTTAAGAGAGACATCCACCTACTAAGGATGTCATTTAGCGAGGTTGGACTGTATAATCACGAATAGTTTAGCCGAATAATAAGCATACATATTAGCCAGGCCTCGGCCACACTGATCCAACGTTGTCCAACATTGTTTAACATTGTTGGATCCGCCATCTTTTGGCCACCCTGTTGAGTGATGTTCAGTGATGTTAAGTGGTGTTGACCAATGTTTGATTATCTTTAAAAACTCGTGCAACAAAGTTGTATTCAACAATGTTGGATGATTTGCATCCCTTCGACTTAGGCCTAAAAAGAAGTTACCCGATTAGTGGCGAATGTATTACATTAAAATAAAGCTTATAAAACTTCTCAGGACTTTTGTCAGAATATAGAGGCCAACTTGAACGAACCCTCTTTGAAAAGCTTGGAAAACCTCACAAAGGGTAAATTCCATTACAGGTTTTTTTCCTTTGGCTTGAATTTCACCCACAAGGCTTTTTCATATCTCGTAACATCTCCTATCCCTTTGTTGACCTATATTTTTGTCATCCAGTGTTTCCTTTCTTCTCGTCGCCGTCTCTTTATTTTATTAATGTATCTTGGTCATTAATCTTGAAAAGACATAAGGGATCTGCTGGATTGTCCAAGCAAAGAAGATGTCGTATAAAACTGAAGTAAAAACAAAACAAAATAGTAGTGAGTCCCTTACATCTTTAACCTCAACCCGGCGCTTTATTCCGTTATTCATAATCCAGTCATAGCGTCAAAGGAACCACTAAACGTCTTAAAGTGCTTTCTTGTGGTCCCGATATGACTTAATGGATTTGCACCAGAGACGGGAAAATACCATGGCTGGAAAGGACATGAACCTCAAAGGAAACACATTAGATGTACTATCTGCCTTCTAAGTTTCGTTGTCTTAACTTTAATATTCTCGGATTTAATTATAAGGGTGGGGGGGGGGGGTAGGGGTGGTCCCAGAAGACAAAGAAAAAAGCACGTTCTGAATACGAATTAGTGACCAAGGCGACGACGGCAACGGCTTCGTCGTTAAACAAAAAGTTTCTTTGGCAAAACACTGACACTGCCCTACACGTTATTAATCTTAAGACACTTTTGTTTTTGCAAAGCAAGAACCTGAAATAACCAAATCTGGATTTTATGGAGAACGGTGACGTATCTGAACGTAAATGCGGTCCCAAGGAATTTAACTCCTAGATACTTCCGGGTTACACTAGACAATGGTCCGATTTGGAAACATCGCAACGATAAGTTGTTTAAGATAACAAGAATTTGTTCTACAGAGGATGTTTTCCTAAGTACTTCAGTCGTGGCTGTTAAAGGCACCTATTGGTCCTCTATTTAAAACTGTTTTAGTTGCTGCATGACAACTACGTAGGGCATTAACATCCCTCCCAATAAATGTACTTTATCCTTGGTCTGCAGAACTAAATCTTACCATACTTAGTAAACAGAGAAAAATTAAACTTGTTTTTCTTACTAGGGATTATCGAAGCACGTGGCCTTCAGTCCCCTCGCTTTGGCTCGATTCTGTAATTCTAGAACAGTTAGGCTATCGCATCTCTCCCTAAAAAATAAACAGGCAAATAAGAAAGTCTCCCAAAGAAATAATTCAAATGAAACAAAATTCTAGAGGATACATTAAAATGGAAATACCTCGATCAGACACAGCTAACAGAGACTTATACTTACAGAGACTTATGGTGAAGAGAATGACCCACAAGAATTCTAAACTCTGTCACGTCTCGCACGGGAAGACTGGGAAGTTGATTTTCCGCCAGATAACTATAGAATATGTTTAAAAAGAGTTTAAATTCCGAGGTACGTAACTGCAATGAGATCCAAACTGAGCAATTTCCTGGCTTCCGCGGGAATGGTTTACCAAGCAAAACAAAAATAAACCCTGATTGCAGGTTTTATGACGTAAAGTTAAGTAAAAGATGAAAAGTTCTGTTCTCAACCAGTATTTATTTAGGAGGTAAATTTTACCAATTCAGCATCAGAGTCGTAGCGATATTCATTACCATCGTCATCGTCGTCGTCGTCGTCATCATCATCATCATCATCATCATCATCATCATCATCATCATCATCATCATCATCGCCATCATCGTCATCACCGATGCACAATTGAAGTTAATGTTAACCCGATATAAGGCTAATGGGAAAGTGGACCTCGAAGTAAATCAACATATGCTAAGCAGTTGTGAGTTTCAAGGGGGCTAGAAGTCGTCGCCAAATCCTCGGATTTTAGAAAGTTTGCTTTGTTAGCTCTTGGACTGTAATGGTCATCGTCACCGATTTATTTACATTTCACTTGTTTCTTGATGCTGTTTTAGCGCTTTGTTTTAAGTTTAGTTACTCAACCTGATATTACGTCAACAAAAGTTTCCGAACCTGTCATCCATAAAAGAAGGAAAAATCTGTTTGTCCACGAAGTGCTGTCTTGTACCGTTCAACATGATATGGACAACACCTCTGGCCCGCTTAGCTAGCTGATAAAAATAAAAAAAAAGTTAAAGAAATATCAGAATTTTGATTCGCCGTGCTCTATTGGTTCATTCTGTATGGTTATGTTATCTTTCGTTGTGATTTGCTAAATGCGATACTATGCTTTTTTCTGAGTCATTGTAGTCACCCTCGCTGCCGCCTAGCTTTACGCGCATTGCGTGCCTATGTTTCTAAATGGTTGTAAGCACCCTTCCTGTCGCCTGACTTTGCGCGAATTGCGTGCCTATGTTTCTGAGCAGTTGTACGCACCCTTCTTGTCGCCTGGCTTTGTGCGCATTGCGTGCCTATGTTTCTGAGTAGTTGTTCTCACCCTTGCTGCCGCCTGCCCCCAGAATGGTTTCTGTTTGCTACATTCATAGGGACAAGACTTAAAGTCGATTCCAGGTTCTTTCTTGCTGCCACACCACGTTAGGCCGTTCAACAAAAATCTGAAATAAGAATAAGGGAAATTACAAAAATCAAAATCACGTTTTATTAAACATCTATATTGAATACATAAGTACACACTTTGCGTTGCACTTGTGGGTGGGATTTCTTTAAAGGAATGTCTCTTTGGTGGACCAGCAAGTATGAGAAAAATCTTGAGTCACACTCGAGCAATAAGCGGTCCACACAGTCGGAACTTAACTCTGGTGTCATAAGCATGAAGCTCCTAAGAGTATTATTACAATGCCTGGGCTGGATTCTACTTGATGATAAAGAAGAAAGATGGTAACATTTTAGCTCAGAAAGAAAAGGGAAAGATAGACAAACTAACTATTCCATCTTTCATTATTGGATTCTACTTCTCCGGAGGTGTTTCCCAGCATTTTGCAGGTTTCCATAGCTGTTTGCTGGAGAGAGATTGTGGAGGGTCTTGTTTCGGTGCCTCTGGTCTGTCTCCTTGGTTAATTATAAAGGATTATTCTGGAATAAAACGTGACATCAGATGGTCCCAGGTTCTTACCCTGCCAATGTATCTTCTAAAGTAATAAATCTTTCATACAGCCTAGAGTAGGAATGAGTGAGTTCCCTTGTCCCAGACCAAAATAGGACCTGTGAGCAAGGAAAATGAGATCTCCATCAATCAATAGAGAACGTAGGATTTCTTCCTTGCGTTGAAGGGGAAAATATCTCTAAAATAGGTTTAAGACAAAACAAATATAATACGTTTCTATTTTTTCAAAGAAAGAAAGATCGAAAGAAAGGAAGGAAGGAAGAAAGGAAGAAAACACCGTTGACATTGGATTTCTCAAAAAACGTAAAGCGCAAAATATCTTAATAAGAAGTCAACCTTTGTTTCTCAATAAGAGGGTTAGTTTCGGAAGATAGCGTAGTGCTACGTCACAAGGGAAGTAAACCGACAAAAGTTTGGAATGAAAAAAATTAAAAATTTGAAAATTTTCAAATGAGCTGCTAAGGTAGATTGTCCACCGCAAAGAAATCTCTTAGCTCTTGGTCAGAGCGAATCCATTTTTAAGACGTAAGCCTGTCCTAGCTTTTACAAAAATTTTTCTTCCCCTGAATGTTTCACTCTCCTCTGATTAACAAATACCATGTAAAATCTGTTACATACAAATGAAATATATACCTTATCTTTGAGTGGCTTTTCCTCATACATGTTAAAGAAATGAGTGTAATCATCGAGTGTTACATCACAAGGATCTTTAAAGGCAAAACTCTTCAGAAAAGCTTTCCACAATTTCTGACAATCCAGTTTGCCTGGGTTTTGAAGATACTTTCCTTTATTATCAATAAAATCCCAACATCTTCCAATAAATATATCTTTCAAGTGAGGTGATGTGCCCTGCACGGGTTTGAACAGCCATTTGTTTTTGTTCTTGTTCAGTCTCTGGTCATAATACTCCTGAATCCTTTCCTCAACAAAGCTTTTATCTACATCGACGTTGCTGCGAAAATCTGCTGCAGTTTGTAGCACGTTCCTAGATTTAGCGTTCCCCCACAAGCTATATGCTGGACGTACTATCGGGTTGTAATACAAACTAGCGGGTACATCTTCAACGGGAACATTATTCCATAAGCTCGGTTTGTAGCCTTTTCTGGGCCAGTAGGTTTGCTTTATGTACGATAAAGGCTGATTTGCTGACTCTCGATATGCGCTAACGTAAGGATGGTTTGCTAATGTCCTTCCTACACTCCAACTCTTCCCTGGATCCAATCCCCTTCTGTTTACGTTATTCGTAAACCTGGGCCATTTGTAGCTGGAATACCTGGTTGCTGATAGGATTTCCCTTCTTTGTTCCTTTTGAGATCTTGCAACACGAGATTTCCAAGCTCTTTGATGATGTTGGAAGCCGTATCTTGTATCTATAGAAATCAAAAAGAAGAAAAGTAAATTTATTGTTTGGTAGAACTGGGGCATACAGGTAATTCAGCGATGTCTTAAATCCGAGTGTTTAATCCCCGTGAATACGAGAATACTCCATAAAATGAAGACGAAGTCCACTCTTAAGCCTATTTCAAGCATCGGAGTTCAGTCGGTTTTAGAAGAATTCTTCTCCGAAAGATTGACTGATTATTTTGTCCAATGCTGAGGTACCCCGTTCACTAACAGGTTTCCGACGTCGTCATGTTTGTACGGTGCAACTTGATACCTTCAGTTGGACTGAAGTTCCGGTTACTAAGTTTTAATACGAGAAATCGAGTTATTACAGAAGGATGATAACAAATGATATAAGTACCGAGTCATTCCGCTAGAAATGTTCAGAAATCACGGGTCGCTTGTTGCGGTGTACCAGTTTTTCTGCTTTTCTTGGTATTTACGGTAACAAACAAAAATAATCTTTTGGCAGATCAACACCCCCAGCATGTAATCAAGACCTCCTACTGGTAAACCAAAACCGTGTGAATCATTGTTACAAATGTGTTGGCTTTAATAACGGTTTACTTTTGTAAGTTGGCAACAGATAAATCTGCCAAGCTTTCGTATAATAACTTAACTTAGTTGGCAAAAAGGTCTTGAATACCTGTACAAATCCAACAAGACTGCATTATGATGAACAAGCTTGATAAATTTCTCCATGAAACCATGACTACCATTTGTGTGGCACCCTACAAATGGTGTTAGGAAATGGATGGGCACTCCTTGAAGATATCCGCCTGAAATGAAATGAAAACAAACAAATTTGCCATGCTTTACTTAGAAATTAAATTTACGATATTTATGTTTGCCAAAGGATCACTTAGTAAACTGACGTTTAAGGTTAGTAATTGAATTTCGTCATTTTTCGTTTCTTGCCATACAGTTGTGAGTGTATCGTATTTCGCTGTTCTTTGGTCAAAAAAATGAATCCTTCATTCCTATTTTTTACACATGAAATCTGTCTATAACAAACAGCTTCTACTTCCCCCAGTATTTTTACGAGGAGTCACAATAGTCCACTGAACGGGTACCCGTTATTTGAACAGGTATCACAAACAAACGAAGAACCACTTATACCGTGATAAATTGAGAGAATTTCGGACCTCGGTTTTAATTCAGAAAAATCTAGGTCACAAAAAAGTTTTTTCTCAACGGGGCAAGTTTAAAAACATTTTACTGTGTGAGGGTTTTTCGTAATTAATAAGGAAGTTTTTACAGGGTGTTTTTACAGGGTTCTTACCTTAGAGGGCCCGCGGCATCCAAGTGTCTCTCCTTCGAACAATCCGGCCAGGTTGAACCTATCAGGGACCGAGACCCCGTTGGCATGGCTCTTGCGATCGTGAATACATGCAAGCTTCAACACCACGACAAAATCGATTGTATGCTACATAGCACCTGAGTGAGTGAGTGAGTGAGTGAGTGAGTCAATCAGTCAGGCAGACAGGCAGTCGGTCAGTCGGTCAGTCGGTCAGTCAGTCAGTCAGTCAGTCAGTCAGTCAGTCAGTCAGTCAATCAGTCAGACAGGCAGGCAGGCAGTCGGTCAGTCAGTCACTGCACTACACTACAGTGCAATTAGTCAATTTCATCGTCTAAGCCTCGGTTTCTAAGCTGTGACTTTGGTACTTGAGACTACTTGCGGCTAGCTATGACTCTGCTACTCTGTCACTTGTTACTGATTGAAAAGGTAACTCTGAACTGTATATTATTTCTTAATTAAGAGCCAAAGCATTGTTGCGTGTGTTATCGAGAAATTGTTGGTTTGCACTTGACGTCACCGGCGCCATGTTGGTGTACCATCAACAATTTTTTATCATTAGCTCCGTTTGTTATGGTACACCAACATGACCGCCAAGCTATTGCCATTTGATTGTCTGGGGATTGGTTGCAAACCACCAACAAATGTACAAGGTAACTTCATAATGAACGAGAATTTATGAATACTGTACAGATATTTGCTGAGTGCAGTACGAAAAAATATATAAGTTTATAGTTTTGTCTAAATATGGGCCGGCTGTCGAGGTTTAAACTTATTCTTTTCAAACTGCAGCTACCCGGTGGAAAAATGTAAAGCCAGTCTAGTTTTCATCCATGTTGATTTTTTAAATGCTTGACAAAAGGTAAATTTAGGCCGTTTCAAGGAGCAAGGGTTGTTCATTAATTGCCTTTTTGCAATGAATCAATAAGAACGCTAGAAATTCACTATCCGAGACTGAAAATATATTTAGTTTAATTACCTTCAAAAATCTTTGCACAATTCCGACTTTACTGGGAGATCTTTGGAACGCCTTAACCCTTTCAGTCTTAATGGTGATCAGCATCAAATTTCTCCTCATCATATCAGTGCATTATAAAACGTACAGGTCATGAGAATTAGGGAAATGATTGCCAAAGATGAACTGTCCTGATTTATAAACAAGTTCTCCCAACTGGTACTCGACAAAATGTACGGAGACCAGTAACGAGAATTTGCATACTGATATTGGGGCTTAAGGGGTTAAACCATCTAAGAAGTCGTCGAGAGGCATTTAGATTCTCGGGAAACAAAACATGAAGCCTCTATGGCTCTTATATACGTTGTACTCTAAGATTTTCGCTTTCTGCCCTCCTACTGAGTTCCGATACGTGGTCTTAAAAGTGGAAAGTCTCAAGAAGAGTACTCGCAGTCTACAAGAAGAGGTTTTCTCTTACGGTAACTGAAAGAGAGTCGGTCAGTGTAATTAAAGTCAGGGTGAAAGAGCATATGATTATGATCTCGGATGAGTAAAGCTAACCAACTCTTACACCTGTACTTCACACAGGTGAGCATACTTTAGTTATAAGCCTCGTTTTGAATTACGATGTTTTTGGTAACTATGACAACACATGAAAGCAATAACCTACCACATCGTGTTATATATATATATATATATATATATATATATATATATATATATATATATATTCATCCTTCACCATTCTATTTCTTAGTTGCCATTTTCAATTCTGCTGCGATGTCCTTCGCAATGGAAAGACAGGATCATTTCTTTGTTTATAAGACATAGAACATTTTTGTGGTCTTAAAAAGGAAACAAACCTTATTAACTACAAAAATTGGATAAACATAGTTTTACGCGGTAAGATTAAGCGGCTGGTGTCAGATGTGAACACACACAAACCCCCTGTTGACTTTTGACTACTTTGTGAATTACGTCATCGGTGCTCGCTCAAGCAAAGAAAGACATCAGATCATAACTATCTTTAAACAACCCTTTTTGTGTCTATTGTAGCCAAAATATGCCTTTTTGTTTTTAAACAACAAAAAAACTCCTAGATCCTTGGAAACCAAGTTGGAATGTTGTTTTTAATAAGACGTTATTGCTTTATTGCAGTGTTTCTGTTCAACCTGTGCGCTGTCTTGGGTAAAGGTCAGTAAACTACTTAATCCAAATATTTCACACATGATAAGTCAACGGATCGACACCTGAAGAGGCAAATTGTTCCGCTTAAGTACACAACATGGACGCCAATTGCCTTCTAACGGTGCAAACTAGAGCTTTTCTTTCTGGCAAAAAGTCCCCTCAAGAACCTTAACGCGTTTTCAATCGTTAAAGAACGAATTTAATTACCTAATTCAGGTAACCTACTTATAGTTTTATCGCTTTGTTAGGTTCTGACACGGTCCAACACAAAACTATTTTTATCTGGCAAGGAACGCGTCTTTAGAGGGCGTTTTTTACATCTGCTTACCTTCACGCCTAATATCAACAATGTTTTGTGATATTTTTATATGTGAATTTTCTCGTGATTTATTTCCTTTTTGTTTTATACTACTCTCGAATTTTGCCACCTGTTTTAGATATCCTGCTCCCCAAATGTGTCAAGATTGTTTCTATTAACACGCCTCTAGACGATCCAACAAAAGCTGCGCAAAACTACGGTCTGCATGCTGACCAAAAGAGAGCAGTGCTTTCAGATACGCCGGGGATTTTTAAGGTCCACAAAGGACTTTTGCAAGAGAATGGCACAGTGTCTCTAGAAGCGCTCTTCCATCCTGGATATTTTTTGCGCCACAAAAATTACCACTTTCATTTAGAGAAAGAAGATAACAGTTCCATGTTTTGTAAGTATCGGTTTTTAAGAGTTGTATAGACCATGTTACATTTTGGATCCGTAACATTATATTTCAGCTTCGATTTTACCAAAACCGCTGGATAAAAATACTAAAGACGCATCTTTATAGGATAAGTCTCAATCTGATGTAAAACATTCACAAATACCAGCAAGAAAGTGCTGAATTCTAAAACAAAACAATACGCAGAGTTGTGAATACCTTATCTTCCAACTGGCATTTGTGAATATTTTAATCGAGATTAAGGTTACCCTTGTAAATATGCGTGTCTCGTCTTTAGTATTTGTTCGGATAGGCCTTCTGTTTAAGCTGTATCTGCTATTCGGGATAAAATGCAGTCCACCGATCCGTACAAGTTATGAACCTGTTTCACGAGCAGGTCCAAGTTTGAAGCCATCAGTGACCTCAAATCTGTAGAGAATGAAGGCCATACTGTTTTTTTATTGAAAATCTATGGCGTAATTCCGAACCTTTAGCTGCGACATCAGTGATACAAAACTTGCAAAAAACAAAACAGTATTGGTACAGGTGAAGTGTGAACAATGAAAGCGGATGGCGAATTAGTGATGTGGAGTCTTGGCGCAAGAGAGGACATCGTTTCCCACTTCACATTTCCTAGCTCAAGTGTGTTTTTCACAATTCCATTTACCAACTCTAAATAAACAACGGAGTTCCTCTGTCGGAGGCACTACCGTTGGGATAGGTTTTGATTTGATGTTCACAACAAATATTCGCCCGAGAACGTACTTCGATGACTTATATGAAGTTTGAACATCCAATTTCCGAGGGAACCCATCTGAGACAGAAGGACTCCATTGTTTTTATTGTACAACGTTAAATTTTGAGCGAAAATTGTCAAAAACGGGCACTATGCGCTGACAGACGTCCGCTGGAGAGAGACACTATCGCGTCACGTGATCGATTTCGACCAATGGGAGCACGCCAAAATTTAGCGTTGTACCATAATTTAGCAGAGTCTGGATTTCTTCCCAGAGAACAGTTCCCAAATCTTTGTCGCAAGGCCATTTCTCAGTGTAAATTTCCGTGTACAAAATAAATGTGGAGAAACCCCAGTGTTTCAGGACCCTCGCTTAAGGTTACTGGTTGTTTAGATCAACTAAAGATAATTACCAAGACCGGTTATGATAGACAATGACCAGTGGTGAATAGCTTTGTTTGCGCTGCAAGTCTCTCTCCAGGCGGAAATGACAAACGACAAATAGAAGAGATTTAATATGAACTAGTACACAACAGAAATCTAATGTAAGAACCAAAAGATTTTCCTTCTCCTTGCATGCTAAGTTTATTGTCCTTTAATACAGTTTACCTTATCAAGTCCAAGTTGGTAGTTAATTAAATTTCATGTACTTAAGAAAATAAAACAAGGATAGAAAGAAAATTAATCAAGTTGCATAATATGATCATATTTTCTAAGTTACAGTTTGAGAATCCGAACTAGAACACAAACCTGTTGGCAATCCAATTAGCTTAATGAGTGAAAACAATATAATGATAGACATATTGTTTCTTTTGTGATCATGTTAATAACTTAGCCCGGATGGAGTCAGTTTGCACGTTCAAAGTCGATCTTTGATGATCAACATTTCGTGAATTAAGCAGTCGAATTTATTTTGGCATTTTTTCAATATCGAAAAGTTTTTAAATAAATTATGTTTTGACATGCCGTGGATATCGTGCATGTGCTTGCCAATTGAGGCATTGAAAGAACACCGAATAAATTCGACTGCCTAATCAAAAATCAAGAAACAAAATTAGCTTAATCCAGCTAAAATTGTGTTTTTTATTTTTGTCTGCACTTTTTTCACAGACAAGGACGCCACCTTCTTTATTTTGAAAGTCACAGATCACCCAGCCCTGTATGCCTTTGAGCTCTACAGTCACCCCACGTGGTTCATGCGTCATTTAAAGCACAAGCCTTACGGAATGGTGCTGAGGAAAGTCAACGAATCAAGCAAAGAAGTCATGGACTCGACTTTCTTTCTCGTTCGTCATCGGTGTCATGCAAACGCGAAAAACGGTAATTGTCATCTTTGTATTAAGCAAGTCCAAATTTCAGCTGCTAGTTGACGGATGCCGCAGACAATAATAAACAAATATACAATCAGGAACCGTAATTATTGATTATGGCTCCTAATACAATGCACGTGCTATCTTTGTGTGAGATTAAAGCCACATAAAAATAATCCTTGAAGCCTCTTTTGCCTTAGCTGTATACAATGCATTCTCGTCCCCAGAGTTGCGACCCTTTTGGCCAGCGCCACGGATCGAGAGCTCTGGCTGGGTCCGAAGCAGGACCAGACTTCTGGCTTTCTGCGCAGCCTCAGAAATTTGAAACAATAACGGGTACTATCGGTTACAAAAACTGATAGGCAGCTATTGTGCCTGCGCGTTATCCTGGCCCCCAGCCAGAGCTCTCGATCCGTGGCGCTGGCCTAAAGGATCGCAGCTCTGGGGACGAAAATGAGCTGTATGTCTCTGATCCCCCTTAGTTTGCCTTTCGAGCGGTTGAGAACCATTCTAGGGTAAGTGATCAGAGAGTGTGTGACGTTTCCTTGGGGGGATGCTAGGCACTTCATATTGACCACAGTCAGATTGCCCCGGTCATGCCCTTTACATGAAAATAGAATTTAAGTTTTCTTTAGAGGTGTCTTCGGTCTACGGCAATGTACGAAAATCATCATTTCATTATATAGAAATGTTTTCTCCGATTTCAGAAACCAATGCGGAGAAGAAAACTGTTCTGGTGGGAGGCGGAACATTTATTGGTAAGTACTTACGAGTATATTTATAACTCGCATTTCTCTTATATTGGAGGTGGTTATTACAACTTACACTCTTTGTAACTTTTTAACTTTAATTTCTGTCTCATATGAGGCTTTTTCATTTTTCTACATTCGCAGGTAGCTGGGGCTAATCAGGGCAGGAAAAGACTTACATATAAAAAATTAACCCTAACTTATTTAGCTCCACATTCATTATTCGATATACGATACAATTTCTGAAAATGAGGAATAATTGTGGGAGGAGTTTAGCAACACCGTCTATGGTTATTGGCAAATTTATCCGTCCGTGACTTTAAAAAATGGTTCTTTTCATCGTGAAGAGTGGCTAGTGTTCTCTGGTCATTTACTTACAGTCCATGACAGTATCTAGGTCTGTCATATTGCCCATTGTTTATTCTGCGCGATGTTATGTTTTGTTGATTTTGTTTCTTGATTCAAGCGCGAAATTATTCAATTTTCGCAGATACTGCAGATGAACCAGACGAGGAAACCGAAATAAGAAACGCTCAAGAAAACGACTTGCATGCGGGTAAAAAGATGTGTAGAAATTAAACTTCTTAATTCGTTTGAGTGTTATTGTTATTGAATTTCTTTCTTTCGAAATTTATATGTGCAAGTTCTCATTTTTATATTGTCTTTGTTGGTTTTAGAAGATTTCGACAAGTCATTTTCATCTAAGGACCCAGGTACGTTCCATTTCGGCTTGCTTAACCCTTTAAGCCCGAATATTAAAATCCATATTCTCCCCACTATTCCTCTTATATTTCTTATGGTACTAGTTGGGAGAATTTGATTACAAATCAAGACATTTCATCATTGGTGATCATTTCCATAATTCTCATGACCTGTATGTTTGATCAAGTAGTAACACTGTAAGGAGAAATTAGATGTTTGTCACTATTGGAGCTTAAAGGGTTAAACAGCGCAATGAACCAAAAAGTACACGTAGAAAAACTGTTCTCTTGTGGCTTTTGTTAAAGGGCCATAGTTACGAGGATTTCGCAGATTTTTGGTCAAAACTGTGCTAATATTATCGGTAGCTAGCTTTATCCATGCCCAGTATTGTGTTTGAACATTTAAAGGAACATATCAACTTAATTTCATTTTCAGAAAACAAACCATGAGCATGTAAAATCGATTTAATGTCAACACGCTGAAAGAATTTAAAAAGTTTAGCCTAATCTTTTCAAATTGTAATTCATTTCCATCCGTGCCATCCGTAGCAACAGTCGACAGAAAATAGTTTCAGTGAAGTAATACAGTCTTTGAAAACAAAACTAGACCATTATTTGTGGGCGTTCATTGATGTGAGGACATATATTTGATTCTTAAAGTTAACTCCTTTAACCCTTTTGTAATACGAATTGTTTTTTTCACTGCCGATTTCAATGCTGTGTTAGGTCACTAAGTTTGATAAATGGTTCGATGGCTGTGATCCCACTCTCATTTTTGCTTATGACCTGGCAAAGGTGAAAGAATTTCGACCTTAAAGAGTCCACAGCATAAATACTACTTTAATTCTTGAAATATAAACATACATTCAGAAAAGGATCATGAATTGCATTCACCATTTGTGAATTAATCATGAACGATGATTCATGACAGCGACCCAAGTTTGAAAGTCTCGGTTGTGCACTGTACAGTGAAACCTAAGAGGATGTCTGTTTTATTCTAGGAAGCAAGAATTTACTCCATAGATCCCTTTCATGTGTGGATCTCCTTCAAAGCCGTTGTCGGATCATGGGCGTTGAATCATGTTTTTAACACCCGGTCTGTTCACAGCAGTGAAACCAGCTATAAACGCAACGAGAAACTTTCTTACGACAGTTCCGTAGCACAGTAAATAGTGAAAAATGTTTTAAAAGTGAACAAAATTGTACACGATTGTAGCCAAAACTGTTAAAATGAGTATTGCGCGATTTTCTGCTCTTTACTTTGAACTCTAAATGATTCTTCAAATAGTTTTGCGAGTTTTAACTGTTTAAAAATACATATAATACGTCTACTAAATCCAGCATTTGTAAAATTCTTATTTGCTTATTATTCCTTCCTCTGCCTTTAGATGATTTGGGGGACTCAATTCGTATACACACTGAAGGTAAGGCTGAAGCATGCGCCGCTAAATAACAGAGTAGAACAAGAACATTCGTCTCTCAAATATCTGTACTAATATACTGTTACAGACATTTTTTAAGCAAGTTTCATAGTAATTCGTGATTGAATCAAAATAATTTCTGACCATTCAGACAATTATTCTTTGATAGATGATCAAAAGGACGGAAAGGAACCAATAAAAATACATACAGAAAGTAAGTACCAGTTGCGTGTGGCTTCAGAGTGGTTTTCAGTTGAGTGTCCAAAGTATTTTGCGTTTGGTTTGTTTTTGCATTACTATGCTCTATGTCTGGCTTAAAAACGTTAATTAGTGGCCTTTGTACAACAAACCTACAGCTACGTCACCTCTGGTCTTTCAGAGCCCTGAAGTTTGAATCAGTTCAAACATTTACGAGCGTGAAGTTCGTATGAAAACGATGCAGACTGATATCCTGACAAAGCGAATTTCGTGGCGACAAAACTTGTGGATGTCAGTTACTCCATTTTGAACACAAAATCAACGTAAAAAGCTTAAGTTTTCAGAAACAGCGTGAAGTTTTGCGGTTAAAGTGAAACATTCGACATTTATATGTATTTTTATTTGTAGAATTATGGCAGGAACTGCGCACGCGTTGTGTGTTTGACCGCTATGAAACCTGGACCCACTTATCTCAGGATAGAGAAAAATATTTTTTTAAGTCTGTAATGAGGCTCTGCTTATGTCAGTTTCAATGGATCTTACAAGAAGAACTCATTTCTTCTTTCTTCATGCAGGTGATGTAAAATCGGATGATGATTCTGATTCTGGCAAAGGTCTGTCTTCCGCATTCTCTCCCTTTATAATTCTTTTAGTTCTTTAAATCGCCATAAGACTCAAGTTCATACCTACAAAAATGTTTCATAAATGAAATGGAATTTAAAGGAAATAAAAATGAAAGGGAAAAAATGAAACGTATGTTAGAAGGAAGGAAAGAATGAAAGTTTGATTTAGTTGATAAGTTACTCCGTTAATTTAAGAAATTAAAACCACTTAGAATCTCGAAAAACGTTAAAATTCTAGTAATAATGGTTTTATCGAAGTCTATTCAATGTTCAGAAAACGTTAGCGCTCAAGCGTTTTTTTATTTTTATAGCTGGCGCAGACGATTCCAGCGAGGATATCGTGAAAGAAGTTGAAGAAGGTAACTGCTGCTTTTTAAATCTTATTTTGATAGCCAGTTTTCTTTCGGTCTTGAGACGACAAAATTTGGAGATTATTTGCTATGCTTGCATAACGATTTACTGGGACGACGACGGTGTGGCAGTTTTTTCGTAACAAAATACTAACAGCACTATCAAGTAAAAATTGTATAGATAGAAATGTTTGGAAACTTGTCAAACCTCAAAGGGTAAAGCAAAGCCTTTGACGGTGCGGCTGCGATGGTGCACAATCTTTTTTATACCCGTAACTCACAGCTGAGTGGCCAAAATTACCCGTTCCTATTGGCTGGTTGTTTGGATACATTTAAAAACTATTGTGTTTATTCCCAGTCACAATTGAAAGGTCTCAACATGTAGCAAAGAAATATGACAGGCTTTCAAACGATATCCATCTATTAACTGTGTTTCAGCATTCAAGTTAAAGAAATGTATAAATGTAAAGAAAAGCGTTCCCTGTTCTCCATGATAATCACTTGAGAACTAATTGAAACTAACTAAGTGAAAATTTTAGCTGAAGCTTTCTGATCCTGTAAATGCTGTAAATGTGGACATTTTAGTTTGATAAAAAAATTGTCGGCTATTTGTTACATTCTAGTCTTTTATTTTATAGTTTTTCTCAACTCTTTCAGCTTTCAGAATTTCCCAGAGTACAAACAATTCAACGTATCTGGAAAAGATTGAAAAAGACATCCAGGACAAAGTTAACTCCATAGCGGCGATTGCATCGGAGGGAACGAAAAACCAAGGAGATGCTAAAAAGAACCACAAAAACAAAGACAAACCAGTGGACAATATAGAAATACACACGGAAACGGATAGACCGTCAGCCAGCCAAACAATCGATGAAAAAAAACCTAAGGAAAAGCTGTCAAAAGTCGATGAGGAGGAAAGAACACAGAGGGTGGAAGTATTAGACCCCGTGATTGATAAAACGCCGGAGAAAGGGAAGACCTCTTCGGATGAAAGTGTGGTCACAGAGATTAATAAAGATATTGTCGTAACAGGAAAGCCGAAACTGAATGAAAATGTTTTTATAGACTCAACATTTCATAATAACCACCCACACAAAACAAACCACAAGGGAAGACACGTTCACACGGAAAATATTACTGGGTTTAATATCGATGATGTTTCGCCAATAAAAAGCCACTTACATTCAAGTTCTGGCCACGTGGGATCAAAACCGACCACGCATGCACAACAGCACAAAGCGTACCACGACTATGCAGAGGCTCACAAAGTCTTGAACAAAAATATCGAGAAATTAAAAAACGTCCTGAAGGCAATCGAAGATGAACCGAGACTGAATGAACAAGGCATTGAGATGGTAAAGAAAAATGCAGGACAGTTAGGACAAAAACAACGTTCAAATAACAGCGCGGCGACGACAGTTTTACAGCTAAGTGGCACTCCATTAGTTACCAACCTCCCTCCTTATCTCCCTCCTGCTGGCTATAAAGTGTTGAACTCTCAATCGTCTACCCAGACGACCGTCACCGAGTTACCAGGTCCTCCGACCGCACAAAAGGCGCCTCCCAACAATGTTCCGTTGGTGAATAATCCTCCGATAACCACCTCCGTAGGGAAGGCTAATCTTGAGCAGGACGTGGGCGCAAATCAGTCTCAGTTGGCTCACACCAGCGGTGTTCTCCTGGGAGCGCAGTCCGTGAGAGTTGCCAATGCGCCAGGTTTGCACGTGATTCAAGGAAATGCAAACCAACTAAATGCTGATATTAGTACCCAGGCCTCCGCTGACGTGGTGGACCACATTGCTAATGAGCTTGTTGATCATAATGTTGTTAGTCAGGCAAACAATAACGGAGCGAGTCATTGGGTGAACGGGCTGCATCCTCATAATAAAACACTTCAGGAAACATTTAAAGAGCTCAGGCCTGATGATACAAAAATATGTAAGTTGGATTGCTTATAGCTTTAATTTTGGTAAAAAGGCTTAAGAGTCATCATTGCTTTGCTAACATATAATCTTTAATGTAACTGGTTTGAACTCAGGTCGATGAAGTATGAGCGTGCGGTTAATTGTAGTCCTGAGAAGGACTGTTTGTGGTGACATTGACTGACGTTTCGACAACCTGAGCATTAGAGTCTTCCGTCGAAACGTCAGTCAATGCCATCACAAACAGTCCTCCTCAGGACTACACTCATTCGGACAATCATACTTCACCAACTTATGATATGATGTTTAATCTCCACGTCTCTGCCCCTCTCTCAAAAGCAATTTTGATTTTAATCAAGCCAGTTTTCTTGGATGAAATTGAAGAATGTCTTTTTAGGACCTCACACCAGTTTTGTAGTGTGGGTACGAATAGTTTAAAACGTTTGATGGGTCATGGGTATAGTAAAATAAATGACGTTTAATATCTTGTTTATTGAAATTGGTGTTTCCTCGAAACCTCACAGCTGTGATGTTAAGGGATAACTGATTTCCCTAGATGCCCTCATGCATTTGTGAAAGTGGAGAAAAGAGGCAAAAATGAAAGAAAAAAAACTGAATACATGTACAGAAGAAATCCCAGAAAGCTCTGGGCAAATGATCCTTCTGGAATTAAAATGAGACTTTTTTATAGGCTATCAATGACAAGGAATACGATTATTATTTTTCGTACAGTTTATCTCGGAGAATGTGAGGACAGGTTTCCCAAAGCATGCGAAGAGTGGGCAGCTCAGCGGTATTGTTTGACGTTTGGTGAACTGATGAAGAGATACTGCAGAAAGGCCTGCAAATTGTGCAGTACGTAAGCTACAGCTACTCTGTGTAACCTAACTCGTAAAACCGTTATCTTTTGAGGTAAAACCCCCTTAAGTGGAATAAAATTTAGATGCTACAAGCGATTGCAAAATTGCTGAGATGCTTTCCCAAAATTGGATTTCCATCGAAAAACGCACCCTTGAAAACAAATGAAAAACTTATTTTAAATAGATTTCTGACCGCCCTCTCCCTTTCATTGTTGTTACTTGTTACTCTGAATGTCACTAATAAATCCATAACAACATTGATAAGGGGGGAGGGGGAGGTCAATACACATTTACCTTGAGAATGTCAGAAATGACCGTCAATATAGCGAGTGTCTCAAGTCCTTTTGCAGTTTCTTGTAGCTTTCCATTGTCGTTGTCATAATCAGTCTACGTTATTCAACATTATTGTAATTTGTTGCTTATGGTATCTCGTCCAGGTTACTCAACCCTTTGTAGCTCGTTGAAATATGTTGTAACAACATTGAAGTAGCCTTTGAATGGGAATTAATATGGCAATTAAACTTCCCCCTGCTGCTATTCTTCCATCCCTTTTTTCTTTTTTGTTTTAGTCTGTTGATTAATCTCTTCTTCTTTCTTATGGCAAAGCATTATTAAACATTAAACGTTAATATGTAAAAACTCACTTGAGCTTAGGCTTTATTTAGTATTCTAAGTACAGCAAAGAAACAAGGATGGTTAGCGTAACACCCAAACACTACATCGCATACGTTGCGCACCAACCCACCCTTTCCCTTTCGATGGCGTGGTGTGTCACTTCACAGTGGTCGAACGCACGACGCGTGCGCAGTTCCCGCCATAATTTCACAACGGAAAATTCAGACAAGTTTTGTCGGCGCGAAACTCGTTTTGTCAGGACATATTCTGTATCGTTTTCATACGAACTTCGCGCTCGTAAACGTTTGAACTGATTTAAACTTCAAGGCTATGGAAGACCGGAAGTGACGTACTTTTTGCGTTTGACCAGTGTGAAGTGTGACACTACAACACACGCTTAAGACCGCTGCCCACACCTGTGGACAGCCACCTATCCATTCGCGTGTATTGTAGATACTTTGAATATAACATTGGTTTCAATACTTTTCAATTTTTTATTTTCTTCCTCTTCTTCAGATCACGTGTTAGCGACGGGATTTACGCCATGTGACAAAACGTGTGGCGGAGGAGTCAGATTGCGCATGATCAAAGTTAACAACCGCCAGGTTTTGCAGCGAAGGTCTTGCAATATAAAAAGCTGCCCAAGTAAGCAAACACATGGAATTCTCTCTTGATAAACTCTGTTAATTATGTTACCGACCGATCAAAGAGGGAGATCAAGGATGTCTAAAGAATTCCCTGTCACAAAGCAATAAACATCCCTTAAAAATTTTGCTATCGAAATTGTTGCAGCACTGGGTTAATTAAAGCAGTTTTTATGAGAAACTTGTAAATTTCCTCACTTGCCCTCGTGCATTATTAATTGAATTGCTGCATGTTTTATGTGTGAAATGATTTCTTTATTTTGCTTTTTAGTAAATGGGGGTTACGCACCCTATTCAGAATGGTCTGAGTGTAGCGTGACATGCGGTGAAGGAGTGCGTTACCGTCACAGATCGTGCACCAATCCCAAGCCACAATTTGGTGGACATGACTGCACTCGCTTTGGGCCTCCAGTTGATACTATGCCATGCGTTAAGGGTTGTAAAGGTGAGACCACTGTACGGAATCGTGCAATGAAATTTCTTACTTAATCTTATATGGCAACAGGTGCTTTACTGATGAGAGTACCATGACAGATTAAAAACTAATTGCAACGTGCTATTTCTTCTAAGTTTCCAACAATCCACGTCCAAACCCCCTTGATACTGTTCAATACTACTCAAATCCCCAATACCACTCAATACTGCTCAATACTACTCAATGTTACTCAAACCCCCAATAATGCTCAATATTGCTCAATACTACTCAAATCCTCACAACCACGCACTACTGCTCAATACTAGCGACTCAATATTGCTCAAACCCTCAATACTGCTCAATACTGCTCAATACTACTCAAATCCTCAATCCCTCTCAATTCTGCTCTATCCCTCCCATAAATAAATTATGAAATAAATTAGGATAGAAAGAAATTTTCCTTGGCATACTGTCTCCTCAACTACTGTTGGCTTTGTAGAGGGAGAAAAGCCGTAGAACTCAGTGAACAGTTCTTCTACGCAACGGACAATTTACACTAGAAGTGAGGAGAGAGAGAGGGGGGGGGGGGAGGGGAGGAGGGATGAATAAAGGCGGATCCTTTCATATAAACGCTTGTTGTTATGCAGGGGTTATTTCTCCCAAAGAAACCAAAACAACATTTTTATACGAAAACGCGGGAGTACTAACCGTGTTTTGTTCTCTTGTTAAGGATTCAATCCTAGCAAACACCATTCCTCTAACGCTGTAGGTATGCTACTTCTATTAATGACGTTGCTTTTACTAATGATTTGAATTTGACAACGTGGACCAGCATGGAACAGCTTAAGGGCATATGTGTCAAAATTTCAAACCATCACAGAATGTAATTTTACAAAGAAAATTCGTTGCTCAGTTCTGAGCGATGTGCAAACTCAGTGCTGAAGATAAATTGGACGACTGGATTAGTTACTTACATAGAGACAAGACAAACATTTTCTGTTCTAATGGGGAAGAAAAGGAAATTAAATTTGCGTGTGAACAAGAGAAGTTTGTTTTCATATTTTCTTCACATTTATTGGCTGCGCCTGACGCCGCAAGGTGTACCAAATGGTGCGGGATTTATACCAGGCAACACTTTTTTTTTTAATTTCAGAATACCCAAAAGGGAAGAATCACCCCGCCGTCCACTTAGGTATGGTTCCTTTTCCACTCCACATTTATATTAAAAGGACTATTTTTTTAACATGCATTCAAAAAATGCATTTGTGTCGTTCTGTAGATCCCGATGAGTTTCCAGAGTATAAAGCGGAACAATCCAATCCAACGACCACCGAGCCCGGTAAGTTAACATGAAGCACGATCGAGTTTAACATCGGTAATTATTTATTTACCAATTTGCCAATCATGCCTGGAAATGCCCAAACATAGTTTGGTTGGTTTAACAAAACGTCAACTCGTTGCCATTTGAATACCAGAAACAGTTTGCCCTGGAAGTTTCCCAGACTTTTTAAAGCGGCCTTCACATGTCAAACTAATGTTGGCCAACTCTTGTTGGCAAACTCAAATTGGTTGTTGTGTGAACGACACAACAACATGTTGGCAAACTGTTGGCGACAAATAGAGCTTGTCTCTATTCCAGTAGTTTGCCAGCATGTTGTTGTGTCGTTCACACACACCAATTTGAGTTTGCCAACAGGAGTTGGCCAACATTAGTTTGACATGTGAAGGCCGCTTTAAACAACATGATGTAAAGAAACATCACCGTAGAAACATCATCTTGTTTACAGAAGCAATGGAAAAAGGTTAACTCTTAAAACATAACATTGAATTAAATACAATTAATGCAGCTAATCGAAGTTAGAAGTATTATCGAAGACCACATTCAGTATTTTGCATCTTTGCAAGTATCTTCGAGCTTAATTTAATTGAGGAGGGTAATAAATAGTGAGCGATTAGCTAAATTAGCATGTATGTGGAGATGTTAACACTTCAATATGTGTTTCGTGCATGTTCTACAAAGTTGGTGAAAATGATTCTAATTTGGATAACGAAGGAGATGCAGATTCTGGAAGCTCCAGTCAGCCTTCGGGTAAGCTAAGAAGAAAAAACGGGTAGGTAAACCGCAGCAGTCCGAAAACATTCACAAGAAAGTAGCTTGGTACTTCTTTCACTAGTGCAATCCTTTGTTGTTTTCTTTTGCAACTCATAACCTTGAAAGTGTACCTTGTTTGTTTCGGAGGGCTATACGGCACTCCGCCGTTGCCTGTCGCATGACTGTTAGCTACTGGGTGCATTGTTTTCGTAATTCTACGGTATATGATCCCGCAAAATGTACAAAAATTGCTATACTTTTTTGAAAAGAGCATTGCAACACAAACAGCACCGCCGGAAAGTACAACTAAAGAGCTTTTTCTTGAATCGTCACACATGCGATTGCATGATGGTTCACGGGCTCCGAAGTGATAATTTTATTTGCATTGTTCCAAAACACTTCTTCGTCTACAAAAAAGTCTTTTTGTTTCTATCGTTTTATGTCCAAACGGTTTTTTCATCTGCATATCAGTGCTCTATTATCATCGTCTTTATTTTCAAACCGTTTATTCGTCTGTAAAAGAAACCACATTTCCACAAAGTTTTTTCTGTCTCCGCGCGCACGAAACATCTGTTGTAGAAGCAAAATGCTTGGGAAAAATTTCATAAAAGTATTTTGCCTCTCTCGTAAACAAAAACAAAAAGCAAACAAACAAACAAATATAACTTTCGCAGCAAATTAAGCGAGTGCTCACCAGCCGGCGAAACAATATTAGACATTCATGTCGCTGTAACGTTTCCTTTTATGTGAGAACCTTCAAAATCAACTTTTTTCATGTTGACCTTACTGCCTTAACAAGCAGTTATTAATTAACAACTGATTGAAACAATGAATTGAATTTATTTGCCTCTCCATAAGCTTTATTATATTTGTCGCCCACCTTCAAGTTTGAGACATCAATTTTCCTTGCAGGTGACGGTCATGACTTTCAATGGCCCGGGAAACATCAGCGAAAGAAGCCGCTTGTTCTTGATCACGTGCACAAAAATTTGTACAAGCACCGGGATCACAATGGCAAGAGTCATTACTTACAAGTCGGTAAGCAATTCTAAAGCCCTGGTTAAACGATCAAACATTCTTCCAACGTAATGTTGGAAGAACATGTTTTACTGTTTAGCCGCCTCTCTCAACTTTGCACTTTAATAGTTTTTCATGTTCGATCTAGATCAAACATTTTCACCCATTTTGCGTTATGAACAAATGTTTGATCGTTTAGCTAACTCTGCCAACAAGGCTTGCGCGGGCGGGAAAAAGTGACCAATCAGAGACGGAATTTGGGTGACGTCGACGTGTTTTTTTTTGTGGCCTCACTTTGTATGATGTTTGATCAAACATTGTTTGCCCGCTTAGCCACCGAACGTTTTGTGTGAACACGATGTTGGACGAAACTGTTTGATCGTATAGCCTGGGCTTAATAACGAGCGTTGGATATGAGGTGATGAATAACAAACAAGGCGCTAGTGGCCAGTGTAGCACCGAGTTGGTTACAATCAGCTCATTTCCAATGAGCACGAGTGGAATAATTGTTCAATTTCATTCCCAACTTCGGTGATCGATGATGAATTTACTTTAGCCATATTTTTGGACAAAACTATTGCTTTGAAGCGAAACGTTTGAACACCGCGGCACTTGACATTGGGATCAAGCAGGGTTATTTGTTGACAAGATATGTGCAGTGAACCAGTGAGACTGAAAATTTAATAATGATCTGACTGACTCTCAAAATCTTTCTTTGCAATGGCATTCTCTCGAGAAACTGAATTTCTCATCTGACATCTGTCTTCCTGAACACACATATCAGTTTTTGTATTAGCAATCCTACTTGAGTATGCAGTGCGTGTATCACACACCATCCTGTCTCGATTCTTCCGTCGCTCGGTGGCTAGAACATCCCACACCTGGGTGAAAGTTCACTGGTTTGCGTTCCACCGCAGACTCCGACTTATTTCCATTATTTGCAATTCCAAACTTGTGACATGTCTATCCAGCTAGGTTATGAAAAGAAAAATCTCTGGTACCTAGAGTATGGTAGGTAAACTTGGACTGACAACAACACACTTAAATACCTTTAATGCTCAGTTAACACAGTATCATGAGATCAAAAGACTTTGTCCAGTAAAAGAATAAATGTAAAGCTAATTGATGTTAACTTTCTCAGACGAACAGCAAAACCCTGATGGCCAGCTCCAAACCCACGTGGTGCGATATCAGGGCCAACAAGGTTAGTGAAAAGATACACTGCAAATAAGTCCTAACAGAATGAGCAATTACTTACCTAGGCAAATCTTCTTCAAGGCGCAAAATTATTTTGCCAGATACACAGCGGCATTATTGCGAATTCTACAGTGTAATCCGCAGTTTACGTCCTGTCCAAACGTTTGTCAACGAGCTCCCTTGAGCAACATTTATGGTCGTTAATCCTTTAAACCCTGATATCAGCTTGCATATTCTCCACACTGTTCTCCATACATTTCCTATGGTACTGATGAGAAGAATTTGTTTAGCAATCAATACTTTCCTACTTGGTGATCATTTCCCTTTTTCTCTTGACCGTTATGTTTGATTTAAGGAGAATTTAGATGCTGGTCACTCCTAGGGGCCAAAGGTTTAAAGGGGGATGGTCATAATGGAGAGGTTTCACTGATTGTAATCCAACGAAATGACCGGTGATTGTTACAAAGAACTAAGGCCACACCATTGTAGAGGAGGTGGCTCTTAATGGTGTCTGGGCTCTAGTTAGTTTGTCCTCCCCCCATTAATGAATAAATGCCATTTATTACTGTTTTTTTTTTGCTGGGCTCTAGTGAGTTTGTCCTCCCCCCATAAATGAATAAATGCCTTTTATTACTGGTTTTTTTTTGTTTCCAATGTAGAGTGCAAGTCGTCGTTTGGATTTTGGCTGTACATTTGGTTTTTTGTGTTGTTATTTTTATAGTGGCCAGAATGCAGTGTGGACCGTCCAAGCTCCTTGAGTATCACAGACACGCTCCCAACATTCCCAGCACTGGATACAAAAGATCCAATCCGTACAAGATGTTTGAAGGTGGTGAACTTGTGTACGATAAAGACGGTGTTCCCGCAGATACCACAAAGAATATTGTAGAAGCTTTTGACTCGTAAGTCAGTATTAATGTAAAGCGATTATTCATCAACCCTCACGTTCTGGGGCGAAAACGTGGATTATTAAACACGCAAAACAAAGATGACTACCGAATAGGACGGCTTAAGAACATTTATGTGTAAGACTCAAACGTTGGAAACACCTTGTACAGCATAACAACAGCAAAAAACTGGGTTTTTTTTGCATTTGAGTCGCAACACTACTGTGAGACCAAAAGCAAGTTACAAAAGTAAGAACCTTCTTGTACGGCGTACAGTGGAAAGTACTGTTCATTTCGGTCTCATTTGAGCGGTTGCACTTTAAGATTTTGGTAACGTTACTGAAGGTCCTCATTTAAAGGCAAAAACGGTATCTCTGGTAAAAACACTCGGGCAACATGCTCTAGCCAGCCAGAATATCTGATGACTTCAAGAACGCTACAAACAATTCCAAAACCAGTAATGACTGAAATTAGCCTGATTGAGCTAAGCGCGTTTTTCAGCTTTTAGTGATTTCTTTCAGGTTGTTCTTCAAACCTCTCGATCACAAAGTTTTTCAAGAATTGCTAGTTAAGAGACAATGCGTTTTATGATAGCCGATGTAAAACGCGTGTACGAGTGGCCTCCAATTCTTCAGCTTAAGTTCTATAAACTCGCCATTGTTTTTGCTATGTTTTGGTTAAACTTACAAAATATCATGGTTTTTTTAAATGTACTTCATTGAATACAAAAGAACGTGTCGGTTTATGCATCTAAAAATATAGTTGATAATAATTTTAGCACATCAATTCGGAGTAAGAGAAAATTTGTTGAGAGCTAAAGTATAATATTATTCTTTTCTGTAGTCCTTATAAAATCATTCTTCAAAGAAACAAAAACAACCAAATGAAAGTAATGGAGGAATGCATAGAGTCAGGTAAGTTTGCACCACAAACTTTCAATCGACGTATTTTTCCCTAAAGGCCTAAACACAAATGGCGGCAGCGAAGAAGACTGGACGTGTCATTCTCTGGAAGCGGAACCGAGGAGAAGTGCTAGCCTTGATAGCACTGGCCTCAAGTTCTTAAATGTAACAGTTTGAGTTGATGCATGAAAATTGAAAATAAACATCAAACGATTTCATTATGTGTAAGTAGTTACCGGGGAAATCCCTTTGTGAGTGTAAAGACCGTTATTGCGATAGGTATCCAATCAATTTACTTACCAAATATGAATACTCTCTAGTCAAAGTATTTCAAGTTAGACAACAATACTAAGCAGAACTAGGCATTAACGTTATTCCTAATCTAGTTCAAAGTTCTTAGTAAAGGTGTAAGGATGACACAATTGTAACCGGGGCTAGAGTTGTCTGTATGCAACTACAGGACGGGAATAGACCTGTTTCGGTTGGAAGGGCCGCCTTTAAGGCTTAACTAAACTATCGAAAATCGTTGATCATGACAAATCTTAGTCGTTTGAGACTGATTTTGGTTGATTTATCAGGTTTAATGCAAAAAAAGAACACATTTGAAACAAAATGTCCTTTTCTTTAACTCTTTACCGTCAGCGTTTTCCCCTTAGAAAAACGCATTTTTTACCGCTAAAGCGGTTTTTGAAGTGCTATGGTGCCAAATGCCACTAAACTTTGCTACAAAAGCGTTTTCTTACATTTTAGCTCAATTTTGAGCCAGCTTCTGTTGAAAATTGTACATTATTTTGGTTTCGGGCATGCGCATAAGCCAAAATTTGGACTTGTTTTTTTTTGTTTTTTTGTTTTTTTTTTTGCTGATTCATTTCTAATTTTTTCTCGCTTGTTTTGCTTCCCTTTTTCTCTCCCTTTCTTTTCTCTTTATCTTCTACCCTTTATCACCTTCCTATCCACTGGAAAAGTTTTGGCCTCAGTCCTTCTAAAAACCTGGAAATGGAACATTGATCAACTAGGTGACTTGGGCTATTTTACCACCAACTTTGCAGCCAAAATTGGACACGTTTTTCTGGTATAGCTCTGCCAGGATTTGGTCGATATTCAAAATGGACACACGTATGGATGGATCTGTCCTTGCTGTGCTAGCTGCTTATCAAAACAATCTGGTGACGTCAAAAATGATGACGTCACAAGTGGCTGAATGGTTCCCGACTTCGACGTCGGGAAAATACAACTCTTGACGGAAAAGAGTTAAAGATCCGTGTCTTTTGACCGATTGAAACGCTTAGTGACATCTCCTGTGCCTAAGGTACCCTTATCAGTTAGCGACTTTTTCCTCGGACTTATGTGACTCTACTGTTGTATTTTTTAGATGCTTCCGTAAATCCAGACAATGATTTAAAGAATGATGCTCAAGCCTATGGTAAGAAAAACTTTTGACCAGCTTTGCATGTCATCTCATTCCTGCTTAAATGGTACGTGCTAGCTTACATCAGTAGGCTAAATCAATAGGCCATTTTTGCGTACTTTAGCGTTTTGCTCGACTATCGCTGACGAAAGGAGGGACGTGCTGGTAGTCACTGGGATTTCGGTTACGTTGATACATGTAGCGTTCGTACTGTTTACTGTCTCCCGTCGATGCGTCCGTTTTTAGTGAGGTCACGCCAAAATTTCTGGTTCGCTTTCATTTCAAGTAAACTTCTCAACGGCTTAATTGAGCTTTAAACAGCGGTTCATTGCATCTGTCCAGGAATCGGACTCACTAGCCTATCCTTAAGTGTTTTTCAATAAAAATAGGTTTCTGTTTTCCCACAATACTGAGGGAAAGTTGACCCAATTTATCCTTTACGTAAAGTTCACACAGCAAATTTCTTTCTCACAGCAGGAACCACCTCTTTGGGAAGCGAACAGCACTCATTTCCTGTCACCTCTACAGAGGGAACGACATCCAATCACTTCACTGAAAATGGTGGGTATGATAGACGAGGGGAGATGATAGTTTCTGCTACTGGTTTCTTAACTGGTTTAAACCGGAAAGCTTCTGTCTTTGGGGACAGGCATGCTATAAACTAATTGCGATTTTGAGACGGCAATTCTGCATTATGTTGTCGGCTATTTTGAAGAAAACATATTCTCCGTATTGGGCAAAACAAACGCAAAACTGAGAATTTCCTGCACGGACTGAAATTTAAATTCTTACAACTTGTCAAGTGTCGAACGCGAATGTTTGTACGCGTTATCAAATCTTTGTTTTGCAGAAACATTATCAAACTATGGATTTTTCCCACTATAAATCGGTGCTTCACACAAATAAATTCAAAGAAGCATCTTTATGTAGTTTTGTTAAGTTCCAGAAGTCAACGAAACAGGGAAAATAATGAAAACTCGACGACCTTTTCGTTCAAAACTTTTTCAAAAACATGATTGCATGTTTAGCACGCACACAACAACACCTCGACAAAAACAAATTGAAAACACGTTTTAATTCTCGTCTTACCTTGCCTTTTCGATAACATGGACTCTAAAGTTGACTATCGCCTTCCTTTGTCTTTCAAACGGGCAAAATAGTTTACATTTCTGCCGCTTTTTGACGAGAAACTTTGAATTTCTGTTTTGAATGGAAGGAACCCAGCAAAACGGCGGAAAATTTTCAACCAACCACTGGCTCGCTGTTGAGACGCCAATACGTAGTTGTATTGACGTTTAAAAAGCAATCGAAAGAAACTGAGAAACGTGTTACAAGAATGCAAGGAGCTCCTTGCATCTAGATATTAGGGACCTTTAGATTTTACTACGAGCACGCCATTGAGTACAAGTACGACTTTTCAGTTCCAGTTTGCAGGCTTTACAGTATCAGGTCACATACCAATCTCATTCCTGGAGCTACCCTCTCGACTGGTAAACAATGCAAAGAAGTGAGAGCTCCAGAAACGCCACCGGCTTGAAATTTGACAGTCGTACTCATACTCAATCTCGTATTCCGATTTGAAGGTCGCTATTAGCAACTCGTGTTACTACACATTATTATTATTCAACAAATTGTCACTATGCCCATATATGGTAAGGAAGCCCTCAATATCTGTCATCCTACATGACAGATATCCTGCGATATACGTAAATGACCATATTTGGAAGTGCACTGCAGATTTTCTTTCATTGCTTGTTTGGCGGCCATTTTGAAAAGCGAGACAGTTTCAGTAGTGTTCTCCGGACATTTTAACTCTCTGGAAGAAACTTTCCACGATTAAATGCTCTCAAAAAGTCAACAAGTATTTGCTTCAGCTCACAAAGATATCCAGAGGTTGACTTGGAATTTTCATAGTGAGAACTCAACCAAGAAAATGCTATTGCGAACGAAGCAGCGCACTTGCTCACGGAAAGTTGTAAAGACTAAAGTTGAAAAGATTTTAATTCACAGGAAGAGGACTTACTCTCGGTAAGGTAGCAATATTTTTTCCTTTGTCTTGTCATTTTCAAACATGAGTTTGTAAATACGTCTTTTTAAGTGAACGGTAGTAAACTTCGATTTCTTGAAGTTCTGTTTTGATTTTTATTAAGCTTATGTGTTGCTAGCTTTTAGCGTTTTTATCATAGAGCCGTAGTTTTTCTCGTTCTGAAAATGGTAGGCGATGGGAATTTGTTGAATAATAAAACAATTATCCTGCTCAATCTTGCGGAATATCCCCTGATTTAGCCAACTCGGCCTACGGCCTCGTCGGCTAAGTATCAGGTGATATTCCGCGCGATTTCGCAGGATAATTGTTAAATATTTGTTTCCTTTGTAGGTGATATCCGATATCCTTACTCTTTTGTGTCTAGTAGATTTAACTTGATTTTCTCTCTTTTTTTTAATGACTAACACGACGTTTTTAAGTTCTACAAACATGTGTTTTACAAACACGTCGTGTTAGTCATTAAATTTATAACTTCACTGCTATTATACAGTTTTTTTTCCTTTTCGGCGAGGTGATGTGTCAGTTCGAACCAACTGCTAAACGTAAGAGGGCTAGGAACATTTGCGCTTAGTTTTCTATTGTTAAAAATAAGTAATCTTGCCAAGTCTGACAGCATTTGGAAGTAAACTAACCAAACAATAGCTTTTCAAATTTCAGCCGAGAAAATATGACAGATTTTAAAGAAATGGGGAGGCGGGATAGGCCACGAAAGATGCCATTTTCAGACTGCCCCCTTTAGCCTCTGTTTCAAAGCAAGGAATGGTGCAGAGCCTTTTGTATGAAAATGAGCTTTACTTTCCTGTCAATGATCATAACAAATGATTTCACTTCATGAACAAGAGGTTCGCCTTAAAGAAAGGCCTACGGCAATTCAAAATGGCCTGTTGTTAGGGTCTCAACGAACGGGCGATTAGCGAAAAACCCTGAAACGTTGTTAGGATGTTTATCATTTGACTGCATTTCATTACAATGGTTTTGCTTTTAATCTAATTGATATGAAAAACTCGTTCCCAGCTTCTCACGTTTTTCAGTATGGGCTATTCCTTACACTGCTTCTTTTCTGTTATACAGTTTGACAGTATATATTTATTGACTTGTATTCTTCACTTTATTTTGAGGTTTATATGAATACAAATACCAGGACATTGGACAAGGTGTTGACGATGATAAAACACTAGGTAAGAGCATTAAAAATTGTCAGTGCAAATAGTAAAGGGAGCAGGAATTGCGATCGTGATGATGATGATGATGATGATGATAAACTTTTGAGTTCCAAAAAGTTCCAAAGTATTTAGCATTGCTGTTAATTTTGGACACTACTAAGCTAATACTAATACCAACAATTAAAATTTATCAACATCTAAAATGTTATGAAATGAAAAGTGCCACAAGAAAGTACTGATTGCCGCTAGCTTTCATATCAGTGGTAAACATTGAAGATTTTACCGACAGAATAAAATGTTTGAAGCAAATTAACTAAAAGATTCAAGGTTTGATCCTGGGAGCGAGTCTGGCTTAAATCCTTCCTTTTTGTTGTCACATCCATCTTGAATTGAGTGAACTGCCTTTAGGTATGTGTAAGCGTCACAATGCAATAAAAACTTTTTACTCAAAATAAATAAAAAACGATTAAAAAAATATCAAATGTGTACTGGATCTCGCACTCCCAGGCGATAAACGGTTAAAGGCAATAAAATTTAGCTACAACACAGAACTTTGTGTGACACAAGTTTTGCTTACTGTTAGGATCAGTAATGTGTAAAGCGTTCTGTAAGGTGATACGAAAAGGGTACTTTGCTTGAATGCGTTATTACGGCTAATACTTACAGTTGACTGAATACTTTCATACGGTTTCCTTAACAAAATACTGTTTTTGCTGTCAAACGTTTAGTCGTCTACTGTCTTGCGAGTCTCAAACAAACAAACAAACGAACAAACAAACAAACAAACAAACAATCTACTAACTGAACGGAAACAATACCTAAAAACAAGGAATATAAATCCCTCGTGCACCGGTACACCAGAAGAGAACCCCTTATACTAACTTACCAGTGAAGGAAATAATCGAACAATGTACTGAATGGTCAAATACGCTGTAAAAAAATTGACGTCGTTTTGACGCTACCATATTAATGATTAACCAGACAAAGATGTCTCTGATCAGCTGACAAGAGTAATCAACAAAGAAGCAGCAGGAATAACTCAGAGATTTTTAAGGAACCAAGGTACTAACACGGCTAACTTTAACATGTTTATGGAGATTAAAATAAACTGTTTTTTTGAATGGTGATGAGTTACTAAATGATTCCACCTTCTCTCAACAGTTAAATTGTGTTATTCCATGCGGCTATTAACAAAAGCATGATTTTAAACTGTTTCAACTTTCCAAATTTTAGTTAACCATTTACAGATTTGAAATTCTCGTTATTGCCTATATTTAAGACATTTGTAAAGTAACATTGATCATATTTTAGATAACATTTTAAGATAATATGGTATGATTATTAATAATATTGTTGATATTTTGATAAAATGTTTCAATTACGTAATAATATACAATATTTTAGAACGTTATCTTGAAATCTCTCATAACCACTAAGACTTTGTAAATTTATTAATTTTTAGCCTGTTCCAGGCGTTCAGATAGTGGAGCGCCCTCTTCCCCAGTCTCCCCTCGTTTTTTTCCCGCTCTTTCGCTTGCTTTCTTTTTCGCTCGCGCTCCACTATCTGAACGCCTGAAACAGGCTAACTAATTTTAACCTGGAACTTTCTTTTGTGAAGTAACTGCCTAATTTACATGAAATACGTTCTTCATTATAAAACCAGGACGGCTTTTTAAAGGAGTCTATTTCTGCGTCCGGATTGGTTGTTTGTTAGTAGATTAAAGAAAGGCAACAAACGTTTTTGTTTCTTTCTCTGAAGAGCTAATTTGAAACAAGCCGTAGTAAAAATGAAGGATCAAAACGAATTGATTGATTCCTCATTTATAAATCATAAAAATTATATCACATTTACAGTTGACTATACCCTGTAACGGCTTTGATAATTCATTCCTTTTATTGTGAAGACGCCAAGCCAACTCTTAGAGAAGAACTAGCCGCTGAGAAAGAAGAAGCTTGGAGAGAGAAAAAATATGAAGATTACGTCGCCAGAAGATCCAAGGCGACTTCTGGTAAATAAATAGAAAGTGTCACCTTTCATTGATTTCAGTTTTATACATGAAACCATAAAGGTTTGTTCTTCCCTGTTTTTGGCTTAGTGAGACATGCTTTTCTTATGTATATGTTTAGTTGGAACACTACGTAACGATTTGCTGTACACTTTACACTGAAAAAAAATGTAAAACGAAGAATCCTTCAGGCGGAAGCTTTGAAGCCTCTCATGGACATAAAAATATAGTCGAACGTCTCGATCACAGCCAAATTTGGGCAGAAAAAATTTTTGCTATAAAGATTCCTCCCCAATTTATTCAAGAGACAAGGTGATCCCCAAGTAAACGCCAGGGCTAAAAGGTTTCTCTTGAATGAATCTTTCATATAGTATCTTGTTTAAGTCTAAGCTTGTTTTCTCTTCTAAATGATTTGAGTCCACAAAATTGACCCAGTTTTGATTTTAGCGTTTTTGTTTCCTCTTTATATGAGCTAGATTTCAAATGCGTGAAATGAATCAAAAGGCCGAACTTTATGGCAAACTTTTCATAACCAAATTAAATAAATTCTTTATCAGACGTGTAATTTACTCCGGGAATTAACTTTCTTGTTTTAAGCAGAAAAGGCTTCAAAAAGCGTCAGGAAGTCCAAGCCCCGAGATATATTTCCTCATTTTTCAGTTGCCAACATTCGGATAAGCTTTCTCTTTGAGGAAAATGCTATATTCTGTCCTAGAACAATTAATTCGTTGCTTTGAGCCCTCAAGTTTCCAGTCCATTTTAGTCGAGTCTTTTAGAACTTCCCCATTTGTTTTCACCTCTTAAATGGCGTATTTTGATCGCTATAAGGTCCAAAACCATCTTGAAGATTGGCGCTCACAACAATCGGTCGGGCCACCATCTTTTTAAGGGTCCCCTAAGACCTCCAAATAAGAGTGGTGAAGGCATTGCAATAACCTAGTCCTGTCCCCAAGAAAACCACGGTCAAAACACAAGCACTCTTCCGCCCCTACCCCCTATAGGATATCATTAAGCAACCAATCAATCATTGTGACCTTGAACAACTAACTACGACGAAACTTAAGTAGAACTATAAGACGGTGCCCAACAGGTCCGTCTTAATAAACACAGCAGCTTATGACGTCATCCTCGTTAATGTAGTCCTTCCAGAATTAGCGAGAATCCTTTGCAAAAAAGGTTAATTTTATCTCTGCTGTACTATAAGCAATCCTTTATAAACGGAATTTTTTTAAGAAGTGACTTTATTTACGGTTCATATGTACACAAAACATTTATTTAAACCCTGTATTTATATATTTACAAACATTTTGTGCAACCTCATTTCAGGAAGTTAATGTTACCCTCGGAACTTGAACTTGAACTTGAATTTTGGACGTCCAAGGGACAGAGAATCTGATTCTTCACGCCGGATGTTTAGACACCACCAATAATCGGCAGTGTAATATTTCCATTTTACGATATGTTTAGTTAGTCGTAAGTTCTTTCTCAGAAAAGCTTCTTGGTTATGAAAAGACATGGCTTAGCTACACTGATCGAGTTTGGACTGAACCACAACGATGTACCTTTAGATGCCTGGATTAGTTTATGAAAGATTTGATACCCCAAGCTAAAGAAAGGTTTTCAAAATCAAGTCTCGGACCAACGGGTTCCAAAACAATTAAACATTGTTAAATACAACTTTGTTGTGCTTTGGTCAAGTTGTTGAATTAAGCTTGTTACACGAGTTTAGCTACACTGCTGAATGTTGCTGAATTATGGAAGTTGACGTTTCCTGCACGTTTACGTTTTCAACATTGCTCCATGTGCTAGATAGACAAATTTAACATTGTTCTTCTCACCTAAAAAACAAAGCGCTAGGATGCTGATGGCGATTATATTATAACGTCATTGATCATCATTGACATCATTCAACAGGGTAGCCAAACGCGCTTAACATACAAATTCACTAAAGTTGACGGTGTTAAATTAAGACGTTAAACTCGTTTGGCCTTGGCCTTAAAACATGTTTGACACACTTTTAAAGAGCATATTTGAAGCATTTTACACACACAAAAAAAATTGAAGGTCCGTTTTACGGATGATTAAATAACGTGTCATTATTTGAATCAAGTATTCGGCAATACTGATAGCTAATTTGACCATCTCTTGCTTCGCGTACTCTATTAGAGGGCACGCAATGTTTTCATACCATTAAAAAAATACTATTTCTTTGAGGCATAGAGGCATCTTAGTAGTAAATTAATTAACTTATTCGTTAACTACACAGATCAATAAATCAAAACTGATTAAATGATAATAGATTAAAGGTCAAGTCCAAAATATCGTATCAGTTTAACGTTTTTATTCTATATTGCGTCACGATATAAGACACTCTTACAGCTGTTTAGGAATTGAAAAACTAACAATGAATAATTAAATTAACAGTTAAAAACAAATAATCCTTTGTTTAATAATTAGTTAGAGATAAAAATAATTAAATTAATATGTTAATCTTATGTAACTTGAATTACACACATGACATATATATTAACACACAAACCATGTCTGAATACGATTATTCAACATTACTTTGTCTAATATTTACAAAAAGACATAAACCCGTGTCATATGTCAACATTTTGGCAACGGTGGCTGGTGCAAGACTTAATTGGATGGCGCGTTTTTGAAAACTCGCGTCTGGGAACAGATTCCCTCTCCCGTCTCACTGTGCTCACACGGTGCGCTTTAAATATATTTACAGAAGTCGTACCAGTTTATGATTAATATCTCGTATGACTGGAGAACAAACTTGTTTGAAGGCAGAATCCATAATAGCACGCATGCGCTCTAAACTCAAACCAAGCAGAGCGGTGAAACTAAGAACCTGCAAACATGGGGTAATATACATGTACATTATCCGCCAGTGTATACATAACCTAACATAATGCAAATAAATAAAATATTCAAAGCGCCTTTTTACTTGCCTTTGGTAATTTAGTAATATTAGTTTCTATGACATTGTTATTGTGATTTTGGTTTATTTTACCACGTTCTTTAGTGCACATTTGAACAAGCCCTAGCTTGGAATTTGTGCAATAGAAAAGTCTATTATTATTATTATTATTATTATTATTATTATTAATAATCAATTTTATACAAAGAACAGAGTAGAACGCGCGTTTTGATTGGTCTAGGGAAGTTTGTGATTTAAGTGCAGACGTACTAATGACCAATGACGTAATGATCCGCAAGATTGCGCTCGCGCAAATCATCACACAAAGAATTTTAAAATTATTTTAGATTTTGTGTGGGATAACCGATATCAAAACAATGTCAAAAAAATAGATTGTGACCGTGCGTGTGTACTCTGATCTAACGCACAAAGGACGTCAAAGCCTGTAAGAACATCAGCTCGTAGTGCTCGTAGTGTACTTTTTTGTTCTTACTGCGTTTTGTTGTCATCTGTGCTTTATCAAAGCGCAAACGCACGATTAAATGAAGTTTATATGTCATTAGCTCATTTTAAAGGAAAGTGCGATTAGTAATTGAACTATGTTACAGTGTATGATGACCCACCGAGAAAGCTAATATTCAGTAACCTGAATCGGGAATTCAATAGCAATCAATGTTTAATTGCTGCTTGTTGAAAAAATACCATTAAGCTCTGCGTCGGAAATCGCTCTGTCAAACACCATAAGGTCTCTTATGTACCCGTGGAAGGAGTGTCCTGTATCTCCTTTGAGTCCAATGTCAAAAGCCTTGCTTCCAGTCGGGTTCAGATCTAAACTCAAATTAGGATCTGCAATCGCTTCACCGGTTTTATTTTCATTCTTGTAGAGTTTTCCAATTCGGTTTTCGCGGCTCCAGGTCAATACCACATGTACCCATTCACCGACGGTGAAACTTCTTTCCATTAAAAAGAAAAGACAAAAAATGTGTTAATAGTGTTACCGTGTTTATTCATGTACAAGGATCATGATTGGCACATTGTTTCAATCCTTGGACTGTAAGTTTACTAGTAAACTAGAATTGTACTCTGACAACGCACAAATGACGTCACAACGTATAAAAACATCAGCGACACTACTCGCCTGCGCTTCGTCTTCTTGGTCAATTGCAACCTATTTGTTAACCAAAACCACTACGTAAGCATCCATCGTGCCGCAAATTCCGCGACACATGCCAATCTGTATAACGTATTTTTTTTTTAAGTTTGAGTCGAACCCTTTACACTGGAGTACAGTTGAACACTCCTGAAAAAGGCTGAGACGGCAACGTCGAGAATTAAAAGCTAAAAAAGTATTTCCTTGGGTTGAATATTTGAACAGTACAGTTTTTAGCGGAGCTCCTTTGCGGCTGAAGGCCGCAGAGGGGAGCACTATGGGTAAACAAATCTGGTAACCTATCGATGTGAGAAATTTTGGTTGTGACGTCAGCGTACGCCCGCCCGCCCGCCCGCCCGTCCTTCCGTCCGTCCGTCCGCCCGTCTGTACAGACTCTGGGGGTGGAGGAGGGGAGTCCCAAGGCAACCCAATGGGGGGTGGAGAATGCCATCTTTTCTTGGCGGGAAATCGCGTGGTGCTTTTGGGCAACCGGCGTTTTTCTTGGCGGGAAATCGCATGACCACCGTCGCTTTTGGAAAGAGGTTTCTTTTAAAGCTTAAGAGCGAATGTTGCCAACGGTCAAACATTTGGTGGCAACAGCTCAAAAATCAATTCCGCTCATATTCTTATGTTAGGTAGACCTTAATGTGAAACAAATCACTGCATAGTTCGTTTGGCTGAATATCGATTTATTTTCAAGAAAATCGATATTAACGGAATTCGCTCAAAATACCGCTTTTGAAGCTCAAAATTTAAGGCAAACCTCGAAGCTTCGTGTGACAAAATGAAGCATTCCAGAGCAATAAAAAGTAACCAGACTTGTAGAACGATGTTTAAATATATGTCAAAAGCAATTTCAGCAATTTCTGGTTATTTATTTACGAGCTCTAATTAAATTTATCCGACATACTTTTGACTAGATAAAAAGTATATCACGTTTAACCCCCTAGAAAAAGTATGTGGTACCGAATATTATTCGTCAAGAATCTGGATTTCAAGAGGAGAAGGGATGTTCTCTTCCCTCCTAAAAGGATTTTTTGGGGAAATTTATTGACGCGATGTTATAGAATTTTAAAGTTGGACAAATTGCGTTGATTTAATCGATCAGAAAAGTCAGCCTAATTAACTCAGTGTACACATACACAAACAACTTCACATTTACCGCAGGTTTTGATCAGCCAACAACCGATTTTAACACAAAATCCTCTAACCTTCATGTTGCTGTATCACAGATGAGAGCTGTGGTCCTTGTTCATGATAAATTCAAGCAAACTGCAAGGAAACTTGACAGGATATCGCAACTTGCCATGCCGTTTCACCGAACATCCGCCGTTTTTGATGTGAGGATTCTCTTTTCCCATTTTCGTTGGAAAGCAGGCTTAAGGTGTTGTACATAAGATGTCTTTCCTTTCAAACTAGCTCTGAACTGAACAGCGAAACAAGAAGTCGTTGATACAAAAACATCTGTTACGTGCTTTGGGTGATGCCGCTTATTAATTTAGAACGCGTTTTACTGAAATCGACTACTGCATGCATGTACCGCGGTAACGACATTTTGGGTGCATCGGGTTACTTTGGGGAATTAGGTTTAATTTTTTTTTCAAATAAGCTATTTCTGTCTTCCTACGTTTACTACTTTAAGGACTGAGCGAAGATTCTCAGTAGATTGGGTTCGATGAGTACTTTGAAATCTGTGCAACTTAAAAAAAAGTACGTTGGTTGCGTGACATACTCGAGACTGGATGGGCAGGGCAAGGCCGCAAAGGGGCTTTTAAAAATATATTCTCTGTTGGTTTTCCAAGAAGTAGCACAGTTAATGAACGCTATTTTATATACTATGGCTAGATTAAAATACAAAGTCAGGCATGAAAATTTCCTGTTCGTTCTTAAAATTATTTTTTCGTTTTGTTGGGGTGAGGGTGGGGAGGGGCTGGGGCTATAGGTTTCGGGGAAAGAAGTTCTAGAGAACACTGAATCGACTGATTGTATCGATTCCTGGCATTCAAAGACTTTCAAATAAGGCAGTGGTGATACCTTAAACCTCCTTTTTATTTTTACCTGGTTCTTGTTCGCATTTACGTGCTAGTGTACATTTAACGCACAAACACTTATTTACGGAGAATTGACATTAATAAGAAATCAAATTTCGTACTGGTTCTCAGGGAATAAATTTAATGATCTGCAAGATTGTTAAGAGCTTCGTCCTGTGGCAGAAAATACAACCCACTACGGGCTTAACTTGGATGACTTTTTATGAGTCTTGGGTTTTCCGCTTTCGATGCTCAACAGGCACAAACGAAAAACGACTCTAATCGACTGACACTGTAGTGCGTGCAGTCTTTTTTAAACGCTTCCAACAGTGAAGAAAACTACAAAACGGTTAACTGGGGGTTCAACGTTCTATTCAACACCGATCAACGCTGTTGAATTTTTAAAGCAAGTTTGGCCTTCCAGCTTAATGATGTCAGTTTTGCCGATTTTTCTTTTGTTCTCAGGTGTGCCACTCTGTGCAATGATGTTCTGTAATATTGATTCAACTTTTTCTATGTTCTCAGGTGTGATCAAAAGTATTGAATTCGTTTGCCCACCTTGTTCAACCTCGCACAACAAAGTTGTGTTCAAGATTGTTGAATAATGTTGAATGAGTTTGGCCGAGTCATAAAGTTTGCAAACGAAAAACGCAAAGAGCGTGAGCCAACAAAATGAGGGCGCAGCCGGGGTGGAAGGCTAAGAGGAGGGGGAAGTTTGAACCCTTAATCCCCCAACATGAAAAGGTTTCCCCTTAAGTAGGTTTCCAACCCCCCCCCCTCCCCAACCACCCATCGCCCCCATCCTCGCGAAAGTGGGTCGGTTAAGCAAAAGGGAAAGATAATTCCAAGATAATAATTCCAAGCGAGCCTTGATTAAAAATTAAGAGGCATTCCGTGTAAAAACCGACCGGTCGATTTTCGATGGAAAATAGATTTCTTTCATTTTCTGTGCAGAAGTACAACATTATAAGTAAAGTACAAAAATCGCATTTGTTTGGCTTCATTTGATTTTCTACCTGTTTTAGGCCGGTAGTTCCGATGCGACCTCTGAACAAGGAAATCCTTCGACCGGAACCCCGATTTTAACACTAAACTCGAGATAGCATAAAACAACACAGAGTTGCCAAAAGTAGCTTATATTTACTCCATACCTTAAATAGGCCATGTTTATTATTTTCACTGCTAAAGTAACTTATTCTGTCTTGTAGGAATTTTGTTAGAATTTTTTTAGTACACCGACCTACAGACATCACGAACGCCATTGATAAGGTGCCTCCATTAAAATCAACATTTCTTAAAAGTGGGACCTGACCTACAGCTCATTCTCTGATCAGACAATAGATCAAGGTCTGGTCTAAAAGTAACTATAATAAAATTTGTCGGCACTCATCATATGGTTATGGAAAAACCTAAACAAAATTAACAAAAACTGCAACATTCACAACTTGACTTAATATGACTCGGTCAATTCAAAGACAATTTGATTTACCTACATTACAACTGAAAGCATTTTAAACCCAAGGCGTATTCAAAAATAGACCATAGAACAGTTTTCGAGCATAACTGGATCAATTTTACCTGAATTACCTCGGAATTCTTCCGAGCTTTTCGAAGTTCACATCGATGAGCGTTAACGGCCAGTTTGTTGTCACGCAATACTCTACATGTGGTACAGCAGTATACGGATTGCCGCTTGAAAAGGCCAAAAGTTCATTGACATGGAGTCATGGAAGACATAAATACAATAACCATGTCTTCGCCAGCTTTTTTTCCAGAGCACTGCGTTCAGTAAGTGAGGTCCAAGATGACTGCTGTGTACGGAAGCCAAAGTACTCCTCGAGTGTTGATGGTTGTTTCCATAGGCGTACGGGCACATTCGGATTTGGGGGGGCGGCGATCTTCTTGCCCGAAAAAATTACACAATGCCCGAATGTGTGAGCGTTGAAATTTGGATATAAACGAACTTAAATTGCAAGAAAAACAAAAAGGTTCACAATTCTCACGTCTACTGAAACTGTTATAACTCCAAAAACAGTTGTTTTCAAACCTCGCATACTCTATGAACTCTATTGACAAGTCTACTCATGCGATCAATCTTGTTAAAATTAAAAAGTTATTAAAAGAAAAAGTTTTTCCTTCCGTGGTGCAGTCCGAAAGTGTTAATAATCTTGTTCATACTGTTAACAATAACTTTGTTCCCATAAGAGCGCTCAATGCACACGACAGGGAGGCTGTTCAGCCTATTTTGCCCTATCGTGCTCCGAAGGTAGGTCTTCAAGCGTCGGAGTCCGCTGAATGAGCGCTCCGCTGAGTAGGACGTTGCGGGGATGACGGCCAGAATGGACGCGACCTTTGAAAATTCTGGGGTCATTTCATACAGGCTGTTTGCGTTCAACACTTCGATGACTTCTGCAGGTGTTTTTATCGATTGTCCCACGTGTGCTGCCTTAAACTGACAGGACAGGCGTTGGTCTGCCTGGAGAAGCTCCCTGTGCTAGCACTGGTGGGCGAATCACTTAGGGTGATGTCACCTAACGGACAATGTCACCTAACGCACAGTAGCTTCCTGAATAGGGACGTGTTCATCTTGGTCATCTTGCAGTTCCAGAACCACCGACACAGGCGAGATTTCAACTCTTTCAATGCCATCAGTTTGTACATTCCAACAGGAACCAGTGTTATCTTGGTCATGTGCGTCAGTCTGGTTGTCTGATCTGAAGAGCTTCTGTGACGGCCGCTACTCCGCGGAGCTCTTGGTGAAAAAAGCAAGCTGACTCTGATTACGCTCACGTACCATAGTGAAAGCAACTTTCTGTCCTTTGTGCACAGTTTTGGCATGATTATCTTTATAATCGGAATCGAGTTCCTTCTTACGTACACCACAAATAACGCACTGGCGATAAGGGCGTTTTCTTTTCCTCTATCAGGCTCTTGATCCGTCATAATTCAAGGTTCACCTCTACCTCTCGATCTCCAGTCTAAAACTGGGATGTTGAATAGAGTACTTTACGGTAACCGTTTGCTTTCTGAATAAATCGCTTTAAATTATGAAGTTGAAGCATCGGATGCTGTTCTTACCATTTCAAGCGTGACAAAAAGACTGTAACGCATTCCATAATAAAACTAAGTTGCGGAGCATAGTGCAGTGTGATGTTTTTATACGTACTGATTAGTAATCTTTATTAAAAATTCAAGATTATAAGTTTTGATTCAAGGATCTCTTTTTGCCAAATTTTTTTCATGTAATTCTAATGCAAATCGCACGGGACTGTACACGATAAAACTAAGATAAAACACAGCTTTTGCACACGTGGCCGGCATTTTGCTATACATAACAGATCATGCGGCGGTCCAAAAATATATAAGCTTTCACTGAATGAGAAGTAATTTCGCCTTTTAACATGCTAAAGTGCACCCTAACAAAATCAAACAAAAGCACCCAACTTATGCCGTTTTGGTGAAATTAGAATAAGCGTTTCTTCTAATCTAAAATCAACTGTCAAATTTGCAACGCGCTCACATTGTTGCTTTTAATCTCCATTCACGCAAATTTGGAGAGTTTTCCAAAATTTTTCACCTAGCTTGACAATGACGGACAGTTCGACCAGGTTTAACGCTTAAGATAAGCCCGTTTAATTAAGATTACACCAAAGAAAAAATAAAAACACTCGGGCAAAAACCCGAAGAGCTAACCTCCTGCATTTTTTGCAAATCTTTATCTCCACGCTTTGGTAGTTGGTACAAGCCGGCAAAATGCCTTGACTTAATTACCAATTATTTACCTTTCGTCTTGTCGACCGCTTGACCTTAAGGCACTTTCTACTTGATCTTGAACTTGAACTCTTTTCTTGATCTTGAATTTGAACTTTTTTTCTTCTTAAACAACGTTTACTTTGACTCCACGAAGTCCTCAACTGAAACTCAACTACATGTGAGCAGCACGCGATTCACAAAGCGTACGCGTTCTCCCGCCTTATGTGAATTGGCGCGAACGTTTGTCGCGAACTGCAGCAAATGCCAGGCTGCTAGCGATCGGCAGATCGGCAGCAAAGCCATTCAAACGTTTCAAGATGTTTGGTCGTGTTGTAGAAGCCGGACTCAATAAATAAATACATATTTTAATCAATGCATAAAATAAGTAAATAAATAAATATTTTAATCAGTAAATATTTTATCCCAAGTGCTTTTGCCCGAATCACAAGCGTTTTGCCCGAAAATTTTCGCAACTGGGGGGGCTGCAGCCCCCCCCGCCCCCCCGGCCCGTACGCCTATGGTTGTTTCGACACTTAAAGCAAAACACCAAACGCTATTCTTCCTTCAGTGGTTGTTACAACGGTCTACAAAAAAAGAAA
Organism: Siderastrea radians; assembly: GCA_964017195.1. Lineage (NCBI taxonomy): Eukaryota > Metazoa > Cnidaria > Anthozoa > Scleractinia > Rhizangiidae > Siderastrea > Siderastrea radians. Next base: position 11,612,045 of record OZ024889.1, on the reverse strand, counting down.
ACCATTCTAACAATACAAACAGTTAAGTACATTGAACAAATTGGCCACTTTACCTTCGTACAATCGGCGAAAATTCCCCATGTGCGCAACGAACGACTGTAGATAGTCCTGTAGATACTCAAGCGAGTAATGTTATTGTTAAGTCCGCTGTCCAGACATTAGTAGGGCGCGCGGACGCATTTACCCCTAATAAAGTTCAGGGGACATTTTATATCTTGAAGGGGAAGTGGGGAAACAGGATTACTTTGGTCAGCCCCAGCCCCCTTTTTAATAAACAAATTTGCATAAGCGGGATGATAGCCTGCGAGAGCTTGCTCGCAGGCTAGCAAGATGGCTGCCATTTTTTCGGAAAGGCTATTTGTCGATCAAACTGCTTTATTCAAGTATTGCAGATGTCCATAGCTGTGTTCACTTGTTTGTCATGTGAACATCCCCCTTGAGGCCACGTTTTGTGGCATGCCCCCTCCCCCTCCCTATCCACTACCTTCCTGTCCGAGTAGCAGTTCTTCCCTGGTGTTTCTCTTAGGCTTCACCAGAAACAACAATGGACCCTAGCAATGAAAACAATAGAACTGCGTGATACCAAGGTCCAATGAAATTAGAGGTTGTTAAGAGCTGCGTGGTATCTGCCAGAAACCCAAGAAACAAGAGTTTTCCTCAGATAAGGTGAAGTAGGTAGGGAGTTTATACAGTAGACACATCAGTTAGAGCTTCGGAAGAATTGGAATAAAGATCTGAATTGTGACCTTTCGGAGCCATAGGATACAATCTTTTGCCTAGTAGGATCTGCAATTCAAAGGTACTGAAACGAAGGCAATGAGCTATTATTAGCTGGTCATTAATGGTGGTACTGATGGAAGACAGTCAACAAACTGCACTGTTCGTAACCTGTTCCAGGCTGCGAGAGAGCAGGAAAAGTGAATAAGGAAAGAGCACCAAAAACGCGTCAAATTTCTACAACTTAAAATTCGCCGTGGGAATGACAATTTGAAATAAAAATAGCTGAATTTGAAACAAAAATAGCTGTTCTATTAGCTAGCTTAAACAAGACTGAAACCATGCAGAGGTTTCGCAGCGATATCAATTAGTTATAAAGTGGCCGCTCCAGAAACTTTGCCTGCACTCTCAGTAGCTGAATCCAGGCTGTTAAAATAACCATGTTTGTATCCATAAAAGGGAGGCAGTTGATTTGAGACAAATTTGCGCTATGACAAATTCGTTCGTGGAATACACTGAGACTAGTTAACGCTATGACAAATTCGTTCGTGGAATACATTGAGACTACTTATGCATTTTTTGCAACCGGTCTCAAAGGGTCAAGGGCGATGATATTTCTTTCACTTGACGGCAGAGAGGCGTAGACGCGGGATTCGGAAATGAAATCTCCCTCAAATACGCGCTAGGCGAAAGAAGAGGTGCCCTGACTAACAAGTCAGCTTTCGATTTCTCTCGCGCACTTTCGTGGAGCGTTGGGCCTCAAACCTGTCTACTACTACTCAGCCGACCGCAAAACTGCCGTCAGCCACGGGACGATGCCACTGTCCCTGGTGTTGGGTGGCCCTCCTTATTGTTTTGGGGGATGGAAGAAACTCTTTGTTTAGGACCCTATATAATGGACAGACATGGCCTTCGGGTGTCCGACCATCTTGTTCTTATGAAATGGCTGGTTTGTGGCGGTAACTTATTAATCGGCTTCTTGTCTGGTTTCCTCAATATGTGACCGAGAAAACGGAGCTGACGTTAGTGTATCGTTAAGATAAGGCGAAAGGGGAGGACTTGACCGACCTGGTTAAAGACCTTATAATTGCAAACAAAATCTAGCTGCATGAACATTATGCCATAGCAGCTTGCAGCAAAACTGTTTAGGTCATCTCTTGTCGTCACGATCCCATCTGTCATCTTCCAAAACTACCACCGAAAAAAAGGGACATCAATATTTCCCACTACAAAGGTACAACCGTCACTGACCGTGGCCAATTAGTTTAGATAAACTTCACTTTTTGGTATCCTCTTCGTAATCAATGTAAAAATAGGTTATAACATAGCACCCCCAAAGGAACTAGGAGAAGCCTTTCCCCGCACCTCCTAAACAATGCTGAAGTACGAAACTGTACAAGTTATCCGAGATGTGTTGGATTCCTTGTTCAAGGAGAGGGGAGGCAGTATATTTTGTTGACGTTGTAATAGATTTAATCCTTAGTGTACCAAACGTTCTGGTCACGATTTTAATTCAAGAAACCTCTATGTGTATAGTCTGATCTCCACTACTACCCCATGAGGCTAGGGCTCCTGCTCATGCAGGCTCATTACAGTTTGGGGAGCAGACGTCTACGTGTAAGGTAAGTTGGAGCACGCCGCTTTGCGAGAAACACCGCTGAGGTTTAGTGGTTCACAGTAGAGAAGAGTATACAACATATTTACAAATCTTTTGTTTACCCTGCGTGATTATTATAAACGTTTTACGTCTTTATCCCCGAAGAAATTCGACAGGCCGGACTGGTTTTGCAGCAATAAGAAATGGAATAACCTTGTTAACATGTTTAACTTTGGACAATAGGCCAAAAGTATGATTTCACTGCGTCCAAATCCCGCCCAAAATGCGGCTGCCGACAGGGCTGAAAAACGACTGCGCATGCTCGAGATCAGCATTTCAAAATCGTTCGATCGGCCGTTTGTTTGGCGCCATGCGAGCTTGATTTCTCGGTCGATTTTGGCGTCGTGTCACTCGAGAAAATAGAACTTGGGACGCGATTTAAAGGTATTTTCTGTGGTGTAGATTTTTTCAGACAAACTGGGAATTTGTCTATCTACTGTTTGGCTGTTTTAAAAGTCGTGGAAACCCAGCGAATTCTTGAGATCATCGGCTGCAGCACTACGGTGAGTGAGTCCTCAGATTAAATTTAGCATTGCACTTTATAGCTATACCTTACCAAACTCTTGTGGAACACTCATAGAGTTAGGTTTGTTTTAGACAATAATTTCCAATAAGTTTAAGTAAACAATCTATTTCCAAAAACAAAACTTTGCGATCATACTTGCGAAACAGATATTTGGCTCCCAAACAAGAAATGAAACCCACAAGTGAATAAAGGCTTCTGTCGGGGCGTCCGATCGGTAAGCGTTTCTCTCAACAGAATCATTTCCTAGGTTATTAAAGCGAATTATTTGTCTTTCTTGTCTACAAAGTGCTTGCCTCTCGTGTGAGACAATAGACTCGGATAGTGTGTACGGGGTAGCGACAGTATTCAGTTACAAATTCTTGCAGCTGATTGTTGGCCAGACTCGGATAGTGTGTACGGGGTAGCGACAGTATTCAGTTACAAATTCTTGCAGCTGATTGTTGGCCAGTCTCGGATAGTGTGTACGGGGTAGCGACAGTATTCAGTTACAAATTCTTGCAGCTGATTGTTGGCCAGATGAGCTGAGATTGTCGTTTTCTCTTCTAAAACTGTAGTCAAACATGTATTGTCACATACCCATAGCACTATTATGTGGAAGTAAAATGGCAGCTGACTGCCAGATAAGATTATTTATATCAACTGTAACAGAATCAGTAATTTTACCATTTCTTGATTATGACCTTTGATCATATAAATTGGAACATAATTGTTGGTAATTCCTTTACCTCATTATTTTATTTCTGATCATGATTGGGCTTGTGCACAAAAATGTTTATCTTGTGTAGTTTTTCTGTTACTACATTGCCTTATAGTTTAACAAACTCGTGAAATCTTATGGTAAATGTTTATTTTTCAGTGACTCAGATTCCAAGGAAAATGCTTTAGTGCTGGGGAGTGGTTCTGGTAAACATGCAGATCATGATATGATACAGGATCTTGGCTTTTTTTTTTATTTGTGAGAAATAACCAGCAGGCCCTGCAGAAGAGGAAGTATAAGAAGAACTTAGAACTAAGTCAACAGAGGCCATCAAGAGTGAAATGGGGACAGTGGAAGGTGTCGTCGCAGTGATTCTCCCACAGCCCCACCAGCTGTACTGCCCACCACACCTAAAGCTAAAACTCAAGATGATTCATACACAGCAAACATTTTCCTCACTGTAACTGATTTCTGGACATTTCCATGTTGTATAGGTGTTTGATGTAAGGGTAGGGCTTCCTTGAAATCCCAGAGGTAGTGTTATACCACTGGTTCTGAGTACATCACCCTGTTTTTTCCATGTGCTGAATTTAGGGGCTCACATGACTGGTGGTGTATGCAGAGCTTCTTTTAAATAAAAATCTGTACATTTCCCACTTGTGAATAGTTTTTATTTGTATCTAGGGTTTAACAGGCCCATACATCCTGAGATCAGCTTTGCAATAATCCAGTTTTTTTTCAAACAAATATTGTGCACTTGAAGGGTCAAGTCTGGGACTTTATTGCCATAATTATGTGAGTTTTCAGAATATTTCATTTATTTTTTTAGAGATGATCTGCAATACATTATAAACTGCAACTTTTCTTTTAACAGTTTTCAGTTTCCTGTAAAGAAAGACATCTGCTGGTAATTTATGCGATAAGAGTGTGTGTTGCGTGGCACTTTAATTACCATTTAAAATTAGTTAGTGAAAGCAATTGAAAATGAACCAACATATTCTTAATGTTCATTTATTTAGCTGTAAAGTGACTCATTGGATGGCAAAATCAATTGCATGAAAAGCAAAGGACCAGTCGTCAAGTAATGAAAACATCCCAAAGATAACTATTTTGAAGGAAGTCACCAAAGGGTGAACTATTGTCCTGAGTGTGGTGCTGTATCCTAAAAATCTGACCTATGGACAACCCCCTCAAGGATATGGCACAACTAGCTGCATAGAGTTCACTTTCCTTTTGTAATGCAGTCCTTGTAATGTAGTCTGTCAAGAAGTTTAGAAAATTTGTTTCCAGTGTTCCATCACCCATGAACTTTAACTGAATTAAAAACCCATCTTCCAGTTAAATTAAATCAAAATATGTTACCTAAAATAGTCCTCAATTATGTGAAACAAAGGTAAATGACTGTCCTGGTAGCTCTTTTCTTTTGCTGGAAAAGTTTTGACTGCCCGTAATACAAGCAAGGAGGTCCTTCAAGAGTCCAGGGCTGTTTTATCAGTAAACTGCTTCATTGCTTTTCGACATAATATTCTTTTCTGGAGCGGTTGTCTGGTGTCTGTACAGGGCTTTTTAAAATGGTGTCAACTCCAGTGAAATGATGATTCTCTTTTCCTTTTCCGTGGCTGTTCAAAATCTTAAAAAGGCGGACTGGAAATTACAGCAATGTCTGAAATTGTTTTGATTGTCTTTTAGTAAAGGACTCAACCAGCGACTGTCCTGACGCTCGATCGATCGGCGATGTTTTAGACAAGCTTAGTCTCCGGAGGCACAGTGCGGCTGGGGGCCTAATACACCCAAAACAGGACGCTTACCGGAAGTTTCCGTGAACAACGCACTCACTAAGATAATATGTAACACAGCCAGCTGCACGAGCCGCGTTTTCGCGGCACGGCTCTTGACTTCGCGGTAAAATTTCGGTTTGTGTTCAGGCATGAAAATGTTGTGTTCAGGAGATATGTTTAAGCTATACTATCGTTTGGTCTTTGTCGAAAGTTCTAGGCTTAGCTGGTCTACCAAAGTCTTAACTGAAGCAAAAAACCTCGGCACTTTTCATATTTTCAAAAATTCCGCCATTTTACGTAAATGTTTCTATGGTTTCAAGTTGTCATCCCCAGTTTCCCCGCGCGAACCGATGACATGCGCAGACGTTATTCAGCTCTGTCGCGGCTGCCAATTTTATCTCAGTACTTATGGTCAGCGGTCTATACATAACATGAACATACTTGCTTTTCTCAATTGAAACAGTCGTTGCACGTGAGGGATTTTCACCGATTGCACGAAGGTAAAGTGGCCAATTTGTTCAAAGTACTTAACTGTTTGTATTGTTAGAATGGTTTTCTTTTTTTGTAGACCGTTGTAACAGCCAATGAAGGAAGAATAGCGTTTGGTGTTTTGCTTTAAGTGTCGAAACAACCATCAACACTCGAGGAGTACTTTGGCTTCCGTACACAGCAGTCATCTTGGACCTCACTTACTGAACGCAGTACTCTGGAAAAAACGCTGGCGAAGACAAGGTTATTGTATTTATGTCTTCCATGACTCCATGTCAATGAACTTTTGGCCTTTTCAAGCGGCAATCCGTATGCTGCTGTACCACATGTAGAGTATTGCGTGACAACAAACTGGCCGTTAACGCTCATCGATGTGAACTTCGAAAAGCTCGGAAGAATTCCGAGGTAATTCAGGTAAAATTGATCCAGTTATGCTCGAAAACTGTTCTATGGTCTATTTTTGAATACGCCTTGGGTTTAAAATGCTTTCAGTTGTAATGTAAGTAAATCAAAATGTCTTTGAATGGACCGAGTCATATTAAGTCAAGTTGTGAATGTTGCAGTTTTTGTTAATTTTGTTTAGGTTTTTCCATAACCATATGATGAGTGCCGACAAATTTTATTATAGTTACTTTTAGACCAGACCTTGATCTATTGTCTGATCAGAGAATGAGCTGTAGGGCAGGTCCCACTTTTAAGAAATGTTGATTTTAATGGAGGCACCTTATCAATGGCGTTCGTGATGTCTGTAGGTCGGTGTACTAAAAAAATTCTAACAAAATTCCTACAAGACAGAATAAGTTACTTTAGCAGTGAAAATAATAAACATGGCCTATTTAAGGTATGGAGTAAATATAAGCTACTTTTGGCAACTCTGTGTTGTTTTATGCTATGTAGAGTTTAGTGTTAAAATCGGGGTTCCGGTCGAAGGATTTCCTTGTTCAGAGGTCGCATCGGAACTATCGGCCTAAAACAGGTAGAAAACCAAATGAAGCCAAACAAATGCGATTTTTGTACTTTACTTATAATGTTGTACTTCTGCACAGAAAATGAAAGAAATCTATTTTCCATCGAAAATCGACCGGTCGGTTTTTACACGGAATGCCTCTTAAGTCCTCAAAACTGTCATTTTACAGCGACCCGCTATTAATCTTAAAGGTGTTCGAAGACCTTGATATGAAGGTGACTTAGATGTCCAAGTCACCTCAAGATGCCTTTAAAGAATATTAAAACACACGAGGAAAGGGTGCAGGCACGGACTAAGTACTTCTAATCGAAGCCTTTTGGGTCTGTGAAATCCAGTTTTCGGAAAATCGAGAACCTGCAATTTCCGATCCGCTTTTATAACTACTGAACAAAGCTTTATCACATGCAGGTGGCTGGCTTGAATGTTGTGTGATGTTGTAAAGCAAAAGGTTTCACTTCTGCATAATTGATACATTAAAGGTGGGGTTAGGTGAGTTCTGAAACAAGAGATGGAAAAGCTCCGCTTTATTTGAAAATCCTTTAATGCCAAGAATCGTTTACTTATACTATCACTTTCACCTGGGCACTTACAATCAGTCGATTTAGTATTCTCTTAAACGTTTTTTCAAACACCTTTAGCCCAAACCCCGCCCCACCCTAAACAAAAAGAAAGAAAACATTCTCAGACCGAGAAGGAGATTTTCATGTCCAACTTTGTATTTTAATCCAGCCATAGTTCATTAACTGTGCTACCTCTTGGAAAACCAACAGAGAATATATTTTTTAAATCCCTTCGCCCTGCCCACCAGAAAAAAGCTCTAGGGTTAATGTCACGCAACCAACGTACGTTTTTTTTCAGTTTCACGCATTTTTAAGTGCTCATCTGAAACCAATCTACTGAGAATCTTCGCTCAGTCCTTAAATTAATAAACGTAGGATGACAAGAATAGCGTATTTGAAAAAACAATTTAACCTTATTCCCCAAAGTCACCCGATGCACCCAAAATTTCGTCACCGCGGTACATGCATGCAGTTGTCGATTTCACTAAAACTCGTTCTGACTCAATTAATTAGCGGCATCACCCAAAGCACGAAACAGATGTTTTTGTATTAACGACTTCTTGTTTCGCTGTTCAGTTCAGAGCTCGTTTCAAAGGAAAGGCATCTCTTTTACAACACCTTAAGCCTGTTTTCTAACGAAAATAGGAAAAGAGAATCCTCACATCAAAAACGGCGGATGTTCGGTGAAACGGCATGGCAAGTTGGATATCCTGTCAAGTTTCCTTGCAGGTTGCTTGAATTTTATCATGAACAAGGACCACAGCTCTCACCTGTGATACAGCAACATGAATGTTAAGGATTTTGTGTTAAAATCGGTTGTTGGCTGATCAAAACCTGCGGTAAATGTGAAGTTGTTTGTTTATGTGTACACTGAGTTAATTAGGCTGACTTTTCTGATCGCTTGAATCAACGCCTTTTGTCCAACTTTAAAATTCTATAACATCGCGTCAATAAATTTCCCCAAAAAATCCTGTTAGGAGAGAAGAGAACATCCCTTCTCCTCTTGAAATCCAGATTCTTGACGAATAATATTCGGTACCACTTATATTTTTAGGGGTTAAACTTGATATACTTTTTATCTAGTCAAAAGTATGTCGGATAAATTTAATTAGAGCTCGTAAATAAATAACCAGAAATTGCTGAAATTGCTTTTGACATATATTTAAACATCGTTCTACAAGTCTGGTTACTTTTTATTGCTCTGGAATGCTTCATTTTGTCACACGAAGCTTCGAGGTTTGCCTTAAATTTTGAGCTTCAAAAGCGGTATTTTGAGCGAATTCCGTTAATATCGATTTTCTTGAAAATAAATCGATATTCAGCCAAACGAACTATGCAGTGATTTGTTTCACATTAAGGTCTACCTAACACAAGAATATGAGCGGAATTGATTTTTGAGCTGTTGCCACAATATTTTGAAAATGTTTGATTTTTGGCAACATTCGCTCTTAAGCCTATTTAGCAAAACGATTGTTCGACAGTGTTGAAGTTTTAAACTTGAGAAAAATATGTTATATCTATAAATGGAAAGAAAAAGTTCACAAGAATACTCAGTTGTTTTTTTGCTGGAAGGTGAAAAGTTCAAGTTACAACATTTCCCTTCGACCTCGGATTGCGACCTCGACTTCGATCGTTTGAGCTGTGATCAATAAACAGCTAGATAAGTATTAAAATTAGCATTAGATTTGTTGATATTACGAGCATGGCCGAGTGGACATATCATCGCGCTTTCCTCCAGAGCCAGTGGTCCAGGTTTCTATTCCAAGAGGGGGGACAAAGTTTGTATGTTTTATTTTATTTTATTTTTTTACTACTTCAATAAGAGTATTTTCCGAAATTAATAAGTACCAACGGAAAAAATGCTTTTAGGCTTGGCTAAATCTATGTATGGCTTAATTAGAAAGATATTAGATTACAGACTCGCCCTCCACGGAAGTTAACGACTGGGGAATAGTTAGATCGACGAAGCTGTGCCTCAAGTTCGCCATTAAATAGGGTGAGCCTGAACTGGTAAGGATAGGACCAGTCGGAGTACAGGTTGATATCATTTATGGGAAGGCTTAAAATCTTTACACAGAATGCTGAAGCTTATAGTTTGGATCGGTAACGCTGGAGTTTCTGCGTAGGAACTTCCATTCGGGTACAGAACTTTCCTGTCGTCAATAGTCTCATAGGAGGCTCCGTTAGACAAGCTGACGGGGTAACATGGAAACAAAAGAAAATAACCATGTGTAAGCTAAGCATTTAAATTTATTTTTACTCCTGATAGAATTATCGGCTAAAGTCTAGAAGGCAAAACCGTTGTCTATGATGGATCGGTCGAAAACAGTATTCAAGTGTCGACTTCTAAGCTCGATCGTAGTGTTGCTCGGATGTGATCTGAAGAAACCAAAACATAGGTATGTAGAAAAATGTGTTTCGACCGATTGGTTTGTTATTGTTGAATATGAGACGACCTCAATGTAAACTCGCAAATTTCTGAGAAAAACTGATCCACAACCTTACTATTCTAGCGTTTTGAACAGATCACTGAAGGAGCGAAAAAAGTGAAACGTAATTGCTTGCAAAAACTATTTAATTCTGTTGAAGAGAGAAAAATTGGTTCATACGTGAGAAGTCTGTCCGTGCCATTAGTGTCCAGTGAAAGGGAAAACCTGCAAAAAAGAAGAGAAGTATTGTTCCTGACCTGCGACTTGCACGATTTTGGCTTGCATTTGCAAGCGGATGCTATTAGTGAAAAATATGTGCACGAAAATTAAACTCTACTAGTAGTAAATTATTACCAGAAAAAGTTATTAATCAACAAATTAGAAAAAAAAATGTCACTTCTTAAGCTCATGTGTCATGTTTTAAAATAGAGGAACATTAGTTAGTTACATAACCTGCACAGAATCTCCCATCTCCAATGTATCCATCCTTGCAAGCACAGGTGAACGAACCAACTGTGTTCGTGCAATCGGCTTTAACGTCACAGTTATGGCTACCATCGTTGCATTCATTAATTTCTAGTTAATATTAGCAAAAACGTGGAAAATCACATTAGCTTCAAGTTAAAAGGAGGCTAGCTATTTAACCCCTCGTCCCATTTGTAGGATATGCTGAGCACATGCATGCAAGAGAGAGAGAGAGAGGAATATAGTAGTAAATTAAAGCGACGACATCAGAGAAAAAGATTATGCTATGCTACGCTGTGTTGTGTTATGTTATGTTACGTTACACTATTATAGCAAACTCTATAAGTCTTAATACACACAGTTATTAAGGTAAAGTCGCAAACGAGCCACGGGACGCCCACACGGCCGAAGCTTTACCCGGTATCTTTAGCATGGAACAACTGACAGTATTGCTACTCCCCCCTCAATGGGATACTATTCCATCGCGGTGTTACCCCCACCAGTGTGTTACCGGTACCTACTTATACACTGGGTGGAGAGAGCCAATGTATGGTAAAGTTTCTTGAGTGAGGAAAGAGCGATAGCAGGGACTGGACCTCGCGCCATCGACCGTCAGATCTGAAATCCATCGCGCTGACCACTACACCACCACGCTCTAATGTCATAATATAGGTCTACGGAATTTTTTTTTTGCAATGGATTCATAAACCATCGAGATACAGTTAAAAACAAAGGTTAGAGCACTCACTATCATGTGTATCTTATTTTTTATTGCCTTCAGGCATTATGTAATAAACCAGTGCTAAAGCGAAGACTTTCATGAAGGATTTTGGACCATTAAAACAGCTTTCCTCCACACGTCGAAAGTCTACGTTGATAAAAATTTTGTGCCTTTATAAACAACACTATCTAAAATCGTTTATCGATGAAAAATGCATCCACGAAAAATCTTAGCTTCAAAGAAATCTAACATTTTATTGTTATTCATCTCATTCTTATCAAAACAATGTCTGAAATAAAGACAACTAAAAAAGTATTTAACGTGCTATAAAATGGGAAAAACATTATTGAGTTTTTACCTCATTCACAGTGTTCTCCGGTATATCCAGTATGACAATTACAGATATATTTCTTGTCTGTATATCTATCAAGGCAGACAGCATTTTTCGAACAGGGATTACTGTAGCATGCATTCTGAGTGTAAAAAAACAAAAAAACAAAAAAGACAAAACAAAACGAACCAAAAAAAAAAAAAAAACAGGTGAAATTTCCAAATGTTATAATCTGTTAAATACAAACAGAGAACATTACAGAAAGAAATTCGTGTTGCTTGAATGACGTTTGACTTTAATTCTCACCTCCGTTCCCCTGTAAATAAAGCCTTCTCTTGGCTTCATATCCTCAGGGTTTCGCATGTGGTCAGAATTGCTCAGTTCGCATGCCCATTTGTCGTTGATTGGTGGTCCAAGGTTGAATGACACACAATCACTTTCTATGGTACATCGACATCTACAGCATCCATTATATTTACTCCAAGAGTTAGGTTTGCAATCACGTGACTCTGGAGGGCGTAGCCATGAACCGGGTCGTCGAACTTAAGACGCCTACAAAGATCTACAAGGGAAAATACTAACATAAACGGAAGGATACACGCAGATCAAGGACGTGGTAATGCCCTTGGTTGACTATAGCTTGTTTAAAATGCACACAAGAAATACAGTTGTTTTAGAACGGTCACATGAAAACGAGCTGCCCAGGGACGTGGTAACTCGTGCAACATCAGTTTAGTACTTGCAACGCAATATTGTTGCGCGGAAAGTTGCATGCAATTTTGTACGCAGTACATGGCCATACGTGCATTAAGCAATTTCAACTTGTGACGAAACATTGTTGTGTTCTCACATACACATGTACTTATGTATTGTTTCGCAGTGAACACAGTTTCTTCTAACATTATTCGTGCAAAAGTTGACATACCTTCAGAGTTGACTTGACCAGGGAAGAATAACTCGAATATGCACAGAACAGCCCACTGGATAAACGCAGAAATTTCCATAAGAACTGTGATCGATGGGTTTATTCACAGCACTAGTTTCTGAGGATGTCGGAATATTTCCCAAGCGTTTGCGAGTTCTGAGTCTGAGTGATTTTTGCTGTAAGTTAGAGTCAAGTAATGGTTAGCTCTTGGGCTAGGTTTGTGGCAACCGAAATAAAATGACGAGCCTTGACAGATATTTGACCTTAATTCATTTACAGACCCTGTAAACAAACATAAATACATGCATCAAATACAAGCATTATATTGCCGGGTGCGTTAATAACTTGGAATTTCTAAAATAGCGCTTTTTTGCAGTAAATACATCATCTTTTTCTATGTTTTTTAGCATCCTAAATGATGAATTGTTTTATTTAAAGAATATGTTAGTATTTTAGGGAATTAAAAACGTTTGAGAATTCAGCATATTATCAAACCCTTATTTTTACCCCCAAATGCCTGTAACTTAAAAATGCAACGACGGATATTTTTTCCTTTCAAAAAAGCCTCAGAGCTCTCATGTTTTTTTTCAGCCGGCCATGACCTTCCTACTCGTTGCAAAACATGCTGCTGGTAAGGTTTACTCTGAAAATGCTTTACAAACACATTTGCGTTAGCTGGTGCACGAAATAGCAGAAGAGTGCATCTGAGAGGTTGATGCTAACCTGAAAGCTTTATTGAAGGATAATGAGTAATAGAAACCTATGACAAACAGAGACAGTGTTACAAGAAGCAAAATTTTATGCTGCATGCAAGGTAAAATTATGAAATATCTTGCATTTTCTCAAGAGGTTCAAATTTTTTATCCCCTTCCCATGATTGTCTTTGATACTGAGTCAAACAAAGAGGATTGTCTAACTCGGCCACTCTCCGCAAGCCACTATCTTTTTTTCCCCAAATCTTCATGCTAGTTTTCGAGGGGCGCTTTCGAAACAGTTTCTCTCCACATCTCACGTAGCTCAAGAGCGAAGTGTGCGTTTTACAGAGACAGTAACGCCATGTTACGGGTAGCGTATCTGCCAGGGCCATCAAACTCGGTCTGGTTTGTAGATGTGAGACTTCACATACAGTACAGGCAGGTATAGACTACGAACAGTCTCTTTTTCCGTTACAATAGCGCTTCATAGCGTTTGGTCACTGCTTCCAAGCGCAGGCGATTATCGCGTTCACTCGCGTGTTATTTTCGACTATCCCTGAGCGGAAAAAGAAAATATTCGTTGACTACATACAGTACGATTATATTCACAGATCTCCCTACCAAAACTATTTTTCCTTTAAAGCGGTGCAATATGTTACCCAGTTTTCATACCCATGAAAATTTTGAACAGAAAAAAACTCTTACCTCCTCGTTTTCCAGAAACTTTTAACAACAACTTTGAATCAAGAGATTTTTGAACTGGACCATAATTTACTAAACGATCGCGAATTTGAAGAATTTGGTGAAGCTTCTTTCTTATGAAAATACGACAACTTTTATTCATTGCATAAGATTTTTGCGATTTCAAAAGGATGAGGTAATGTCCTGTTGAAACTGTGATAGTGTATTTCCTAGTTATTGTGAGATACGATCTTATAATTATACAAACAAAATATGAAACTTAAGAGTGATTTCTACTTACCAAAATAGTTCTCTTTCAGTGGCTTTCCGTTGAGAAGTTTTAAAAACGTCTTAATGAAAATCCTTAATGCCCCACACTGTACTTTTGAATAATTAATTTTAGCGATAGACTTCAGACCGACCTTTTATAAACCGACAAATATATACACAAAAGTTTGTAAAATGTTTTCTATTACCAAAATTTTAGTCTTTAAATCCTTTTAAAAGTCGCTAATTAAGAATTCAGCTCTGTTTTCAAGGATCATGTTTGAGTTACTGACGTGTATCGTGCGCGGCGTCTTCATAATTTTTTTGTATATTTGTTTAATCATATCTGAAGTACTGTTAAATTGGGCTTCCATCATAAATTGATAGAGTTGTTTTGCAAACTCGTTTCACTTGCGTTATTTTTCAACAGTTGTTCAATATATTGTGCATTGCTCTAATTAATTGACGGTTGTCTGAAGAGAATTAGACAACCTTTAGATGTATGACAAATTTCAAGGCAAAACTAGGAACGAATGATGCGGTCGACACATTTTTAATTGTGACACACCCAAGGGAACCAACAAAACACTTGATAAACCTCTCAAATACTACCAGAAACCTGCCTATTGAAACTTAAAGAAGTGTTTTCGAAGTAGTTCGTTAGGTACAAATTCAAAAGGCTGTTAATTTACAATCGGATTTTGGTACAATAATCGTTAATGATGGGGTAGTTAATCATGGTCAATGGGGCCACCTAATGGGAACTGTAGGACAAGGAATACTTAACAAAACCGCCAACAAAATTGCGAGCGTGAGATCTTTGTTTATAAATTTTAATTTTAGCATTTGTTACCTGGAGATTATTCCTAGTTCGGCTTCTTATGTATTTTCTACATCGTGTTTATGACAGAAAGGATATGGAGATGCTTATGTTTAAATGTTTTCATTTTCCGATCAAAACCGTTCGGCATTTTTGGTGCCTCTTGGTTAACTATCATTTTAAGGTCTAAGTTAAAATCTAAAATCTAGGAAAAAGCTCAAAATACTATGGCTCAGCAATTGTGAAATAACTTTAGAATCGGCCATTTCCGAGTTGTCTTGTACATCTTTTTCAAGGCGAGTCTTGGTGCACAACCTTTCACATGAAAATGAGTTTTCATTCACGTGCAAATAAAACCTCATTTTCATATGAAAGGTTGTGCACCAGGCCTCGCTTTGAAAAAGAGGCACAAGAAATGGCCTATTTGACAAATTTTTATTTATACATGCATAAGATTTATCTCTTAACGGGATTGCCAATTTTTTAATGAATGTGGTGAATGTTGGAATGGTGTTATGTCTCTATGTACTAAACGAAAGAAGTTAAATCAGTCTGGTACATGGTTCTTGTTGAAACCTGATTTCCTAATAATTATAATTTAAACTCCCAGGTGGACTCCATTATGTTATCTGTTGTGCGATATTCTACCATGATAAAAACTGTGGCATTTTTGGTGCCTCTTGGTCAACTATCATTTTAAAGTAAATTTAAACAGTAGGAAAAAAATCAGAATACTATGACTCAACAATTGCAAAAACTTAGCAATTGACGCAGCATTTGTCAAATTTTCTTTTTTTCTCATAAGGGACCGTTCATTTTTTACGAGGTAGGGGGGGCTGGTGGGATTTTTGAACTTTCATTAAGAAGTTGCATGGCCCCCCCTCAGTCAATAAATTTTTCCCATGGCCCCCCCCCCCCAATAAGGGTAGATTTTTTCTGGTGACCCTCCCCCCCCCCAAAAAAAAAAGGAAAAAGAAAACTCAATTAAGCCAGCTATGCATACTGTACAGTTAACAAAACCATCTTTTTGACAATATCAATATATTACAATTAATACTGCAGTTGAATTTGCCACTTTTAACTGTACTAAGTCAGCAAAAGAGAAATGTGTCAGCTCGCTATAAACTTTGAATTCGTTGAAGAGTCAAAAAAAAAAATCAATTTCTGATCTTCTGGTTATGGCTCTTCCCGAACGTTTTGTGGCTGGCCTATCAACTTCTTCGTCATCGATGAAGGCAACTTCTTCATCGTCATCGATGAAGGCAAGAATGACATCATTCGATTCGTCTCTTTCACTGCTGCTTTCGCTTCCACTGTTGTCGTCTTCATCGCTATCATCGTTATCAATGTCTAGCAAAGATTCATTTTCAGCTGAGTCTTTTTCTCTCAATCTTGTTTGTAGCAGATCAGTTCTTTCAGGATTCATTTGGAGAAGCCAGTGTCTGGCAATTACCTTAACCTTGTCATGTTTGGTGCTCTTCAGATGCTTGTCTAGTCTGTGGTGCTTGAGGTATTTGTTAAGTTCTGGCACTCGAAGCTTTTGTAATTTTGTCGGATCTTCGCAGAAATCTTTCCAAGCATAATCCTCATAATTTTTCTCCTTCGCCTTCTGGCTTTCCTTGGCCCTCTCCTCTGCCCTCTTCTTCTTTTTGAAATCTACCACCTCAAGATGCTTAAGGTGTTCAACAACAAACTTTTGCTTAACAATAAACTTGTCAGAAAATGCTGCTACACTTTCTGAATCTGGTAAAACTAGCCTGCCACTGCCACGCTCCTTCTTCAACTGAACTCTGGGCTGCCAATCGCCTGGATTACGGCCCTCCCTTGGAGTGTTGTTGTACGGTAGGAAAAGGCTTCGGACATCTATCTATAGTGGTCCAGTCCATTCTTTACAAAAAGAACAATTGGCTCCTACCTTTTCTCTACAAGAAAACTTTAAAAACTCCCTGTAGTTCTCCCCTTCCTCGTAATGTTCAGTTATGAACTTCTCAATCTTGGAAAAGTAGTTGTTACCAGGGACAGACTCTTTTTTCGCTCCAGCGTTGTGGAACTGTACAGGTATGATGTGTTGTGACATCTATTGATATCGTTTGTCTTATGATTCCGTTTTGAAATGCTGTGAACTGCATTTGAACTGCATTCGACCAAACGAATACAGCATTTATTAAGCGATTACAACACAATGCACTCAATAACATCTATATAAAACGTCGTCTTTCTTTTCTGGTAGGTTACTAGTTCCTCCCCTGCTGAAGATGCAGACATCTCAAAGGGACTTCGGAAAATAAGTATTGGCTATATTGTAAATCCAAAAGGAAAGCGAGCGCAATACTACATGAGCATTTTCAAAGAGGCTAATTCCAAAATGCGAAAGAATGGCGAAAGTGACGAATCGTTTAAGAACAGGTTCACCACTGAACGATCCCGTCGATACGATGTTTAACAATCAAAAGAGGTTACCTTTCTAAGTGCGGATGGGTGTTCGAAAAGAGCAAGTGAGTTTTCCAAACCAGGATATCATTTGAAGCCCAGTGATGGAAGAAGATTGAACTTCTTCATCAAAGAGCACAGAAGCATGTTTGACAAGTTGGATGGCATGGTGAAACATTTGAAAGAACATGATTCCATACTCTTCCAGCCTAATGGGCTTACCTTGAAGTAAGGAGAAGAATTTGCTCATTTTAATGTGGAGCAGATCAAGTGCATTGAGGCTAAGCTGCTGAAGGTCAAGCAGGATATGGAAATGCTAGAAGAAAACAAGAAAAGTTTCCACCCTATATATAAGGGCATACATAAAGAACATATAAGCAAGAGGCGAAGAAAGAAAGAAAACCGAAGAAAATCAAATGAAAGGAAGAAGAAGCGGGATGCAAACAACGTCCAACAAGTGTATGGCATCTGTGTTGGAAACCCGCTAGGCACTGACCTTGCAGAATGTTTTGTGTATCCTCCTTCCCTAGCCATCCCTGAAGAGTGCGTCAACGTCGAAGATGTTGCAGAATTACTGAATGGACGAGATGCACCATATATTGCACAGATGTTGCAATCAAACCACTTCAGCAATGCGGTAGGAAGCTGAATAATCACAAACCTCAAGCCTGACGTTAGAGGGGTGTACTGCTTTCCTGTACCCTGAAGAGTATGCTCTGCCTGAAAGGAACGAAAGCGACTCCCACAGCTCTAGCAGCACAAGCGACGAGGAAGAGCTTGAAGAAGATTAGCAGAGAGAAGCAATGTAGTAACAGTAACTTTATTCATTCAAGATAGTTTACAGGCCTTTATAGCAGCTTGCAGGTAGCTTAGGCTATTCTGGTTTAAAGTTCCCTAGCCTTAAAATTGTAGTCTGTAGCCGTGGAAACGTTATTAAAAGCAGAAGGAACTTCGTTAATAGATTTTAAAATCTAGTTTGTGTATTTCGGTGGGGATATATTTTTTAAAAATAGTACAACATATCCCATCTTTAAGTATTACAAAAATATTTCACGTGACCCCTCCTTTTCCCTTATTTTTTAGATGGCCCCCCTTTAAGGCCATTTTTTTACGTGACCCCCCCAAATCCCACCAGCCCCCCCTACCTCGTAAAAAATGAACGGTCCCTAATTTCTTTAAATTCCCTATTTTTCTTGAAAAACATTCCATCCAAAAATACTCAAACCTTAATTACGCCATGGACTACGACCCTATGAAATGAAACTCAAATGAAATCTCGGCGAGATAAAAAAGTTTAATTGCTGTCCCTTTAAGGACGTTTGCTTAAAAATTTTCCACAACACAGAGTTTTCCACACTGTTGCTACAGTCAGGCAATGGGTAAAACCCTTGTCAGAAATAGAAAAAATGAGGGGGTGGGACTTCGTTTCAGAGATAAAGCGTGTGAGAAAATACCCCGATTTTGAAATGTCGATCCAAGCAACTGGATATAGCCTCAATAGTTGTAGGCTGAAAAATATTTAAAATAATTTACTTACCCACTTCCTAAGTCAAATTTCATCTCAGTGGGTCTGTTGAGTGAATAATTTTAACTGGTGTCATCCTATCAATTGAACTCAACCTGTAAGGTCGGCAATTGCAAAGTTCGTACAGTTATAATAATAGCGGCAATTTAAGGTGTGCCAAAAAAAAAAACATGGAAAAAATTGAAACTTCCACAATGCAGATTTGTTATTTTTTTATAGATATATATAAAATGTAGATAATTACAGTCAACGCGCTTCACGCATGAACGCTCAACTTCAAATATTCATCGATTAGTTCATTCTTCGAAAAATTTAGCGATTCTTTGAAACTTGGATTCTATATTCGAAACACTAATTTAGTTATTCGAATTTTTTTTCGTAACATCGTAATAATAATTCAAACCTTCCGAACAGGAACTGAAAAGTTAGTTTTTTTTTTTAGCTCAATTTTCCGGTATGTCACGCGTGATATTTTTATTGCTTTCAAGCCCGGCGCAAAAAATGGCGAGAACATAAGGCCGACAAAAATAACACTTAAAGAGAAAATCGACAACAGTAATCCTTAGAAAGAAAATCCAATGGAGTCTCTTATTTTAACAAGGCAATTTACTCTTTGGCTGCAGGTTTCGTGGCTTAGTCGGAAACCTGCAGAAAATATAAACAATAACCGCCACAATTGTATACCTGCAATGGTTTTCGCCGGGGTGTGTAGCGGTGTACCTAGGTTTGCACATGATCGGAACATGAAAGTTTAGGTTTCCTAACTCCAAATGGCAAGAAATTCACTTGGGGGCTTTTACGATCCTGGTAAACCTTTGCCTTCTCATGCAAGGAACGAAATTGCTAACCTTTTCAGTGCTGGATTGGGGTTGTCAGATCCACGGAACACGAGAGAGCCAAAAGGCGGCTGTTCATCAAATCGTCCGACACTATTCAGTCCACGCGACGACTCATCCAATTTCTTGTGGAGGTAAAGATCCTTGATAACGGATGACATCCCTGAAGTAATTGATTAGTACTTCTTCCGAGTGCGCCATGTAGACGATTTCTGATGTTACGTGTGAACTTCCGAAGAATCGATTTCGTTCGGGTGTTCCGAAAACGCGGGGTGCAGGGTCAACAAAAACCGAAAAAAATGAATATTAAAAACAAATAAATAAATAAATAAATAAATAAATAACAGGCAGTGTCTAGATACGCGGCAGCCTGGGTACGCAATTTATCACTGAATACCCGGCAGTCCGAAATTTTCGAAGGATTTCGACGGAAAGGATTTTTCTAACGTTTTTAAAGTTTTCTTTTTGTTTAGAATTGCCAAGCGATTCAGAAAAATATTTTTGTTTTGCAGTTGACGAGTTTTCCGAGCCTGTACATACCACAAAATGCGATGCTTGCGACCGCCTTGGAATTATTTGCGGCTACACCCGCCAGTCAGAACGCACAGAATTTGTACGGAATTTCTCATTCAAACGTGCTGGGAGCATTCGAAGTTTGTTTAGAATTATCAAGCGATTCAAAAGACCAATATAGTTTTGTAGCTGACGAATTTGTGAGCTTGTGCATACCACTGAAATCGCGGTATGTCGTGACACTTTTTGTCTAGATCCGGCAGGCCCGCCAGACCCGCTAGTCGGAAACACGCAGAATTTAATTTGAATTTGGTTTTGTAGCTGGCGAATTTTCCAAGCTTAAGCATACTAGAAAATCGCTAGCTTGCTTGATCCGAGCCGTCACGCAACCATAGTGACAATTGTCACGGATGCTGTCAGAGTTGTTATTTCAATATCACTGAAACTTTATTTCAGTAATTTGAAAAATGACTGTGAAATTTCTGAGTCGTGAACTGCCGAGCATTTACCATTTCAATTCAACTGCGCCCGGCTGCTGGGCATGTAGACCCACCTGGCACTCTGATTTCCGACAACAACTACAACAATTAGCTAGCTTTGTTTTTTCGCCCGTGGTCACTGGTACCCTTCGAGGAGGGGGGGGGGGGGGGTAGGGATGGAGGTGGACAGAATTTGGGACTCCGGGTAGAAAAGAGGGAGGGAGGTGTACGGGAGGCGGAAAAAAGGGCGGCAAGAAAAAGTTAAGAAAAGCGTGCACTGTAAGGATGCGCATAAACAATTTGTGTGAACGTCCGTAATATAAGAGAGTCATGCCCCTATACGCAAACCGAGAAGAGTAATTATAAATACAAAGATAGAGCAGTCTCAAACATCAAGGAAGGGAGTGAAAAATGTATTATACACGTGCGTTATTCACTATTGTATACATAGAGTACAGAAATGTAATTGAAACAAATAAAATTAAGTATTGAAAGCATCTTATGTCCACTGTTAATCAATTTTAAGACAGTTTAAACGAAAGTGCAATTGCATGTTGAACCTAAGTAATAGTATAAGCATAGCAAAGTTCCAATGGGAGTAGCAGCTTTGGATTCTGACGTTAAGAATGTCAGTTTCTAACAGATAACGGTTAAATTGTAGGAATGTTGACGGTTGGTAGTTATTCAGATAAATTTTTTGAGAACTGAAACTTGATTACTATTGTGTTTGGGGTTGTTTTGTTTTGTTTTTTGTAACACACTCTAAAAAAAGTTTTAAATTTTTTTGATGCTTGTCAACTTTAACTTTACCTGTTGTCATTTTGTATAATGTGCTCACTGATTTAACAACATTTTTTGGAGCTACAACCCTTAACAATACTGCTGAGACAGTTTCTGTTACCAACAAATCGATTGTAATAATTACACATCACCAAGTCTAACCCTCCCTACCCCTCCTAATCAATGTTGCGAGATTCGTGTGACCTGTAAGCAACATTTAAAAGAGCATTCTTTTAGTAGTGTTCTGTACCTTTCTTTTGTCTCAACTAGTTTTGTCTGGGGTTTTAGAGAAGCTCCTGAATGACATAAAATCGTAGAGCTTAGATCGTTTGACGTCAAGGATTGACGGTAGAAGATAACTTCTACTCTGCCTTCTACTCTACTGAATGTGACTAGCAGTAGATTAATCATCCAATTAAACCTGCTATGCAACGCTGGAGACAGCATTGCGAGACAAGTTGCAGAGTACTTGTCAGATGGTGCAACTTCTCTCCTAAGATGCTGTGAGAAGCGCAAGGTTATTACACTTTTCTTTCAATCCGAAACGTATTTTTTCCGCAATGCAAAATCTATTTATGGTCAAGTCAGCATGATAAATCTGTTCTGTAACTTGTTCCGCAATGCTCTTGTCGTTATTACGATCCAAATTGCAATAAAAATTGCCTCGAGTAACTGGCTCTTGTTGAACAATTTTCAATCGAGTGACGTAAGTTATCCAAGTTTATTTTTGTTTTGCTTTAACATGCTCTGCAATTTGTAAAAAAAGCTCACTCGACTTTTTAAGAACCATTGGTGACTACGGCTCACCCAGGTCTGAATCTCGCGCTTGTCACCATTTTGTTAAGTGTATTTGCTTCGAGTTCTTATAATTAGCCAGAGCTGAATGAATGCTTGATTCCTGACCTTAAAAAATACTCTATGATTACCTTATGTTTACACTCTAATGCAATAGTTAAACTTTTTCACTCTACTTATTTTGGTTATTCCGTTTGGTGCAGTCTATCGACTTGTTTGGTTTTAGCTGGTTGATATTACACGGGTGCGCGTTGTTATGAGGTGATAGCCAACGAGAAGCGTAGTACGCCGGGTTTGTTAGACCACCTCTTATCTAACAAGCGCAACTGGTGGAATAATTGTCTTATTAAATTCTGACGTCTTTTGCCATATATTTGGACGAAACTTTTGCATCGAACTGGAACTCATTTGAACTCCTCAGCATTTGAAGTAGCATCCAATTTCCTTTTAAGTCGACAGGCAGGACTATTGTCTGTGTGTGCGGTGAAACAATAACAAAGCTACAAAGTCAATAACCGAGATCGAGAATTTTATACAACGAACCATGTTCTAATTGCTGCTTCTCGAAAAAATTTCAGTTAACTCTGCGTCAGAAATCGCTCGGTCAAATAAAATGAGATCTCTCATGTATCCATGGATGGAGTTTCCGCTATCTCGTTTGAGTCCAATGTCAAATGCAGGGCGATCACTCGGGTTCAGATCTAAATTTAAATTAGGATCTGCAGCTGCCTCAGCAGTTTTAGTTCCATTCGTGTAGAGTTTTCCAATTCGGTTTTCGCGGCTCCAGGTCCATGCCACATGCACCCATTCACCGACGATGACATCTCTTTACGAAAAAAGAAAATAATAATGTATTGTGTGAAAAGGGTTTACTGATGAACATTGATCATTATACCGTAAAACGTATGGGCATGCTGTCAAATTTAATTTTTCTTTCCAGTCACTTAATTTAATATTCATTTATCCGAAAATCTGTCAATTCCTTCATGTTTCTTTTTATCAAATATGACGGAAAGTTTCTGAAAGTTAGGAACTCATTGAAATATTTTCGATTTTGAAGTGTTACGACCAGAAAACTGGTATAACAGAACTTCAAAAACATGTAATTGCATCCGCTCTGTAAAAAAAAATTGAGTGTTTACCAATCATCAAAACCTTCCTTTTATTTTGGAATCGTTCGTGTTTGGTAAATTTTGCTACTGCTGTTCAATAAATGTCTAGTTAATGAAAAAGACTTGTTCTTTTATTACAAAGTGTCCTTCTTTTTCTGTGCGCTTTAGTTTACCAGGGCGATGCCAGTTCATAGTACTGGTATTCAATTTTAAATTTGTGCGATTTTTTCCTCCCTGACGCAAGAATGGATTTCCTTTCTTTTCTTCAAATTAAAAGCGCTTCTGGGGGAAAGGAAGCACGTGAGGATTCTAGCTTTACCATTAAATATACCTAGTTTGAGGAAAAATGAAACAAATTGATTTTTCAACTTCTGCCACCCCATGCTCGTTTCTTACTGAAAGTCGCTCTTTATTCGTTTACACGACGGTTGTAACGCTCCTGAACAAGGCCGAGACGGCCAACGTTTAGCACTGAAAGGATTAACTCGAGTTGTACGGTCGATTGCAAGCAACCATTACCATTAGATAGTAAAACAATGGGTAGATCTGAGACTCACCCTCCATAGAAATAGAAAATATTATTAAGGTTTCCCTCAAGTTTTCCGTGTTTTGCAGCAAACCTGAACTGGTGAGGGCTGAGCCAGCTGGAGTAAAAATTCACATCATCTATGGGAAGGCTTAAAATCTTTACCCAGCACAAAATGCTGAAGCTGATAGTTTGGATTGGTTATGCCGGAGTTTCTGCGTAGGAAATTCCATCCAGGTATAGAACTTTTCTTTCGTCAACAGTTTGATAGGAAGCTCCGTTATACAAGCTGATAGAGTAACATACAAATCAAAATTACACTTGGAGGGGAGAGAGGCGGTTACTCAGGTGTGATTATTTCAACATGCCCTTCTATATTATGTCGCCCTTGATATACTGATATCGAGAGCGATATAAGAATGTCACTTTCAATTTAGGTAATTCCTTGTAAACGAGCAAATTCTTCGTTATATTCTGTGCAGCACTAAGCAAAGTTACTATTTTCACTCAACGACAAACAAAATGATAGTCACTCTATATGTGGGGAAGTGATGGCGCTCCCAGTCCTTTGAAACTCTGAGGTAACGTGAGCGGTACCGTCAATGTGGTCAATGTGGTTCGACCACGACAGTTACTCTGCGGGGATCAATGGCAGCATCTGGGCACAGGCCCCTATATAAAAAATCACATAAAAATAAAACAAATACCCCCCTACGTAAATCGTCTCTCTTGAATAGCGACCATGGATTTACAACCCCTGGATGTAACCTCCTGAATTTAATGACTTACAACCTCTGGTTGTAAACCCTTGGATGTAACTGCCCCTGGATATAAACCCCTTGGATGTAACAACCCCTGAAACAACCCTGAATGTAACAACTCCTGGATGTAACAACCCCTGAATATAATAACCCCTGAGTGGAACAACCCCCAGCTGTTAGAATATGTATAGATATCTAAGGATTTGCTGGCCTTAACTCTCTTTATCGGATCATCACTCTGTTTAATTCTGAGGGTAAAGTCAGTTGGGCTGTTTGTGATTCGAGCAAACTAAAACACTCGCTATTAGAGACTAGAGGTGATCTGTTGGCCTTAAGAAAAACTTATTTCTATGCAGCGATTTTATGTTTTCTAATGTAAAGGAAACGGTTGACCAAAATGATGGATCGGTCAAAAGCAATACGTAAGCTGTCGGCGCCCTTTGAGCTCGCCCCCACTGTCATTCGGATGTAGTCCTGGTAAACCAAAATCGGTACCACACCCACAGAAATCTAGAATGCATCACCGCTTAAAAATTAGCGGTGTGAACGTATAACGATATTCACAATGCATAATTTGTCTACAACAAGCGGCTTCCTGTTGTTAAGCATTTTAGTGCGTGTAAAGAGATAACTGGCACAGCGAAAGTCAATTATTGTCGTTACAAAAACTATGTTAAAAATTATGTTGAACAGGGCCGGAAAAAATCAATTCATACGTGAGAAATCTATCCGTGCCATTTAGCGTCCAGTGAAAAGGAAAGCCTGTAAGAAGAACAGAATGGTCATCATCATCATCATCATCATCATCATCATCATCATCATCATCATCATCATCATCATCATCATCATCATCATCATTATTGAAGATTGCTTCTGTCCAGCTCCTATTAAACGGATTTTATTATGCTACAAGTGACTGCTTTATGTAACTGCTTTTGCAAGCCTCAAATAGAGTAACAATGCAAGGGTGAACGCAATAATATAAGAAGTAAAGACAACGGTGGTATAAAAAAAATTAAAATAATAAAACATAAACTTAAAGAACAAGGAGAGAATAATTCTAGCCTATCACTCAGTCTAATGACAACCATTCTTGAATAACTGTTGGCTGCCACCTTTTCGTTCGACTACGTCTTTCAACAACAAGCAAAATTTACCAGTGATTGTGTTTTTCACTGCCGTAAGTCATTGTTGCAAAAGTCTCGGAAAACAAAGGAGTATAGCGAAACGGGTCTAGAAAGTCACGTCTTGGCTCTCCGAGATGGTGGATTTTAATGCACGTTATTTTTTTACCGTTCGTTGGTTGTCAACGTTATTATAATCGACGGCAGTAAAAAAAACGCAATCGCTCTTTGAGTTTCGAAGTTTAGTGTCCTCATGCTGATTGTAAGGCGTAGTAAAATAGTAGTAAAACTCTTACGTCGCATGAAGTCACCAGTTCACGTTGCGAACCTCAAAGGAAAGAGTTTCAGATGTACTGTCTGCTATCTTAGTTTCGGTCATGTTCTCGAACAGCGGCCATCTTGGATCCACCATCTTGGATTTTTTGATTATTTAAAACCTTTGAAAAGTGCCAATATTGACACAAAAGTAATCAAAAACAGTAAAAGAGCACGAAAATGGTCTTAAACTGTAAAACTTCCCGCCGGTCTGAATAGGGTTAACATAGAAAAAGGTATCGATACACAAAAATTTGCCGGTTCTTAGAGTTTGCGTTAAAAAAAACACACACACAAAAAAAACAAAAAAACAAAGAAACAAAAAACCAACAAACAAAAAACAGATGAGAGTGATTTATTACGCACGATTTGTTATTTTTAATACCTGCGCAAAATTTCCCGTCTCCAAGGTATCCATGGTGACAAGCACAGGTGAATGAACCAACTGTATTGTTGCAATTGGCATGCACGTCACAATTATGGCTATCATCGCTGCATTCATTGACGTCTGGTTTTAAAAGAAAAAACATTTGCAATATCGTTTAGGTAGTTTGAAAGGAGACTTGTTATCCAGACCCTGGACACATTGGAGTCAGTGGCAAAGTAGTGACACTAGAAGAGAATTCTCTTCGAAATCATTTCTCACTTAGCCTGTTCCAGGCGTTAATTAAGTTTTTGTATTGAGATACAACATTTTTTTTTAGATTATTTCAACTTTCTTCTTCTCTAGGCTACTTTTGATGTTATGGTAATGTTAACTCTACGATGGCGTATTTTCTAAGCTTCTGATGTACACACAGGGCAAAGTTTTTACGTTTTAGATGCATCATAAACCTCCTTAAATACTATAAGAATCCCGGCCACGAGTTTTTCTTAGTCCTTTGCGGGTTCAGAAAAGGTTAGTTAAGCACAAGAAAAGTAAACGCGGAATACAACAAATGGATCAATATTTTGTAGAGATCTCCTCATTCGTTCGTTCACCTGTAAACTGTCCATTGTTGACCGTGCAAGAGGATTTCAAACTTCGGAATCATGTCGAAGTCGACTATTCCTCTCAAAATCCCTCGAAAAGTCATTAAGAGGTTTCTTTGTCTCGCGTCGAATTTTAACCGTTTTAAGCGGGGAGCAATTTCTAACGGAATCTGCAGCTAAAACGTTAATTGAAGCATGCCGAACTGATAAGAGGCCGCTATGATGAGAGGCCGCTACTGGTGTAAGACACGCAGGTAGCCTCGATATGTCAGGGACTATAGAGTGTCTGTATACATTTGTACCTGTGAGCGGTCGATGGCTCGGGTTTGAAACCTTACGTAAAATACTTCTGATTGTGCTTGCTGGATATAACTAGCGAGCCGAATATCTGGCGTTTACAAGTACATTCGCCTTTCAGTTATGGATACCCATGCAATGCTGATAAACTGGCATAGATGCGAAATCACAAAAAAGCTAGGGAAAGGTTGTTAGGGTAAATACTAGTACTTTTTATTGGGGATTTTGGGATTTTAAATAATATTTTTTATTTTCAGGAAATATTACAGGACGTCTCTGTCTTAACATATGCATTGCTAATCTTCATTACAAAATTCTGTACCCTTTAAAAGCATGATAGCTAACAATTTCCTTCACAAATTTTCTTTACTAACATATACATTTCTGATAACTAACCTATGCTTTTCAATATAATAACGTATTTTTCACTACATTTTTGTACCTTTACTATTTCAAATGTAGATTTCTTATTATTTTTGTGTAATTTTTTCTATGGACAGCTACCTTGAATACATAAAGGGTTTGTTTACTACTTACTTACTTTCTTACTAAAACAGCGTTTGAAAGCAAAAATGAAAATAAATAAGCTGTAACATGAATGTGAAAAACATTACTGTCTTCACCTTTTTCGCAGTGTTCTCCGGTATATCCAGTGTGACAATTACAGATATATTTCTTGTCTGTATATCCAATAAGGCACACACCATGTATCGAACAGGGGTTACTGTAGCATACATTCTGAGTGCAAAAAATGTACGAAAGAAAGAAAACATTACAGAAAGAAATTTTTGTTGCTTGAATGACGTTTTACTTTAATTCTCACCTCCGTTCCCCTGTAAATAAAGCCTTCTCTTGGCTTCATATCCTCAGGGTTTCGCATGTGGTCGGAATAGCTTAGTTCGCATACCCATTTGTCGTTGATCGGTGGTCCAAGGTTGAATGACACACAATTACTATCCATGGTACATCGACATCTACAACACCCATTTACTCCAAGAGTGAGGTTTGTAATCACGTGTCCCTGGAGGGCGTAGCCATGAACGGGGTCATCAAACTTAAGACGCCTGCAAAGATCTACAAAGAATAATCACTCATGATATAAATGGAGGGATAATAGTAGCAAGGTAAGTATGAGGGAAAGCGTGTGCTTGATTATGGCTCGTAGAAAATGCAGGCGAGCGGTCTAACTGTTTCACTACGCAATTAAATGGTCGTAATCGCGGCATTCCGAGAATGTACACCCAATTGAAAAAACGTTGTCGGGTAAAAAGCATAAAGCACTGACGATGCGACCCATTGGTGCTCTGGGAAGCGTGAAAAATTGCCTCTATTCGTGGACATGTGCACCTTATAATAACACAGCATGGCTTAATTTAATCTTTAAATTATCTTGGAAACTCAAAGTGGATTTTGTTTCTTGTATTCAAAATACCAAGAAACAAAATACACTAACAAACTTTCCCCTGCAATCGTCCCAGAGTACCATTTTGTCGCATTGTTCATCGTTTATACTTTTTACCCGACAACGTTTTTTCAAACGGGTGTATACTAATTAGCAATAAACTCATGCAGCATATGAAGGACATGAAGCTCTTCAGACTTACAACAGCAAATGGAAACCCACTAATCACTTTGTTAATGCGGCAACATTTCCATTAGTGAACATTCAACTCTGTTGAATTTGGGAACATGCTATTGCAATCAATTTCGGTTCAAGGCCATCCAGCATAATTCACCATCATGCAACAGCATTCCACATGGTGGCCAAACGTGTGTAACATGTCGAACTCAATAATGTTGAACGTTGTTAAATTGAAATGCTGTATCCGTTAGTTGGGGCCCAACCAGGCTTCAGTGCCCCCTGAGTTAGTGAATTACTTGTGATTTGCTAGAAGTATTGACACTTAAACGTGATTATGATTGATGATGATGAACCAGTTTAGATTTCGATGTAAATGTTGCGCGATAAGTGGCCCTTATCACTTTGCATACTATAAACTGTCCTAATACGGAGAAAGATTTAATAAAAACACCAAACAAATACATAACGATTTTTCGAGATAATGGAGTGATCAAAACTCTTTATAGCATTATAGAGGGTTTTCACGCCGGTCACACTGGAGGCCAAAAAAAAAAATACAAAAATAAAACAAACAAACAAACAAAATAATGTTTTTGCATAAGTTGTGTTTTGTGCAAATAGTTTTAATTCTTTGTTCTTCGACAGGGTGAAATAAGGCGTTTTACGTTTCTGATACACCACTTTTAGAAGTGGAAGCTCCATTAACACACGTCTTTAGATCTACAACATTTAAGTGGATTACGTTTTATTTTCACTATCTGTACAGAGAACGTCCTATTATGGTAACATTCTTGGCACAGCCCACTCAAAGATGGGCGGCCCTTCTTTTGTCAATGAAAAAGTAGTTCACATTCTGGAAAAAAAAATAATATAGTGCTGAACTTTGAAACAAAAGTGCGACGGAAGCATTTAAATTGATTCTTACAAATATCCAATCTGTGGTCATTGACAAAAGCGCCATTATTTCCACTCGAAGATGGACAAACAGTCTTGGCACAGCCCACTCAAGGATGGACGGCCCTACTTTTGTCAATGAAAAAGTGGTTAACATAGTCGAAAAAAAATTAATAAAACATGTATAGCAGTGAAAATTGAGACAACAGACGAAGGAGACTTTTACTACATGTATTTGAAATCAATCGTACAAATATCCAATCTGAGCTCATTGACAAAAGCGCCATTATTTCCACTCGAAGATGGACAAACAGTCTTCGCACAGCCCACTCAAAGAGGGGCGGCCTTACTTTTGTCAATGAAAAAGTAGTTCAAATACTCGAAAAACAAACTAATATAGTGCTGAACTTTGAAACAAAAGAGAAACGGAGACTATTACTATATGCACTTAAGGAGGCTCGCAACAGTTTTTTGGCCTTGGAGTGTATCTTTTGAAGTCAAAATTTCGCATAGAAGATAAACTTCGATTTCCTTGATACTACACCAGCTTTTCAACAAATGATCAAAGTTTATTTTCTTACTGGTTTCCTAGCAACAACTGTCACCATAGCAACAGTAATGGACAACCCCTCATTTTAAATAATGTCGAATATCTCGAAAACTAGTCAGACACTTTATGACGAAACTTGAACTATTTGAACTACTCACCCTACGCAACTTGTATGCGAAATTAGGAAAAATCTGCAAGAGCGTTTTCAGCACAAATTAGCCAAAAAGTCCGTAATTGGCATAAATAGAAATATTTCTAAACTGCCCTTACAGATTTTTCTCTTAAATTGATTGACGTTAGAATAATAATTCTTTTTGATGTTCTATCAAGTTTTAGGCTGAATAAACATTTCTGTTATTAGATAAGAAGGCTGGATCTTGGTCAAGTTTCAGTCGTTATTACCTTTCAACGAGCAACAGTTTTATTTCGTTTTTTCTGGTCTATTTCTTGGTTATTCACGTGCAATGAATATTAATAGACGCTGCGCTTGTGTCCTCTCGTGCGTTTATAATTCCTTCTCATAATAAAAAAAAATATTCGTCTTCTGAGCTTGTTTCTCGTCATTTTTCGGCCCCAATGTAATGCCATCGTGGGCGTTAACATGTATGCAATCCGTAATTAAAAAAGCTAAAACGTTAGTCAGTATTTAAAGAATAATGGCAAAGAGTCTCCAGGAAGAAGCTCAGAAGACGAAAATTTTTTATTATTATGAGAAGGAATTATAAATGCACGAGAGGACACAAGCGCAGCGTGTATAAATATTCATTGCACGTGAATAACCGAGAAATAGACCAGGAAAAACAAAATAATACTGTTGCTCGTTGAAAGTTAATAACGACTGAAACCTGACCGAGATTCAGCCTTCTTATCTAATAAACGAAATGTTTATTCAGCCTGAAACTCACTGGAACATCAAAAAGAATTATTATTCTAACGGCAATCAATTTAAGAGAAAAATCTGTAAGGGCAGTTTCGAAATATTTCTATTTATGCAAATTACGGACTTTTTGGCTTATTTGTGCTGCATTTTAGCAGTTTTTAAATATAAATATCTTAAAATCGCAGCCACCTAGGAAGCTCAATGTACATTAAGAATGTTTTGATATCACAAAAGATCCTTCAACTGAAAAAAGAAAGTGTTAAGTTTTATCTTTCTTGAAATATTGGAGAAAATTGCAGGAATGACCAAAATCAGCCCGTAAAAAATGAATCATGATTTACGTGAAAACGCTCTTACAGATTTTTTCCTTAATTTCGC